>BLBF01000043.1:1657664-1678144 GCA_015471245.1 Laticauda colubrina | reverse complement strand
AGTATATATGAGAGTAGATGTTTTTAATGTTTTGTATGTTTGTTTGTTTGTAGAAAATTAATAAAAACTTTAAAAAAAAAAAAAGAGTTATATGATATAAAATAGATATTAGAAATGGAATGTTATAATTGTATATTATTATTTAATATATTTAATTGTATAAATTAAATGTTTAATGATATTTGAAAGGATAATAATTTTAACATACAAAGGTGACACACTCTATTTGGTAATTATAGGGGGAACCTTGCTTTTTAATGCCTGGAAGGGGAGGGAATTTTCTTCTTTCTCTTCCTTTTCAGGATGATGATGGAAAAGAATCCATGAAATTGTAAGTAGGACAGACAAAGTACAAGTATAATGACTAGAAAGATATAGAAATTTAGAAAAAGATGTGTAATTGAATTAGAAAGGAATGAAATAATTATAAAATAAGGCTAAGGAAAGTAAGGGAAGAGAAGAATTGTTGAAAAATTGATAAAATAGTGATATGAAATTGAATACAAAGATGAATATGTAACTGAGATTATGTCTGTATGGAGATGTGATAACTTGGAATCGTGCTGCTCTCAAAAAATATGTTTTATTTCTATTATGTTTTGTGAAAACCCAATAATTTTTTTTTTACTAAAAAAAAAGATGTTTGGATTTCAGTGTCCAGAATTTCCAATGCAGTATGCTGGCTTGATATTCTGGTTTGAAGTCCAGATATCTTAAAGCCAAGTTGAAAAACACTAGTCTAGAGACAAGAAAGAATTACACAATTTTTATAGTATGAAAACTCATCATTTTTGTACAACTTTTCTGAAACTCAACTGCTCTGTTGAAGATTTCAGGAATCAGGACAAGGGTATTGTGCAGCTTTATTTGTACAGTAAGTGAAGTTAAAATACTTTTAAAAAAATGGTGAGGGAAGCTTAGGATAACTTTTGTCCACATTATCTTAGGATGCAAGTCTGTACACCAAAGCTAATATAGAAAGGAAATAACTAACTGGCAATTATTTTCATCCCTGATTTATTTCAGAATAGTAAATTCAAATTGATATAAAAAAAATTACTTGAAATTAACTGCATTGCTCCAAATACTGCATTCAATTTCTTTATCACTTGATAATCCTTAGCATTTTGAATTTGATCATGCTAAACATATAGGGAATCATATTTGATTAAAGTGTATTTGAAATATATTAAAATGTTACCAAAGAAATATAAAAGCTATCCATTTATTAATTATAGCATTAGAATAGAAAGTTTTTACTTTAGTTTTTAAATAATTTATTAACGATGCATTTTGTCTGTGTCTGAAAGTGTTTGATCCTGACTGACTGACTGAAGATTGAGTCAGACTTCTATCCTTCCATGGTTGGTAAAACGAGGACCCAGATTGTTGAAGACAATATGCTGATTCAGCAAACAGCTTAGAAAGGGCTATAAACTTTAAAGCACCATGAAGAGGTATAAAAGTCTAAGTGTTATTGCTATTGTAAGGGCACAAAAATTTTAAATCTTGCAAAACATTTCAAGTCAATGATTTTTTTGTATTCGTTTTATTTTGAGAAGAGGTTCATTGTTGCTTCTGAAGTTAGTGAAGTCTGTTGTTTAACTTTTGTGTAGTTTAGAAATAGTATACATATCAACCTAATAAAGGCACACAGCTGTCCAATATTCCATTAGTTGCTATCTTCTTCAGCAGAGGGTCTTTGCTTTAACTTCCTCAATTGTAACTGATTTACCTTACTTGCCTACCCAGCCTTGATTACCTCTTAGAGACTCAAGTATCTATAGAAATGCATGTCTCACTAACTGATTGTGTCAAAGTTGTCTTTTCTGATTGTTTTTTTCTGAATACTGAAGAAGAGGATAGAAAAGATGAATGTGAATGGTCCTTGTCTTGTAGGATCATATATGGAGGAGAGTTTTGACATTTGCATCCACATTCAAGCTGCTGATACTCACCATTTAGTTATGCGATATAATGGATTTAAACTTGCTTTGTTAGAAAAGTTGATATCAAATATACATTATGGTTTCCGAGAATATTTTTAATTGAAAGAACCATCTTAACATGATCAAAGCATTAAACATTTAAACACCCTTTGTTTTAAAGGACCATATTCATACTATCTAATGGTTAATACTAGACTCAATCAACATTTTTTTAAGGTTAGCCAATAAAAAGTATCTGTCAATACAATTATGTAGGCAAATGATGTAGTTGGATGTTGTTCAGCATTAGACTTCCTATTTTGACAGCATTTCAGAATGACTCTTCAGTGTGTGCCTGTCCTCCTTGAAAGGCTTGGCTGATTAATTGTCACACAAGGAAGTTAGTGATGCACAACACTCTCATCTGCATGAGCTTAATTTGAGCAGTAACTCAGTCCCTGAAACTTTTAAACACCGGGGCTCAACTCTGGAAAATATGAAAGTATAAAACTCATCAAAGTATTGCTCAGCACATGCTGAAAGCCTTCCTCTTGATACAATAAAGCATTCCATTCATTTCCATTCAATGGCTCAAAGTTAGAGAGACATTAATATAAGTGATCAATTTAAAAAAAAAAAACCACATTAGAGGAACAATTCTTATTTAGTTCAAGAAAGAGCTATATATATCAAAAGGCAGCAATGCTTCAGTGGTAGAATACATGCTTATATAAAGTTCATTCTTTAGCAGTGAAATCAAAAGCTTAGATAACAGATGATGAGAAATACTTTATCCAGGCAGATTTGCCTGGATGTGATGTCAGCCAGGAAATTGGAAGAAACCAGACGGATTCAGTATAAAACAGACTCAAGTGATATTTAAGTTCAAGAACTGTTCTTGTTTTCCAAAAAATAAGTTTGGGGAAAAAAATAAAGTTAACCGATGAAAGGCAAACTGAGGTCCAGACAATATTGCCAAAGTTGAGAAACACTGCTTTTGTTAGAAAATACTGCTTTAGATATAGATGACCAGACAGGTATGAGGAGCAATATAAATCCATACATGGAACTTAATGCAGAACTTAAATCAAAATAGAGGCCCTTAGGAAACAATGGGAATGAGTGGACATGGCAGGTACAAATGTTGACTGAAGAATCTTATTAACATTATGATATTAAAAAAATGTAAAACAAGATGTCATTAACCAGATTTTTTTAGGTTAGAGTGTTGTGCTGACCCATCTGTTATATCATTCACAGTGCAGTTTTGTAAGAAGAGTTTTATGAAAGGGTTTTATAATATTTTATGAATATTTGTTATGTAGTTGCTTTTGATTTTACTTTGAATGGACAGACACAAAAGTTAACGGGGGGGGGGAATTCTTGCTAATTTCCCAGGACCTACCTTTGTGCTTCAGGTGAATTTTTGGCTGTTATTGGTATATTGTACAATGGAATTTAAAGAACAAAATCAGACAAGATTTCATACCAGCTATTTTACTTTCTGTTCCAACTAGCAGAAACATACCCAGGGCAAATGAAAGATAAATATTACATTTTGGATATCTCCCCAGCTTCCCATTCTAATCATGCATAAAATATAGACCTCCTGACAATTAAGCTGTTGTAAAGGCTCCAGTGTTAAGTCAAATATTTGATTTTTGTGTCCACATTCAAAATAGATTACTATTGAGTTCCAGATACATGAGCTACATATTAAATAGCTGCAGTCCTCTTAATGAACAGTAAATAAAATTCTTTTAAAAAGCTAATAATGTCCAGGAAGTAAGGAAAGAAAGGCAGGCAATGTTTTGTGGCTGCAATTTGCATTATTTTTTTTAAACTGTTGGCCAGCAGAGGGCACAAGACAGGATAGAGAAACAATGGCAATATCAGATGGTTGAACTAAAAGTATCAGTGCTTTCTGTATTTTCAATGTGGGTGAGCAACACTTCTTTTTCTGTTCAAAAAACATAATTAAATATTTATTTAAAATATTTTAAAATTCTG
The DNA here is from genome assembly GCA_015471245.1 of Laticauda colubrina. Taxonomy (NCBI): domain Eukaryota; kingdom Metazoa; phylum Chordata; class Lepidosauria; order Squamata; family Elapidae; genus Laticauda; species Laticauda colubrina. Next base: position 1,674,206 of record BLBF01000043.1, on the reverse strand, counting down.
CTATACTAATTTTACAAACACCCCCTCAAGGAGGCTTAAATGACAATTGCAGAACTTAATCCCTTTTCAGTTTGAAAAAAATGATTTTTTTCTGCTGAAGTTTGCCATGGCAGTTTACAGATTTACAGAGTTGTAAGGGACCTTTTAGGTCACCTAGTCCAACCCCGTCCCCCCCCCCCCGCCCAAGCAGAAGACCCTACACCATTTCTGAGAAATGATAGTCCAATCCCTTTTTGAAAATTTCGAGTGATGAAGGTCCCACAACTTCTGAAAGCAAGCTTTTCCACTTGATTGTTCTCACTTTGAGCCCAGTCTTTCAGTGAATGATAGAAATGTAGTTGAAGGCAGTAAAAAGAGTTTAGAATGCCTCACATGTAGCTTATGGGGTTGTCAGGTTGTTTTTGCTTGGTGTACCTGCATGCAGGATAAGTGCTGTTTTCCAGATCTTATCCACAAACTTTGGCAGATAGTACTAACTTCAAAACTTTCTAGTTACACATACATACATACATACATACATACATACATACATACATACATACATACATACATACGGAAAAAAGCTCAAAGCAGCTAACATTACATTAAAATTAAACATCAAAATAGCTCACAATATTTAAAATTTAAAAATAAAATTGGCTCACAGATTGCAGATAATCCAGGACAGTTAAAGTTGAGGTGCTCACTTTTCCAAACTTGGCCTCTTTTGCTATGGTCTCAGCTTAATTTCTTTCTTCCTTCTCTCTTCTTGCAGCAATGTTCTCCCAATGGAGAGCAGCATATCTCCATCATCCATGATCAGTATAGAGGAGGGTCAAAATCCCCTCTGCCAATCTTTGGGTGACTATAAATGGGCAGTCATCATTCCAGATCTTAGGCAGGATGCCTACAGGGAACTACAGGGGTCCCATGCCTGGGAAGCATCTGTTTATCTTCTGGTCATAACTTCTGACTTGCTTTCAGTTATGAGATGAGTCTATAAATTTGTGTGCCACTTTCCAAAAAGATGCAGGAATTTATGTTTCTTAAGGTAGATCAAGGTAAGACAAGGAGAGAAATAAAAAGTGAAGTATTAAAATGCAGTCTTAAATAACTCAGACTCAGATGATCTAAACAATTGTCTTTGAGTATCTATGAAAGGTCCTATATGCTATGTCATAGTTTGCAGGATGCCAGGAAGCGTCTAGAGATATTTTATCTATTTTTTTTTTAAATCTCTACATGGAGTTTTTTCTGCAATGGTCCTTTCTGTGTGATATGTCAGGTCCCAACACTGATACCATTTCGGAATATTTTCATAACTTCCACCACCCATTTACATCTAACATGGTTTTTTTTTTTTTTTTAAGAGAGAGTTCTGGTTTATCTTAAATTCCATTTTATTTTAAGTTTCTTTAATGATAATATATCATTTTGGGATTTTTCTAAATAAGCAGCAATATATTAAGTCAATAATAAAGGCAAAGTGTTCTATTCTGCTCTCGTGTGACTGGTGCCCAGAAGGAACTATACATGCTTTTGCACTCTAGCCTCTTGAAAAGTGAAGTACAGTTCTTGAAAAATTATTCTCTTTTCTGTTCTGCCCATTAGCACAATTTGTAAAGAGAATCATACACTTCACATCTGATGGAAGAAATACGTAAAGACTACTTTTCCTTAATTACCAGTTCCCATTTCTTTTTGTAAATCATTAGTCTTTTCTCCTTTAACCTTTTAAGTATGCCCTGTTAATATTTTGTAAGAGTACTTAGGACTTCCACGAAGTAGTTGCTGGCTTAGTTTAGCGATTTTTAAACAAATGATCATGTACATTTTCACTGTAATTAACTTGGCTATCCCCAAGGTGCTTCAAGTCTGTTTTCTTCCTCTCCCTCACCTATCTTCATCATTTTTTTAGAGTAAAGAATCAAATTATTTGTGTTCTGTTTTTCTGTTAACAAATAGCCTTATGGACATCTATATGCACTCTTTCTGGTGATAACTTTTTGGTGTTCATCTAACTTAAGGAGGAATTGGGAGATGGCAAGGACTGAGCAAGAAGGAAAGAATAACATCAATTTTTAAAAAAGGAATCTAAAATAATTTCTAATACCAAAAATTCTTCTGCCAGGGGTGCCTTTGGTTAACTTTAAGACATGTGAACTTCAACTTCCAGAATTCCGCAGCTAGAATTGTTCACAGATCTTAAAATCACCAAGATTGGATTACAGCAGGGTTGCTGTATATTTTAACTGACTTAGAAAATATGCTTGTTATAAAACTAAAAATAAAATCAGTGTTTTTTCTCAGTGATATGTTGGAACACAAAATATTGAAAGAGAGCTCCCTTAATCCTGCATTTCAACAATCTTATAAGACTGGGCCTGGATTCATTATCTTTACCAAGATATAAAAAGGACTGCCTGAGATTCCACAATGTTCATAAATGTCTTTTCCTATGATGGGAGTGGGGAAAAAGAATTTTGCTTTTTCATAGAATATTGACATCTGGTTTTCAACTCAAGAATAGAGCCAAAAGATTTGAAAGTAAACCAGTGAAACTTAATGGCACAGATATTAGATCACACTTTTCTATAGGCAAAGGGACCTGAGTTTTCAGGCAAAACATGAATGGAAAGGTTACAGATTGCCCATTATAGTTGGATTCTAACTCATAGATTTCATTAGCTAAGCTCATAAATATTCACAAGAGTCCAACAAACAGCACCGCATCCTAGACGAATATAAGGCAATCAGCTTAATTTAAAAAGCCCAAAATAGTCATTATGGACAACTCATCTATCTGAGATCTACCTGAGGACAACTATACTAGTATTTCCAGAGTTTCACAATGCTTTAGATTGGCTAATAAACAATAAAAAACACAGGTTCTTCCAAAAATGTTTTTAATGCTGTATTTATTAATAACAGATAACAAAATATGAATGATACATGGTGTAATGCAGCAATAAAATGTAGCCAACAATGGGAATTAATTATTTTTTAAAAGAAGCATTTTGTATATGTATTTAGAATAGATTAAGTTGTTTTTGGTGAATAAAATGTCTGTAAAACTTAAGCGATAGGTGGTTAATAATTCTAACAATGGATTAACTAGACAATTTTCACTTTTCTGGTTCCTATGGATATAGAGGTATTTTTTCTTTTCCTTTATAAAACAAGAGTTTCGTATGATAAAAACATAAAAATTTAGGCACATGCAAAAAACAGAATGTAAGAAGGATGGCATATGCTGATGCTTTATTTATTCTTAGCTGCTAGAGGTTTACGGCTGATCTTTTTGGACTTGTCGTTGTTCTTTTTTGGAGGTTCAGGGTTTGCCTGCATGTGTCTTCCATAAAGGCTGAAAAGAGATTACATAAAAAACACTGTTAGCCCTATCACTAACTCAGGCCTTTCAGCACAGCATGGAAAACATCTCTAATAATATCATTTTATGAAAAACAGATTGCTCAGTTTTGAAATTTTCTATGACATACAAATCTTGATTTTTTTCTTGATTTTTTGCATCATAGCTGGGAGGGAAAAGGAAACAAACAACAGGGAAGGCAAAATAAGAAAAACTTCTTAAATTCTTAAAGGTTTAGAGACACTGACAAAAATTAGATTAAACTAATAAGACAGAATGGTGATATCAAAGAAAGTGAGCTTGCAGTCTAACTGGAATACTCAAGGGCTTGATAAAGTGACACCAAGCAATAGTGCCAGCTTCTCGCACATGATGGATTGCTGGAAAAGAGCTACCAACACATCAATGCCACATTAATACAGACCCCCTGATTAAATGTTGACGAAGTATCCTGCAATTAAGATTGCTGGCACTCACAAGAAAGCTAAATAGACTCTAAGGCTGAAAGGATTTACACTGAACACCAGAGAGCAATTAATGGATAATTTATGAGTAATTCCTACTTAAACTAAAATTAAAAGCCTTCAAAACAAACAGGATGCAAATGTAAGACTTGCTCTGTTGACAAAGTGTCTTTTAGAGGTTGTTTGAGATGTCAAGAGAGAAAGGGTTCTCTAAACTTTTTTACTTGGAAAACAGCCATACTAATAAAATATGGTAACAAAAGCAAGCAAAATCTGGTATCTGTTATATATCATGCATATGCCACCAAGCACAGCACATTCAACCTTCAAAACAAATGTTTCTATTGAAATGTTATCACCAAACAAGAGAGGACAATATCTGGAAACCTTAATAAGGTAGATTCATACATATCATATGTGTGTTTCATCCAGTTAAGTTTAGTAGATTTTGATTAAACTTGCTTAAGGAAACAGAAAGGGCCTATTCTGATAATCCCTTCCCTAAAGGTTGATCTCTATCTTGTTGAACACCACTCTCATACACACACCACTTAGGAAAAGGTTAAAAGAAATTGCTCATTATGTAAGTTAGAAAATGGAGTGAAGCATTGGTTCTTGGGATCTAAGGTTTAAAAACTGTACTGAACTTGCTAAATCAGGAAGGTGCAAAAATATCCCAATGTCTTTTCCAATTTGTCATTCTCTGATTATGTTGTGGCTCCTAGAATTCTGAAAGGCCATATCCCAGCCATTTGCAAGGGGTGTGTTGGGGAAGCCAATGCCACCAAACTTGTTACTGTATATGTTAAGGAGATACAGATATATAACAATAGCACTTAGATTTATACACCACTCTATAGTGCTTTAAAGCACTCTCTGATTGGTTTACAAAATCACCATATTTCCCCCAACAATATAACATATTGTTTTATATTTTACCAAACTTGTGAGGATGCAAGGCTAGTGGGACCTTGAGTCCCACTAGGATCAAAATTCAGGTTGTGGACAGAGTTTGCCTTCAGTACTGCATGCTAACTACTGCATCACCAAATGTGTATTTGTGTGTATATATCTATATCTATCTATATCATCTCCCTACCCACCTATCTACCTACCCATCCACCCACCCACCCATCCATCCATCCATCCATCCAGGTAGACCTCAACTTAAGGTGACTCAAATTTTCATTGGCAGTTCTTAAATGAGTTGCCCCAGATTTTATAACCTTTTTCTATGACTGTTAAGAGAATCATTTCAGTTATTAAGAGCCAATGTAACTTTAAACAGTCTCTAAATGAATGGTTGTTAAACTGAGGACTACCTATATATGATATTCGGTGGTTTTAAGGCACAATTCATGATTTCTGACTGAGATATAGATCTATTTTGGGATTCTGAAACAAAACTAATTGAAGTATAGAAGTTCAGTTCTCATCGTGCTATATAGTTTATGTCCCAAGCTTCTCTTCTGTGACTATGCATGTCACAAAATTGAAAAAGGATGGGTTAATAATTTAATAAAGGACTCCATAGACCAGGTCTATCTGCAAATTTCAGAATCTAAAATATAGCTTCCTTCAGTGATTTTATTGGAAAAAGATTTTTGAATGATGACAAAAATAACATGGCTGCAATAATAAAAACGTCCTTTGCAATGACATGACAGAATAATGTCAAAAATAATTGTTTTTAGTGCATGGGTGCATTAACTACATTGCGCTAATAATGTATTAGCTTTTTATAGTATCAAAGCGCAGAATTAGAAGGAATCAGTTTTTCCTGAACACAGGTAAGAATGGGAGCCTACAACCTATGTTGGCAACTGAATTTATGCTGATAAGTTTCTGATAACTAGAATCTGCTTTCCTATAACTTTTTTGTCCATATTACACATGGCAATTTTTTTTTATGTGATATCTCTTCAGGTCCTTGAACAAGGTTCTTTATTCTTTCTTGTGAAAGCTATAAAACAGACAGGTCCCTCAGCATTTCTTTATAAGACCTAGAATCTGTTCATCTGGATTCATTCTTTATGGATTCATTCCTCAGAGGGCAAGACCGAAAGTTCAAGATTAAAATTAGAAGGAAACTGATTCAGAAAGACACCTAAGCTATCAAACAACAGAATGAGGTTGATAAATGAAGTCACAAGCTCCATATGGCCATCTTTTAGGGTGACCTAGTGAATCATGCATTGAGCAGGGGTTGAATGAGATTATCTCTAATGCCTTTTCAACTTTGTAAATCTAATATTTGTGACCATTCCCTAAATCTGTTTTTTTTAAACTTATAGTTTGGTGTCCAGAATTGTACATAGTAATGTCTAGTAAAACTGTATGCAAAATATAGTGGAACTTTTACTCCTAATGAATCAGAAATTATTAGAGTTGTTCAAATCCTTCAAAATAGGTACTTTAGAATGATCAATAAATACAAAGCACCTCTTTTTGAATTATTAAAGCAGCCCTGTTACTTTATAGACTCAAGTGGAAACTATTCCTGGCTGATTGCACATGTCTTTCTGCGCTTGGGAAGTGGCTGTGCATACACATACATACAGAGAAACTGCCCCCAGTAGTTTATGCGTGCACAAGGAAAGTGGCATACATGGAAACTGCTATGAAATCTTTGAAGAATTTTTTTTGTGGAATATATGCACAGCTTTAAAGATCATACATCTATTGATGAAGCCTGAAACTGCAATGTGCCTTTTCAGCAGCCTTATCATAGTGCTGACTCATATTCAGCTTGTGATCCAACATAAATTCAAAATGCTTTTCAAATGTACCATTTTAAAATATTTTAAAGCAGGAATTGTCTGTGGAGTTAGGATCCATCTTTAAGTTTCCCAGATAAGAAACTAAAAGATATTGTTGACCCTATAATTGCAACTGAAAATTGGCAGAATCTTTCTAAAACACTAGACAGTGATATGCAGCTTTCTTGTTAAGGAAATGGGTACATTTTTCCAGATTTTAATATTAATCTGAATGTTTTCCAGATTTTAAAAGGAACCTGAAAATACATTTTTTACAAATGAACATCTTGATAAGTAAGATTTTTCAAGCTTTTTTCTTCATTATAGAAATGGTTATAAATGCATACATGCTGAGAAGTCTGCAACCAGATGAAATATGCAAATCTTTATTTATTTATTTTTTTAAAAAGGTACCCAATTCGCTAAAGAAGCTTGTTTGTATCCTCTATCCTGCCCCACTGAGAGGAACAAATGAGAGTACTCTGGCTGCAACAGCAAAACTAACAATCAGGGAGAAAGATGCTCATTAAACTTCATCATTCTGTCCACTTTAATGATGCCTTTACTTAATAAAAATTCCCTAAACAGTTGCAGGAGTATTAGGCAAGGCCTTTGGTTATGTATCAGAGGTCTGAGCTGTCAGTGGCATAGATGCAGTTCAGGAGCTGCATACCCAAGAGGACAGGCAAATACAACCTGCTTGTAATAAATGCAGAGAGAATCAATAATTGCAGCTTGGAACATTACTTAAGCATTTAAGGAAATAGGTGATCTGTCTAAATTAAAGTATGAAGTGCTAAATGTAACAATTTAAAACATAAATCACCATACCTGAAACTCTTACACGTTTTAGCTATAAATCTTGTTATTGGGGCTTATAACTTTCATGTAGTATAAAAGGACTGGGAAATATGGAAAATATCTTGAATGAATTTTCCCTTCCTCTCCACTTAAATCTTTTGCTAAACACAGCAACAGCCACCAGCCATATTCTCTAACGTAATAAAGAGAAACCCACTCCAACCTCTGTACAAATGCATTTGACATGCAAGAGACAATGTGTGATTTGTGCCTGGACTTGTTTAACCTAGGCGTGTGTGAATATGAGTGCTCAAGTGTGTTTGTTATTAACTAGTTGATAACGCATTTATTAGGTTATATAGATCCAGCAGTCCATTAGAAACCTTAAATTCTGAAAATTAACTTCTCAGGAATGTTTTAATGAATGCTTAGAATAAGGCTCCTGGGATTATACAACAAAATATTTATAGTAAATAATAATTTTTTTCAATAAAGCATGGAGAAATACATATAAGGATGTTAATTTCATCTCTTACATTTCAACTGCTCAATTTTTTTTTTGAAAATTAAAATTTAGGTCAGAAATACACTTCTGTGACAGTTGCCATCAATGCAAGCTGGTTGCTGAGCATAAAATATAGTGATGTAAATGCATGGGAGGGGATGTGATGGCTCAGTGGCTAAGACGCGGAGCTTGTTGATCAGAAGGTTGGCAGTTCAGTTATTCGAATCCCTAGCACCGCATAATGGGAGTGAGCTTCCATTACTTGTCCCAGCTTCTGAAACCTAGCATTTCGAAAGCACGTAAAAAATGCAGGTAGAAAAATTAGGGACCACATTGGTGGGAAGGTAATAGTGCTCTGTGCGCCTTCAGCATTTAGTCATTCCAGCCATTTGACCAAGGTGGAGGTCTTCAGACAGCACTGGTTCTTCGGCTTAGAAATGGAGATGAGGACCGCCCCCTAGAGTCGGAAACTATTAGCACGCATGTGTAGGGGAACCTTTACCTTTAACTACAAGGGGGAGAGTGCAGTAATTGTAACTTTGGATCTGGAGACATCTTAGTAACTTCAAATAGTCACTAAGCAAGTCATCATAAGTCAAGGACTACCCGTATACTTCTCAAGATAGCTACTAAAACATTTTTACCTTACAGAACAATTTAATTAAGTACATAACGAAAATGATATTTGCAAATTCTACAAATTATAAATATGTAGTTGATGAAATGTTTTAAAAACTATAATTAGCCACAACAAATTGTCATTTCTTACAAGGATATACTGTTCATTTATGCAGTTACTAAAAAGTATTACATCTATTTCCCCTGCTTAAGCCCCTGTCACACTGCACCAACGGATGCAAAGAGGATGTAAAACGGATAAAAAAGCTTGCCATCTGTTGGTTAACGCGATGTACTCACTGCCTCCGTTTTGCTTCCTCTCTATCCATCCAGCATCTGTTTATTGATGTTTCATCCGCTCAGAAAGTTTTGAGCTGCTCAAAACATTTGCGCGGAAAATGTATCCAATTCCTCCGTTCTGCATCCGCTACACATCCGTTCTGCATCCGCTATATCCGCTAGGCATCCGCTGCGCATCCGCGAAACTCGATCTGCTCCAGCGGTAAATGGACACAGGGAGGAAGCGGAACGGACGCAGAACCGATGCAGCATGGAAACAAAGCGTTTAAAACGGAAAAAACGTTTGCAGAGGGGACCTATCTCGGATATTAAGGATGTCTAGAGGATGCCTAGAGGATGCAAAGGGACACCTATACTGCCTATAAAAAGGGGGAGCAACTCGTCTGCATCTCACTTTCAGACCAGCAGACCAGCTGTGCAGACCTCTGCAGCCTTCATCTGACTCTTGCTCTTCCACAGCATTCAGTCATGTCAACCGTGGATCGTAACAAAGTCCTTTTGGCAGCCACCATCCTTCTGCAACAGTGCGAAGCCATCTACAGGCTCTTTCAACGGTTCTATGGGAAGAAAAGGAGGCGGCCAAGAAGCGTCTGGGTCCGAAGATGGATTGGGAGAAGAGCAGAGTACGGACTGTACAACAAGCTGATGGTGGAGCTCAGGAACGAAGACACTCAGGCATTCCAGAACTTCATGAGGATGCCTCCAGCCATGTTTGATGAAGTTGTGCAGCGGCTGAGACCCAGGTTGACCAAGGCAAACACCAACTTCTGGCCCAGCCTGGAACCTGGGCTCAAGGTGGCACTCACTCTGCGCCACCTAGCCTCAGGGACCACCTACAGGAGCATGCAGTATGGCTGGAGGGTGCCACACAACACCATCAGCATTGTGGTCAGAGAAGTGGTGCAGGCCATCATCGAAGAATACCTGGAGGAGCTCCTCCAGTGCCCCTCCACTGAAGAAGGATGGAAGAAAGTTGCAGAACAGTGGTATCAGAGGTGGAACTTCCCACACACTGTTGGAGCCATAGATGGCAAGCACGTGGCCTGCAAATCTCCAGCCAAGTCGGGGTCCACTTATTTCAACTACAAGGGCTTCTTCAGCATTGTCCTCTTCGCCATGGTCGATGCTGACTACAAGTTCATGTACATCGATGCTTCAGGCAACGGCTCATGTTCAGATAGCCAGGTATACAATGCAGTGACCTCAAGGAGGGGCTGGAAGGCAACCTCATCATGGTCTTCCCAGATCCAGACCCCCTGCCCAATGACACGCAAGATGTGCCGTACTTCATCATGGGGGATGACGCCTTCTTTCTCAGAACCTACCTAATGAAGCCCTACACTTCCAGACGCCTCACCCATGAAGAGAGGATCTTCAACTACAGGCTGTGCAGGGCAAGGCGGGTGGTGGAGAACGCCTTTGGCATCCTGGCCAACAGGTTCCAGGTACTTCTCACCACCATGCAGCATCGCCCAGAGACCGTGAGGAACATCGTGGAAGCTTGCTGCATCCTGCACAATCTCATGCGCACCCGCTACCCAGTCTTGCAGAAAAGGCTTGTGGACCTCCAGCAAGGCAATGGGGACATGGAGCCTGGGGAATGGAGGCAAGGGCAAAACCTAATAGACACTCAGGATGTGCAAGGCCCCAACAGAGCCTCACGTGAGGCGAAGAAGCAGCGCAACCTCCTGAAACACTGGTGCAACTCCCCAGCTGGAGCAGTGGAGTGGCAAGACAGGATGATAGATGATTAATGGGTGCTTCCTTCAGCCTGTCTCATCACACGGATGAGATTGGGCCATGTATGTTGGGTGGGCCTACAATGAACAGGGCGTTTAATGAAGAGTTGTGTTTGTGTTGACATGTGTGGATGATTGATTACATTGTTATTGATAAAAAAGGGCCATAGGTGTGGCACCTGGGAGGGTGGACCATACAGTCCCACTATGCTTGCACTGGAGGTTTATCTATCCCACAGCTATTACCCATCCCAAAGGTATCCCTGCCCATCCCACTGCTATCTTAACCCATCCCACAAGCATGCAAAGGCTTAAACCAATTCTAAAAGTTTCCACCAAGACTTTATTCAAAAAAAGAAATGAAGCAAGTGTGTGAATCAGAGATAAACTTTATTGAACAACAAGCTGTAAAAGGAAAAAGACCCAAGTCAAGTGTCCAAATAAAGTCCACACCCAGTCTCTGGCAGTCTTCACGGTCACTCGGAGGTGTGCCCAGTCTCAGGGGTGAAGGGTCCAGGTGCTGTGGAGGTGGTTGCTGCTGCAGTGCTGGTCTGAAGCCCTACTGGGGTGCCTGGCCCCGAAAGGACAACAGGGGATGGTGTGTTGAGAAAGCTCTCGGATAGTTGGCTCAGACCCGTGATGCTGAGAGGTCTTTCCTCCATGCCATGGGGTGTCAGCCCCAGTACTGATGAGACATGTACTGAGGCCGGGCTTGGCTGTGGGGTGGAGGAAGGAGTAGTGTAGTGGGGCTGTCTGGTCTGCAGCTGGGTGAGGACTGGCATCGCTGTCATCGGTGGCATCATTGGCGTGGGTGGCATCGGTGGCATCAGTGGAACCTGTGGCAACGGTGTCACCCAATGACTCTGTGCCTGGACTGGGAAGGGCTGCTGCCTGTGCTGCTGGACTTCCTGGTAGCCGTAGCCCTGGTAGGTGAGGGCCTGTGGGAAGACTTGGAATGGGAGGGACATCACCTGGGGTGGAGGAGCAGAGCTGGGCTGAGTAGGAGCAGGTTCCTCTGGATCTGGAGGGTTGTGAAGCAGCTCGGTGAACCGGTCCTTCACCACCTGGTACTGGGCTTCCTCCATGTTCCTGAGGGTCGGGCTGACATAGGTGAGGAAGGGCTTGCGGTTGGAGGATGAGGAGTCGGTGTGGACCAGCTGAGAGAGGAGATCTATGCTGGTGTGGATGGTGTCCCTGATCTCCAGCAGGACAGTGTGGCTCTGCCCCTCCTGCTGTCTGGCTCTCTGCCTTTCTGTGGAGGTGGAGCTGGGGGTTGGTGGATGCAGGTATGACTGTGGTGGACTCGACGTCTCCTTTCTCCCACCACACCAGGGAGTCCTCCATGCGCTCCACAACGGTTACAACACCTGTCCGCGGGTTCTCCGCTGTGGCACGCTCCACAGAAACCTGCCTGGAGACAGGGACTGACTCTCGGCCGGAAGAGGACTGGCTCTCAGCAGCTGCCGGAGAGAGAGGGTTGTGAGAGGGGCTCCTGGTACTCCTCGCTGGTGGATCTCACCCTCCAGGAAGCTGCACCTGGCCATCACGTAGGTCTCTCTGTCCGTCAGCTTAACCGTGGCCTGGCCAGATTTCTTGAGGTGCAGCTTCCCGTACCAGGTGTGCATGTGCTTCCACCAGCTGAGGAGCACCTCTGAAGTGTAACCCATACTCTCCGCCCTCTCTCTCCAAGCAGCCTGCTTCCTTTTGGTGTCCCTGTACAGCCGGTGTCCCTTCCGCCACAGATAGTCATTCTCTCTCAGCCACTCCAGAACATCATCCTCGTGTTCCTCCTCAATGAAGCATTGCCTCCTCTCCCGTCCCTGCATACGCCTCTTCTTCCCTTTGGCAGGACCATATGGGCCCTCATCAGAGGGGCTCCCAGGTGGTAGGGGATGCTCCTCCACACCACCAGCAGGATCATCATCATCATCATCATCACCAGCAGGATCATAATCATCATCATCACCAGCAGCAGCAGGATCTTCATCATCAGCAGCAGCAGCATCAGCAGCAGCAGGATCAGCAGCAGCAGCAGCAGCACCAGCAGGACCAGGATCAGCAGCAGCAGAGTAAGCACCAGCAGCGCCAGCAAGACCAGGAGCACGAGCAGGACCAGCAGGACGAGCAAGACCAGGAGCACGAGCAGGACGAGCAAGTCCAGGAGCACGAGCAGGACGAGCAGGACCAGGAGCAGCTTCAGCAGAGTACGCAGCAGTAGAAGCACCACCGCCAGAAGCAGCTTCAGCAGAAGCCCCAGCAGAAGCAGAGTCAGGGACAGGGGGCGGGAGGGTGGCCCTGTCCTTCTTGGCAGGGATGGTGGCAGGCTGTTGAGGCTTTCGCTTCTTCCCCATGGTTGTGGGGTTGCTGGCTGGCAGGGAGGCTGGCAGGCAGGCTGGCAGGAAGGCAGGCACCAAGGCAGGCAGGCAGGCTGGCAGAAAGCCTGGCAGGAAGGCAGGCAGGCAGGCAGGCACCAAGGCTGGCAGGCAGACTGGCTGGTAGGGAGTCTGGAAGGCAGGCTGGCAGCAAGGCTGGCAGGCAGGCAGAGAGCAAGGCTGGCAGGGAGCCTGGCCAGGAGGCTTGGAGGCAGGCTGGCAGCAAGGCTTTCAGGCAGGCATGCAGACAGGGCAGGCAAGGACTCAATGTATCCGGCAGCAGGTCTTTCCTCCGAATGCTGGCCACGTGCGAGCTGCTTCCCTTTATATCCGCGTGGCTTACGCAATGCATCCCCCCCGCATGCGCAATCAACGCTCGACATCCGTTAGGCTTCCGCTGTGCATCCGCTAGGCTTCCGCTGTGCATCCGCTTCATCCGCTTCATCTGCTGTGCATCCGCTTCATCCACTCGGCGTCCGCTCTGCATCCGCTCTTTCTGTTCCGTGTCCGCTTTGCTGAGGCCCCCTGGAAGCCTAGCAGATGTGCCATCCGCTTTCATCCGCTTCCATCCGCTGGGCTTTCGTTCCGCTTCTGCTTTCCATCCGCCCTGCATCCTCCCCCCGTCCGTGTTATCCGCTCCGTTTATGCAATTTTTTTCCCCTTTTGAGAGAGGATAACAACGGATGGAACATTTTGCTCGTCCGTTGTGTCCGTTTTGCATCTGTTGGGCAGTGTGACAGGGCCTTTAAATGCTTAAGAATCATTTGCTATAGTTTTGTACTTGACATCCTTGGATGTTTTTGTGATGCTATTGATTAGTTGTATAAATTGAAGCTGCAGTATATTAGGGTTAAATAAATGTTCGCTTGTGCATTCAAAGAAAATATATGCACATAAGTTCATAGGAATACCAAATACTTCTCATATTTCTGCCAACATATCTAACTAATCATAAAAGAAAGAAAGAAAATGATCTTTGATGCATTCATTTGCTGATGGATGATCACAGGGAATGGAAACTCAAGCATGAAATCTTAATCCTGAAGACATTTTCATCTGCAGCCAAATCACCAGGGAAGGAATCAAACAATTTCATTCTGCAAAGTTTGTGACAATACTGTTGACTTGGCACTACTTTTTTCTTAGTTTATCTTTCTGTCAATGCTAAATATTTATTGCTGAACCATAGTTCACGCTGACATCCCTGTTATATCAGGTCATGTTTTATTTTAGCGTGAACCAAAACAATAATATTTGCCAGCTATAATTTTGAAGCACGTCATTCTATCTATCCAACCTCACCAAAGGAAGTTTAACATCAACCATGTTCCCTACAATGTGATTTTACACTGAACGTCTACAATATCTATAAAAATTTTCCCCTGGAAGTTGACAGAATCTTCCACTACTAAAAACAAACTATTTCCAAGCTTTGATGAAGTAAGACACACCACTTATTCAGAAGCAATGAGATATAGGAAGCTGCTTTCCATGTTCACTTACATTTATTGTCAGACAATTAATGAAGAGAAGGAGAATGGCCTACAGACCTACCAAAGAGATGTTTTGCTATATTAAGATATATATGGGAAAAGAGAGTTTTTTGTGTTGGATCTCTAGAGCAGGGATCTCCAAGGCATGGATCAGCATCAGTCTATAGCTGGATAGGAAGTGGGCTGCACAGCTGGAGGTGAACAGCAAGTGAGTGAGCAAAATCAAAACTATCCCTTTCCCCCACCCATGGAACAATTGTCTTCCACGAAACCATTTTAGTGGTGGGCAAAAAAGTGAAACTGAAAACACCCCCCCTCTATTTATAGAAAAACTGTTTGCCACAAAACCAATTGAGTGTTGGGTGAGTGAGTGAAACTATCCCCCAAGTTTGTCCAAAATTGTCTTCCACAAAACTGATCCCTGGTGCAAATAAGGTTGAGGACTTCTGTTCCAAAGGTAAAGCATTGTGGCAGGAAAAAGTGTCCTCCTGGGATCTGTCAGATAATAGTGCCTCATGGAAGGGACTTGCAACATTTCTCTCTTGCTGGTGGGACAGGTTATGTAATTGGAGTGAGACAGTGTGTGAAATATCTCATGCCATGGTCTCAATCCTTTTAAAGCAATTCCTCAAAGCAGTTTCCTAATGATGAATGGTATTACTTTATCATAGTAGCCTTGATACACCAGCAGTGTCTTAAGCCCCTGTCCCACTGCACCAACGGATGCAAAGAGGATGTAAAACATTAAAAAAAGCTTGCCATCCCTTGGAAAATGCGATGCATCTGTTGTGTACTCACTGCATACGTGTTTCATACGCTCTATCCCTCCAGCATCCGTCCACTGAGATTTCATCCGCCCAAGAAGTTTTGAGCTGCACAAAACTTTGTGAACGGATGAACTTTCCGCTGTGTATGACGTAAATCCGTGACATCCGACCAACAAATGTTCTATGTCTGTTTATCATCCGTTAAATGTCCGCTGTATCCTCTCTGCATCCTCTGGGCATCCTCGCAACTCACATCCGTTGCAGCTGAAAATGGAAAGAGGGAGGAAACAAAAGGTACACGGAATATCTACACAGCGTTAGTAGCACGGAAATAGAAAGGATGCGCAGTGAACGTTTTGCATCCGATATACATCCACTAGGCTTCCTATGAACATCCGTTTAACATCCCCGCTACATACTATCCACGTCTGTTCTTTTCCGTTCTCTTTATGCAAATTTTTGCCACTTTTTGGAGCAGATGACAACGGATGGAGCCACCCCCGAAATTTTGCTCATCCGCTGTGTCCTTTATGCATACGTTTTGCGTCCGTCGGCCAGTGGGACAGGGCCTTTAGCATAAGCTACTGAGGGAAGGTTGATTGCTCTCTGACCTGACTTTGAAAAAAAATCTGATATTTTTATATCATGAAGAGAATGCAATATAATCTAGCAACATAAGTTTATATATACTAAAATTGAGTGGCATAACTTTCTTGGGTTTTTTTAACCTAAGTAAGAAAAAAAAGGCATATTAAATTTCCAATAAGATTCATGCGCCCAGTTGTTGTTGTTTTTCTTTTTTTACAGCTTGCCCAAACATCTACAATTTCAGTCTCTCCTTGTGTCTCTACCATGCCTACTTGGGGCTTGAAAAGTTTTTAAAATATTTCTTGCTCTTACTTAAATGTTAAATCTGAAATAAGCTTCTATCACTCTCACTGAAGCCAGAAGAACTTTCAAATAAACATTTGATGCAATTTACAAAAAACCCATAACAACTGTATTAGTGGTACCTAACACCACATATGCTTAGTTATTTTTTAAATGCAAATTTGTTAGCATTGCCTGCAGGTCTTCTTATATTTTTATCATGTTTCACCAAGCTAAAGTTTTGGGAAATAATGAAATGATTTGAATAATAAAGTAAATGGCAAATGAAGTAATTAATTATTTAATATCTACAAATCTGAAAGTAGTTCTCAAAGTAAAAATCTATTTAAAAATCTGGAACTTAATGGTTTTCTTATAGTGGCCAAGTTCATGCTCATCATCATAATATCCAGTGGGTCAAGATAGTTTCCTACTCCACACTAGATAGATAGATAGATAGATAGATAGATAGATAGATAGATAGATAGATAGATAGATAGATAGA
>BLBF01000043.1:1629135-1657654 GCA_015471245.1 Laticauda colubrina | reverse complement strand
AGATAGATAGATAGATAGATAGATAGATAGATAGATAGATAGATAGACAGACAGACAGACAGACAGACAGACAGACAGACAGACAGACAGACAGACACAAAAACTTCATTGTCATTTTGTATGTACACTAATTGGCATACATTAAAATGAAATTTTGTTACATTTACAGTAGTTCTCAAAGGGTTACCACCTCCAATATACATTACATACATGTGACAAAATAATAAATAAATAAAAATTATGCATATATACACATATATGACACAGAGAAACAATACAATCTAGTTCCAATATATACATGTACATGACAAAAAAAATGAATCTTGCAAGCTTACCAGATGGATGGCATAGAGAATGAAGCTGTTACAGAATCTGATAGTCCCACTAGAAATACTTTGAAATCCCCTCCCAGAAGGGAGCAACAGAAACAGACTGTAGAGTGGGTGTGTGGGTTCTCTAACAATGCTTTGGGTTCTAAACACATAGTGCTTGTTAAAAGTATCCCAAATAACAGAAAGCGAACTTCCTATGATCCTTTTGGTTGTCGCTACTACTCTCTGTATCAGACCTTCTATCTGAAGCACTGCTGCCATCAAACCAAACAGTAATGCAGTTTGTTAAAACACTCTCAATTGTGCCTCTATAAAAAGTGGCCAGGATAGAAGATCGTTCAATTTTTAACAATAAAAATTTAGAATCACACAGAGCAGATATACCCAAAATATTCCAGTGTATACTATATCCCCCACTCCATTATGGGGAAGGAGATATTTGCAAGTGAATAAGCATTGTGTGGAAAAGCAGGCCGCCTACAAGAATTGTGCTGTGTGGCTCCATTTGCTTACCAGCTGAGCCCATTAATGTGAGTCTGGCAGAGTTGCCAATAAGATTGCAACTTAACACAGCTTGGAAGTAGTTCTGTATTTTGGAGCTTGGGAGCCATTGGCAAACACTTCAGCAACCAAATGAAAAGAGATGAGTTTTTTTTCTCTTCACAAGGAGTGAATGGTCCAAACAAAGTATAGCAGCACAGCAAGACAAAGCACCATGCAAAAATGGTGGAAGAACTCTACATGATGACTAATAACAGAAAGCAAAAGAAATCTCAGAGAGGCAACTTAGGACAGGCTTAAGAAGGAAAGTTTTATACATACTAATTTTACCATAAAACCTAGTAAGAAGGAAATTGTAAGAACAATAGGTAATAGTGATAAATAATAGTAATTGACTTGTGTAAGTATATAATGTAAACTCTGTGATAATAAATGAAGAGCAATAATATATTATGATAGTAATTATTAGATAGCATTAGACATATCAATGGAATATGAGAAGCAGTTATATATCACTTTTGTACTTGTTTTTACAAAATTAAACATCTTTCCAATCTTTATAGAGAGATATAAATAAATTACTTATAGAGTGTTTTGTGCATTTCTTCAGTCTGAGTCAATATTATTGAGTACAAACACAGATACTCCAACACCTTTGCATGATTGCATGCAACCCATTGTGAGAAACTTAACTGAATGGTCACACATTTTATGTAACATGAAGCTATATATTACTTATTCTTCTTGCCACTAAACTCAAACAGTAAAATGGTATGTTGAGAAAGAAAGAACACCTGTAAATTGCTCATTTATCAAGTTTGTATCTGATTCTTTCTAGATACCGTAGATACTTCCCACAGTGACCAGATAAATTTCTAGTGTTAATATTGCTGAATGTTGCTGCTATTTATATTTTCAACTGACAGAATATTCAAAGCTGACAAATGTTGCAGAACAGAAAATTATTAAATGCTTCTATTTACAGCAAATAGTGGCAGTTGGTTTTTGCCTCCAAAAGACTGGAGTTGTCAATATGCAGACAAAATAGAAGCAGCATAACATAGGAGATTCCAGAGAACAGTTCTCATATACATACACACATTCACACATTCACACACACACACACGTACGCACACACGCAGACGCACACACATACACACACACTGTATATATACTGTATATACATTTGTGCTGTTCAGCTTCCTTCGGGTATTATCCCACGTCATTGTAGTGCTTTTAAAGTTGTAGCAACGTTTCAGCAGAATCTCATCTGCCATCATCAGGCTTCTGTATTGAGTTCGTATATATACTGTATATACATTGTATATATACTGTATATATACCAGAATAAAAATCAAAGCAATGTGGTATTCAAAGAATAATCCAGCAGAGATTCAAGGCAAAATGGACACTCTTTTTACCATCCCCAAGTACAGAGAACGTAGGGTGACCATTTTGATATTTTTAGTGAAAGAATTTTGTTATCACAGAAAAATCACTTAATGGCAACACTGGATATGAAGAATATTATTGCTACTCTGTCTCCCCCCCCCCCACCAATATTCTATGATAGCATTAAACTGTCTTCAGGATTAGGCAACCATAACAATAAACAATAACCTGGGAAGAAATGTTGCAGAAGATGGTTAAACAGAATTGATACAGCCACCTATTCTAAAAATAGTAATATGATGACCAAATGACTTTGCTACCCCTAAAATGAACTTTGTTTTGGTGAATGTTCTTAAACTAATCAAAAGAAACCAACCCATGTTAATAGCTTATAAGATTATTTCATGGGCTGACAAATATATCTTTCCGCTCTGAGGAATATTCTGAAAATGGCTCAATTTGATTGCGTTGTTTTCCTCCCCTTCTGAAAACCTCTTCTGCAGATTTCATGAAAACCAAAATGGTTAAATTATATTGATTTCAGAAGAATTTACATTGCATTACCTTATATTATAGCTATACAATAGTCTGCAATCAGTGTTGAATCTAAAATAAGGCTTATTTACTGAGGAGGTGCAATGCCTTTGAGCTGAGTTAAGTGCAATGCCTTTGAGCTGAGTTAGTTGTGCTATTGTTTCTAACACCCACAACTCAGACACTCTATGTCTGTCTGGGCTGTCTGTCCATCCATCTGTCCGTCTGTCTGTCTCTCTCTAATATGCCATTTCTCTTGCTCTCCAAAGCAACTTTGCATAGCTTTCACAATACTAAAAATAGCAATATAAAACAATTATACTAATAAAAAGAATAAAAATTACAGAGGATTAAATACATATTAAAAAAGCGTAAGTTAAAATGGAGAGGAAGTGCTGCCTTCCCTGACACTGCATCAACCACCTCCAGTCTAAAGTATTGATCTTAGGGTTACATGCCAACCAGCAGAGAGAGTTCTTAAGGCCTGTTCAGAACACCAGATGGACAAACTTACCCTTCTGCAGCAAGATGTTCAAAAGGGCATGGATCATGGTAGAAAAGGAACTTTTCTTAAACCCATCACCCAAAATTCTAGGTTGGTGGGGTCTGCTATAGGCCCATTCTGCTGGAACAAGTGGATTCGGCCAATTAGGTGGGGCATGGCAGTTCCTCAGATATCCTGGATCCACCTCTTTAACTTTCTTTTGACCAAACTCTTGATTCATCAAGCAGAGGACATGTATTTTATAAATATATTTCCAGTCCGGCTTTGCACAATTCCATGACTTCCTATACTAAGATTAAAATATACCTTCCTTGTTTTGAATACAGAATATGCTCTATGCCCCTAGGCAATTATCTGTAAAACAAATTTATTGCTTAGCTCAGCCCACCTTGTCATTCAATCAAATGACATGGTTAATAAAAACTTGGCTTATGTGTTATGTGAACTGATCTGCATAGATTCTAAGCTTTCTTAATTTGGTGATGGTAAGTGGGACAGGACAGACCACTCTCCATCCAAAAAATTCTTTGGCTACAGTGCATTACATTTTTCCAAAAGATCTTTAAACCATGGTGAGGAATAAAGATAGAGACCCCAAAGAACTTCACACAAGGATTTGTGCATTTTAGGAGTAATTGACCATGTAGTACTAAATCTAAAACTAAATCTGTCAATGAAAATTCAGAAAAAACCTCAACTCATAAAATTCATCACTTTTGTTTTCTATATACTAATGCAAAGGATGTGGAAAATAAACAAAATAAACTTAAATTCACACTACAGGAAGGCAAATATGATTTAAAAGCATAACTGAGACCTATTGGGATGATTCTCATTGTATGACTACAGCAAAAAATATGTTACAACGAAACTGAAGAAATAGAAAAAGAAGTTTGTTAAAAATGCCTAATTCTGCACAAAAATCCAGAGAATAAATTTTGTGGCACTGTTGAAAACATAAAAGTTTAATAACATGAACTAAAGAATAATAACAGTATTGTTGTTGGTTACAACTAGCAATCACTTAAATAAGGAAAAATATGGATAATCATGTAAAATAAATTATACTTTTAAAAAGAAGTAGTGTTTATCAACAACTTTTGTTGTTGCATAAGGGGAATTTTACTTATTCCATCCTTTGAATAAATTTCCAAAAAGTTGTCTGCTCGTTAAAGGATCAGGATTCTAGCTAGATTTAATAGAATTTAATAGAAATATAATCAATCAATAGCTCCTAACCTAGAATGAGTTCTTTTTTCAAGGTTTTTTCAAGGCTTTGTTGATTGGGCCAAATATCCATTCATGATTTTTAAGTAAGTTTGGAAAACAGGTAAAGTACCAGTCAAAAAGAACAGGAGAAATTTATCCCTACCTTCCTTTCAAAAGAGATAACTAGAAAAAGAGGGAAAGCTTTCGCTAAACCAAGTGTGACAAGTGTGTGATGCATCCAGGAGTTTGACAACCCTGCTTGTGAGTTCTCTAAAGCAGGGGTCTCCAAACTTGGCAACTTGAAGACTTGTGGACTTCAACAAAGCAAAGCTGGCTGAGGAATTCTGGGAGTTAAAGTCCACAAGTTTTAAAATTGCTAAGGTTGAATACCCCTACTCTAAAGCTCAAGAATTATAAACATCTAGGAACCAAAATATTATGTTACCACAAATCTGCTAGTCTCAGACCTCATTTGTATTAATGTGGAAGACTGGTAGTGGGAGTCTGCATGAAGTCTATATATTTTAGACTGGAAATTTATAAAAACAATATGGGGGGAAACAATGGCAAACCACATCTGTGTAGTTCCAACACAATATTATTGAAAAAGAAAAACAAGAAGTAACCAGTATTGTTGCACAAAGATATCTCTGCTGAACTGAAAGACAAAAATGGTAAGTACAAAAAATGGAAACATAACTAAGGCAGAATATCAGCAGATAGTCTGAATTTGCAAAGATGAAGTAAGGAAAGCAAAGGCTCAGAATGAATAAAGACTTGCAATAAAAGTCAAAGAAAATAAAAAAGTTTCTTTCAACATATAAATAACAAGAAAAAAGTCATGGAAACATTCGGACCACTAAAGAGAGAAGTTGGCAAGGAAGTAACAGGCAGTAGAGAAAAAGCAGAGCTGTTTAACTCATTCTTTGCATCAGTCTTCACAAAAATGAAACTGCCAAAAACACAACCGTAAAGGACAGATTAAAAATTAAAATTAAAATAAGCAAGAAAATGGTAAGACAACACCTGCCTGACCTTGATTAATATAAATCACTAGGACTTATCGATTATATCTCAGAGTTCTGAAGAAGCTGGCAGATGTTATCTCAGAATCATTGTATCCTAGCTTTAAAAAATCTTGGAACACAGGGGACCCTATCAAAGGATTGGAAATGAGCTGATGTGGTACCCATCTTCAAAAAGAGGGAAAATCACCCAGAAAACTATAGGCAAATCAGTCTAACATTAATATTTGGGAAGATACTGGAAAAAATAATCAAAAACATTGGTGACCATCTAGAAACAAATAAAGTTATTACTACTAGCCAAAATGGGTTTGTTAAAAACAGATTATGTCAAACCAAACTTACTTCATTCTTTGACAAAGTGACTAAATTAGCAGATCAGTGAAATGTTTTGGATATAGTATTCAGCAAGACTTTTGACAAAGTAGACCACAACCTTCTTGGTAAGCTAGAAAAATGTGGGATAGACAGCATTACTACCAGATTTTGCATTACTACTAGATTTGTAACTGGCTGACAAACCATTCTCAACAAGTAGTCCTTAACAGTACTACATCTACATGAAGGGAAGTAAGCAGTGGGGTATCACAAGGTTCCGTCTTAGGCCAAGTACTCTTCCTATCTTCATAAATGATTTAGATGATGGATAGAAGGGAAACTCATCAAATTTGTAGATATCACTAAGCTAGCATAAGTAGTTAACACCACAGAAGTCAAATTCAGAATCCAAGAAGATCTTGACAGACTTGAACAATGGACCCTATCTATAAAATTAAATTTAATGGATAGAAAAGCAAGGTTTTACACCAGGAAAACCAAAGGTACAAGTTCAGATTAGGTTAAATTTGGCTCAAAAACAGTAACTGTGAGAGGGAACTTGGAGTTCTAGTGGATGATGACTTAAACATGAGTCAGCAGTGTGTGGCAGCAGCCAAAATGCTAATATAATCCTTAGTTGTATAAATAGAGGCATAGAATCAAAATCATATGAAGTATTAATACCACTTTATAAAGCCTTCATAAGGTCACACCTGGAAAACTGTATCCAGTTTTGGTCAACACATTAAAAAAATGTTGAGACTTTGGAAAAAGTGCAAAGAAGAACAACAAAGATGATAAAGTCATGGAGACTAAAACATATGAAGAAACATTGCAGGATTTGGGTTTGGCTAGTCTAGAGAAAAGAAGGACTAGTGGGGACATAGTGGCAGTATTCCTGTATTAGATAGGCTGACACAATGAGGAGGAGGTTAATTTATTTTCCAAATCACGAGATTGCAGGACAAGAAAGAATGGATGGAAACTAATCAAGGAAAGAAGCAAACTGGAATTAAGGAAAAAATTCCTAACAGTGAGGACAATTAATCAATGGAACCATTTGCCTTCAGAAGTTGTGAGTGCTTCATCACTGGAGATCCTATACCATTTCAGACAAATGCCTGTCCAGTCTATTCTTAAGAAAAGACTGGACAGGCATTTGTCTGAAATAGCATAGGGTCTCCTGCTTGAAAAAGGGGCTGGTCTAGAACACTTTGCAGGTTGCTTCAACCTCTTCTGATTCAAGATGAGAAGAACAATAATAATTACTTGGGGCTAAAATATAAATCTTATAAGAAAAGACTACAGAATGGAGTGTGAGAATGGTTGGGAATAATAAAATATAGGAATAAAGTTTATGGTAATATACTATCATCAGAAACAAAATGGCCACCATACAGCACATTCCCTTAGATCTTGACACCTGATTCTAGTCTCTGGCCTGCAAAAAGCTGACACAAAAATAAGCTACAAAAGATACCTATTACCAATCATAACAGGAATGTTCTTATGGACAATATGTTTTTGAGAGCACGATTCTTATTTATTTTTTAAAATCTCAGTATTTTTTGAAATCTCAGTACATATGCTGTTTCTCAAATATTGAAATCTGAGATGTGACAGGAAGACTGATTCCAAAGTCTATTAGATAAACTGATTAAAAATTCTGCTTGCTAATATTTGCGGGCATGAACAACATTGTCAGGAATGTTCTCCAGCATATCAATAGCAATGCATTTGCTTTGGAGAGAAGCATGAAGTATATTGTATACTTTGAAGGTAAAAGTTCAACAAAAATTTAAATAACTTCCAGCTGGTACAAACAAGAGAGGTTTTCCAACTGTAATACAAATTTCAGGGAAGAGGGATATGTCACAAATATACAATTCATTTCACTATGGAGGTAGAGTACACTTTCAGCTGACAGCTGAATGACCAAATTAATAGTTCAAGAGTTGGAGTTGTAAAATTGGTTAGTAAACTGACAAGGGAAGGATTGAATACCAGCTGAAGTTCTTCTTTTGGGTATTAGAAAGCTAGTCTCTGTATATGCTCACAAAAATCCCTTGCTTCAAACACTTTTGATTTTGCAAACTTAATGAAAAAATGGACAAATA
Organism: Laticauda colubrina; assembly: GCA_015471245.1. Classification (NCBI taxonomy): domain Eukaryota; kingdom Metazoa; phylum Chordata; class Lepidosauria; order Squamata; family Elapidae; genus Laticauda; species Laticauda colubrina. The sequence continues at coordinate 1,649,721 of BLBF01000043.1, read as the reverse complement.
AAAATATTTTTTGGAATTTGTTCATATTTAACTAATCTGCTAAAATTCTGCAGGGTGCATCCCAGAAAGAATTAAAATATAAAATATTATTACAGATATTACTGTAATTGCTGGTCTTACAAAACATCTGACATAGACATTGTCAGTAGGGAAAGATAACTATCATTGTGAATATGTTTCTAATTAATCCTCAGTTACCTGATAAATGACATAAAATATAAAAAGGAAAAAGAAGAAAAAATATTAAATTAACTGAAAAACCTCATGGTAGAAAATGAAACTTCGGTGACTCACAGGCAGCAAAATGTTTCATCCTGAAAGATATTTTTACTGATCTATAAAGACTGAACTACACTTCCTAACAAACAAGTTAATAAATTGACTGGTATTTTAAACTTGTCAAGAAAGTAATTCAGCAAGACCTTTTATGAATTGAGCATAATTCAAGTTTATTTGCAGCTCTGAAATAAAAGAACAAAATACTGACATAATAAAGCCGGTGTTACAACACCAGTGAACAACTCAAATAATTAAACAATAGTAATTAGCAGATATGCATATTGAAAGTATGCTGGATAATCTGCAAATTTTCATTCTGAAAGTGAACAAAGCTGTGTTTAGCTCATTATATCAACATCCCCTTACTTGTTGCCCTCCAGATGTGCTTTCACTACAAAAGCCATCACCCTTAGACATCAGATTATGAGAATTATAATTCAATACATCTAGAGAACACCAGGCTAGAGAAGGCAAGACTCTGCCAAGTTTCACAAATAAGTTTTAACTATTTTGATTCTATTGGTATTCTTTCATCTCAATTCTTGATTGGTCATGGCTCTACAGTTTAATTCAAAGTAAGTACTATGTGAATAGAAATTTATTTCTGAAATTAGACCCTGACAACTCCAGGTAAGCAAATAAACTTTGACATTTCCACCATGTCAAAGTATTAGGAATCTTGGTTCTACAATTTGTAAATTACAGTAATAGTACAGAATACAACAATGGTTTGGGTAGCAAGGCATATTGTACTCTGAGAAAATAATTTTTTTAGCTTGTACTCCCCCCTCCCACAAAAAACCCCACATATTATTCAGATAGCAGTTTTTTGGCTGTTCAGAATAATATAGTTAATGAAGCCATTTTAAAAAGCCTAAAATTCTTTATCCTGCTAACATTTGTTTGTAAAGATTCTCTCATTAATTTTTTTTTTTTTTTACAAAGTGCATAGTTAAGCTCTAGAATGTTTTTCAATGCTAGTGATGCCAATCCATTTGGATGGCTTGGAAATGGGACTATATAGTATTATGGAGTATCAGACTATAAAAAGTTGCTGACGGCAGACAGGGCCAAAAAATTCAGAACTTCAATACTATATTTCACATGGAAACTAATACACTCTCTTTCTCCTGATGGAATGAAATTGATTTATGGAACAAATTCCATACACCAATGGAGAAACTTAACTGAAACCTTTTTATGATAACCATTCCTCATATCATAATAGCTGAACAGCACCCATTTCTTTCTTTTAAGAAACATTATATAGAGAAATGAATTGGTGTGTAATCAAGTACATGAATGCACAATGTAGCATCTGCAAAATGTTGCTGAATTTCACTTTCCACTAAATCCTTATGGTTAAAAACAAGGATTGAAAACAGAGTTTCTGTTGTTAAGTGAGTCATGCCCAATTTTATGACTTTTGCTATAATTGTTAAGTGAATCCATTCTGACCATTGACTCCTAAGATTTTATCAGTTTATTTATTTATTAGTTTATCAGAAGCGTCACAGAAAGTCACATATGACAATCATATTGTCAGGTTTCCAAGTGATAATTCCCTTTTCAAAAAGAAACTTGCAAAGTCCATTTTCCAAAACAAATTCCTTTTATTTAGGTCAATACCAAATTGGCAAAGTGTGTTGTAATCTGACCCGATCCTGGAATTACACCCAATAATATTGAAAGTTAGAAACGTCCCACCAAAGTCACATTCCCCAATCAATATTCAATCTAGTACCTATAGTGACTCCAAACTCAACTTTCAGCCATCTGCAGGGACACCGCCTGTTCCCATAGGAAAGAATGTCACCTAACCAAAATATCATCCATTATCTAATCTCTCCTCCCATCCGTTGAAATATGATAAGCCCGAAGCCTTCCTTACAGGGAAAAAGAAAAGAGAAAGGATAGCAAACTCTATCATAGCACACTAACTAATATGGCTAGACATATGTCAACTTTCAGGCTCGACACATATGATCCTGGGATGTTGCAACTATTATAAATATATATCAGTTGCCAAGCACTCAAATTTTGATCATGTGACTGGAGATTCTGTAATGTTCATCAAATGTGAGAACCAGATGTAAGTCAACATTTTGCAGTACCATTGTAAGTTTGAATGGTTGTAAGTCAAAGACCTCCTGTAACCTATGTCATTGTGCACTCATTAGACATTGGGCTTGATAACTGTCCATTTTTTTCTTTTATAATAATGAATTCCACAGTTTCTTTTGTCTGTGAATTCAAGCAAATTCTCTCCCAATTTCTGTGAGACAGCTATTTTCCAAATAGCAAAATCATCTAAGCATGAGTCTGCTGGATGCATACTATACTTCACTTTAAATCAGCTAGTAGCCATACATTTTATACACAAGATCCTGTGGAGTATTAAGAAACAAACCTTTTAACCTTTATAGTTTTGTAATTTCTTCACCAAAATGTGAACAATATACACATTTTCATAAATGACTGTTTTCTGTGACATATTATACCACTGGGTTAATAAATATAAACACAGATCGAAAATGCTTAGTTCCCATACATTACAAAAACAAGTAAATTCCACATAGCTTCAATTCTAAAGGGATTGCCTTTCTGTGCTCAGGAGACCATTCTGCCAGAATAGTAAGCTGAAAAGCAAAATATGAATGTCAAGCACACATATTTAGCTGATTGAGAATACATAGAGAAAAGCAACTGCATTACTCTCTTGCTTCTTGCCTAGAAACTGTGTACCTACAATTCTATTTATTTTAAAGACAGTTCTTTGTATTTATCTATATAGTTACATCAGATTTTAATCTGGTTGGAAATGGCTTCGTGGAAATTGAAGGGGCTATGAATAGAACATGTGTTTAAAATACAATCATAACATTATGTGAATTTCAATTCCCAATAGTCTTAAAAATGGTCCTATTGGTTAGAGATGTCTAGGAATTCTAAGTCCAGACTCTGGAGGGCATATAACTAAGAAAAGTTGATTCAAGGATTCCATATTACCATATTAGTTGTGCATGTCCTAATAAGAAGGGGCATGGCAAAGTGAATTCGTTAAGAAAGTTAATTGAGTTCAGTTTGCCATGTTCTAATTAGCAAAAGAAACATAATTTTGAGTGCATAACTGCAAAACTAACTTTCTATATGGATTACTGTTAGTTTCACAATCTGAGAACAGTAGTAAAATATGCACGTTTTAAATAAAAAGCAGAATTCTGCTTTCTTTAAAATTCTACATACACTGTTACTTTTTTGGAAGCCAGAAAAAAATAATAGTCTTGTAACATTTTAAAATCTTTCTACATATTTGCTTATTTTTGATGCTTATTTTTTTATTTGTATTAAAGTCTATTGAACTTCTTTTTTTATTAGACATACGCAGATTCTAGGACAGGAATGTTTTATGGCCCGCTGAAAATGCCACTGGATTTTTTACCCATGGATTAGATGAAAATTTACATGATTTTCATTACAATGATAAAGTGGTCAAGATAATATATTGGCTCAAGAGACATGAACTGCATAGTTCATCCAACCAGCAGCCAGTTATGAATATTTTTTAATAAATATGGAATGATGATGTTCTGTCACATAAAATAGCTAGTCAGTGGTAAACCTGCAATACATTCTCATCTATAATATTCCAATTCTCAGAATTAAATAATTATGTCTATGAATGCATGCCCACATTTTTAATATCTCTGTTTTGCACCAGTTTTTATTCATTTAGATTACCATAGACTTTTATCGATACCATCATGTGATACATGCTTACTTGTAACTCCAATTCTATTTTTATTTTACAGCCATATTTATAATGTGAAAACACTTTGCTCATTAGTATCTAAATTTTGTCTAGTTTCCAAGACAATAGAATCCAACTGTATTTTGTTCCACCTACCTAAAATAAAAAGTGTCATTCAGGAAATTGTGGCAACACAAATAAATAGCTGCATAAGCTGGAAACTCATTGACTGTTAAACTATTGCAGTATGTATAAATGGGAAAAGTAAATATGCCCTTGATTTGCATAATTTCTAGTTAACACATGGATATATCCATTCTAGGGACCCTTATTTTTGCTATTACATCCTTCTGCATGTTCTTTTTTATAATAATAATGATAATTATAATAACAATAATAATAATGAGATGCATTTTTGAATGTTTAGTGGATTGAGTTTCTTGTTTAATTAATAAAGTAAATAATAATAGTCACCAAGAAAAAAATAACAAAACATTGTGTTTTCCAAATTGAAGTTGAGCAACTATAGAAGAAGAAATCAGTGGTTGTACCAATAGTAATAGGAATCATTGGAGCAATACCTAAAGAACTGCCTAGATACATGGAAATTTTATTTGACCTGAATATTCTGACTTTGCAAAAAACCACCAGAGTTGGACTTGCTTGTATACTCAGATACTATCTTAATAGTCCTTAAGGCCCTGTCACACTGCCCAACGGATGCAAAACGTTTGTAAAAAGGACACAGCGGACGAGCAAAATGTTCCATCCATTGTTATCCGCTCTCAAAAGGGGCAAAAATTTGCATAACCAGAGCGGATAATACAGAAAGGAACAGACACGGGGAGGACGCAGAGCGGATGGAAAGCGGATGCGGAACGGAAGCCCAAAGGATGGAAGCGGATGGCACATCCGCAAGGCTTCCGGGGGACCTCAGCAAAGCGGACGCGGAATGGATGAAGCAGATGCAGAGCGGATGCACAGCGGATGAAGCGGATGCACAGTGGATGAAGCAGATGCACAGCGGAAGCCTAACGGATGCCGAGCGTTAATTGCGCATGCGGGGAGGATGCATTGCGTAAGCCCCAGGGATATAAAGGGAAGCACCTCGGAAGCAGGTCACCATTCAGAGGAAAGACCTGCTGCCGGACACATTGACTGCCTTGCCTGCATGCCTGCCTGCAAGCCTTGCTGCCAGCCTGCCTTCCAGCCTCCCTGCAAGCCAGTCTGCCTGCCAGCCTTCCTGCCAGCCTTGGTGGCTGCCTTCCTGCCAGCCTTGGTGGCTGCCTTCCTGCCAGCCTTGGTGGCTGCCTTCCTGCCAGCCTTGGTGCCTGCCTGCCTGCCAGCCTTGCTGCCAGCCTTGGTTCCTGCCAGCCTCCCTGCCAGCCAGCAACCCCACAACCATGGGGAAGAACAGAAAGCCTCAGCCATCTGCTGCCAGCTCTGGCAAGAGGGACAGGGCTACCATCCCACCCCCTGGCCCTCACTCTGCTTCTGCTGGGGCTTCTGAAGCAAGGGCTCGCTCTTCTGGGGCTGGAGCTTCTGCTGTTTCTGCTTCTGGAGGAGCTGATGATGATGCTTCTGGCAGTGGTGCTTCTGCTGGTGCTTACTCTGCTGATGCTGCACCCCAAGGGCGCTTCAGACAAGCACTCCAGCACCAGCCACCTCCACAGCACCTGGACCCTTCACCCCTGAGACTGAGCGACCAAGAGGAGTGCCAGAGACTGGCTGGCTGGCTACCTGTGGGCTTTATTTGGACACTTGATTTGGGTCATTTTTCTTTTATAGCTTGTTGTTAATAAAGTCTATCTTTGATTCACACACTTGCGTCATTTCTTTTTTTTTTTTTTAATAAAGTCTTGGTGGAAACTTTTAGAAATGGTTTAAGCCTTTGCATGCTTGTGGGATGGGTTAAGATAGAAGTGGGGTGGGCAGGGATACCTGTGGAATGAGCAGGGATACCTTCGGGATGGGTAATAGCTGTGGGATAGATAAACCTCCAGTGCAAGCATAGTGGGACTGTATGGTCCACCCTCCCAGGTGCCACACCTATGGCCCTTCATTATCAATAACAATTTAATCATTGATCCACACATTTCAACATAAACACAACTCTTTATTAAATGCCCTGTTCATTGTAGGCCCACCCAACATACAAGGCCCAATCTCGTCAGTGTGATGAGACAGGCTGAAGGAAGCATCCATTAAGCATCTATCATCCTGTCTTGCCACTCCACCGCTCCAGCTGGGGAGTTGCACCAGTGTTTCAGGAGGTTGCGCTGATTCTTCCCTTCACGTGAGGCTCTGTTGGGGCCTTGCACATCCTGAATGTCTATCAGGTTTTGCCCTTGCCTCCATTCCCCAGGCTCCATGTCCCCATTGCCTTGTTGGAGGTCCACGAGCCTGTTCTGCAAGATTGGGTAGCGGATGCGCATGAGATTGTGCAGGATGCAGCAAGCTTCCACGATCCTCCTCACGGTCTGTGGGCGATGCTGCATGGTGGTGAGAAGTACCTGGAACCTGTTGGCCAGGATGCCAAAGGCGTTCTCCATCACCCGCCTTGCCCTGGACAGCCTGTAGTTGAAGATCCTCTCTTCACGGGTGAAGCATCTGGAGGTGTAGGGCTTCATGAGGTAGGTTCTGAGGGAGAAGGCGTCATCCCCCACGATGAAGTAGGGCACATCTTGCGCGTCGTTGGGCAGGGGGTCTGGATCTGGAAAGCCCATGATGAGGTTGCATTCCAGCCCCTCCTTGAGATCACTGGCGTTGTATACCTGGGCATCTGAAGCTGAGCCGTTGCCTGAAGCATCGATGTACATGAACTTGTAGTCAGCATCGACCATGGCGAAGAGGATGATGCTGAAGAAGCCCTTGTAGTTGAAATAAGTGGACCCCGATTTGGCTGGAGTTTTGCAGGTCACGTGCTTTTCATTGATGGCTCCAACGGTGTGGGGGAAGTTCCACTTCTGATACCACTGCTCTGCAACTTTCTTCCATCCTTCTTCAGTGGAGGGGCACTGGAGGAGCTCCTCCATGTATTCTTCGATGATGGTCTGCACCACTTCTCTGACCACAATGCTGATGGTGTTGTGTGGCACCCTCCAGCCGTACTGCATGCTCCTGTAGGTGGTCCCTGAGGCCAGGTGGCGCAGACTGAGTGCCACCTTGAGCCCAGGTTCCAGGCTGGGCCGGAAGTTGGTGTTTGCCTTGGTTAACCTGGGTGTCAGCCGCTGCACAACTTCATCAAACATGGCTGGAGGCATCCTCATGAAGTTCTGGAATGCATGAGTGTCTTCGTTCCTGAGCTCCACCATCAGCTTGTTGTACAGTCCGTACTCTGCTATTCTGGCGATCCATCTTCGGACCCAGACGCTTCTTGGCCGCCTCCTTTTCTTCCCGTAGTAGAGTTCACAGAGCCTGTAGATGGCTTCGCACTGTTGCAGAAGTATGGTGGCTGCCAAAAGGACTGTGTTACGATCCATGGTGGACATGACTGGATGCTGTGGAAGAGCAAGAGTCAGATGAAGGCTGCAGAGGTCTGCACCGCAGGGCTGCTGGTCTGAAAGTGAGATCCAGTTGAGTTGCTCCCCCTTTTTATAGGCAATATAGGTTTTTCCCTAGGTGTCCCTTTGCATCCTCTAGGTATCCTCTAGACATCCTTAATATCCGAGATAGGTCCCCTCTGTGAATGTTTTTTCCGTTTTAAATGCTTTGTTTCCGTTCTGCATCCACTAGGCATCCGTTCTGCATCCGTTCCGCTTCCTCCCTGCATCCGTTCCGCTTCCTCCCTGCGTCCGTTTACCGCTGGAGCGGATCGAGTTGCGCGGATGCGTAGCGGATGCATAGCGGATATAGCGGATGCGTAACGGATGCAGAACGGATGCCTAGTGGATGCAGAACGGACGCATTGGATACATTTTCCACGCAAAAGTTTTGAGCAGCTCAAAACCCTCTGAGCGGATGAAACGTCAGTAGACGGATGCTGGACGGATAGAGATGAAGCAAAACAGAGGCAGTGAGTACAGAACGGATGCATCGCGTTAACCAACGGATGGTAAGTGTTTTTCTCCGTTTTACATCCTCTTTCCATCCGTTGGTGCAGTGTGACAGGGGCTTTAGATCCTTGATTAGGACTTGAATGGTTAGGTTTTTTTACCAATCCCAGATTGTGAATTAAATTGAAGATTAAATCTTAAATGATAATATAAAAATGCCAAACCCAACCTGAACATCTGGCTGACTGTGAGATGTACTATAATAATAATACTATCTGAAGGACAGTCAAGACGATGCACAGAATCTAGTGTGTAGGAAGATTTTAGTATATAGGAAGATTTATATCGGAAGAAAGACCAAACTGCCTCAAGAAAAACCAGGTGAATTAATAAAAAGACATGGTAAAGCAAAGTATTACATGGACAATACATAAAAAGTAGGCAAAACAGATAACAAGAACTGGCAGTGGGAAAGAGCAGAAAAATATTGAAGAAATAAAAAGATATTGCATAAAACCAAGTCTTAAGAACAGAATAAGAGTTGGAAGGGACCTTGGAGGTCTTCTAGTCCAACCCCCTGCTTAGGTAGGAAACTCTATACCACCCAAATGTATACCCAACCAGAACTGAGAAGAGATATGCCACATCTGCAAAGAAGTTGTAGAAACAGTGAGCTATCCAGTTAGCAGCTGAAATAAGGTTGTACAGACTGACTACAAGCAAAAATATAACCAATTTACATTGGTATATCAGTAAGAAATACATTTGCCTGAAAACACAACTTGTGGAACAATAAAGAAGATATATTAATAGAAAATGAAGGAGCTAAATTACTATAGGACTTAAGAATTTACACAAAGAGGCCACAGAACAACCCAGATGTAGTAATTTATCAATAAAAAAGGCAAAAAGAAAAGTCTAGAAAGTAGGTGTGGCAGTACCTGGAGACAGAAGAAGAGAAGAGAAAGAATTGGAGAAAGTCACAAAATACAGACTTCTAAGTAAACGATTGTGGCAAAAGAAAGAAAAGATAGTACCAATAGTACTGATAGGTGCAATCCAAAAACAATACTAATAGCACTAGAATATAATTGCCATCGTCAAAATCAAAAGTGGTCAATTGTAAGAGGCAATTTTCTTGAAACACCTTGCTGTTATAGTTTTAGCAGCATTAAACAATTACATCTGCCTATCCCAGGCGCTTAGGAATGTCTCAACAGGTGGATAAAAATAGACACATTTAGTCTAAACATCTGGCCGACTATGTAAACGACCATAATTATCTATAGTCTACCATTCAAATACTTACCAGGCCTGAACTTACTTACCGTATATACTCGCATATAAGCCGATCTCGCATATAAGCCGACCCTTAAAAAACTGCCTCAAAATGAGGAATTTTGCAAAAACTCGCATATAAGCCGACCCCCAAATACCATGGTGTTCAACCCCTGATCTCACCGTTAAGGCTCACCGTCAGAAAGATTCTGGGAGGACAGGGCTTTGGGCGCGACTTCCTTGAACAGCAGAAATGAAGCCCAGAGGGAAAAGTCGGCAGGGCAAAAGTTGCAGCTCATCATCCATCCAGGGAGAAAAATGGCCGATTTTCGCACACGTTTTCCTTGAGGCGAGGGCTGCTAAGGGCCAGCTGACAGGGAGTGCGAGAGCCAAGACTCTCATTGCGGGAAGCCGCCACGCTAAGTCGCTGCCTGACTTCGCACGCATTTTCCTTGAGGCGAGGCTGCGAAGGGCCAGCTGACAGGGAGTGCGAGAACCAAGACTCTCATCGCGGGAAGCTGCCATGCTTAGTTGCTGCTCTGGCGCAAATCGAGGCATGGCCACCGATAAATCAGATTTATGCACATATAAGCCGACCCCCAAATTTTGAAAAAAAAAAAAGCGTTCTAAAGTCGGCTTATATGCGAGTATATACGGTAGCTTCCAAGCGTAGGCATCAGGTTATAACTGTTCCAGAGTGCTTTATTATTCAAATCTTACAATGTTAATTTTAAAATGTGCCATAGCATCTCTCACCATTGGTTGTAGATCATCTTATACCAGTTTGAAAAATGCAGGAATAGAACATAAAATAATACCCTTCTAGCTAGCATAAGTTCTTCATGTGTTATTTGTTTTGTTCTTTTACCGATATGTAAGTGGAAAAATTAAGGTTTTCCTTTATTGTTAAATCTCATGTCACAGTCATACATATAATTCAATATACATTCAAATATATGCAAACATAAAATCTTCCTGTTTCATAGAAAATAATGCTATGTGAAAAAATAATGTGAAACTAAAACTCTAATCTGCTGTATATTTTCTGTGTGCAAAGAAGGGCTGGTAAGAATGAATGGAAGCATTTGTATGGATCTGATCTACAAAACTGAAATATCAATAAACACTATTATGGGGCCCTGGAAACATGGATTTCTAACTCTATCAAAGGAGCAGGAGATAGACTTCTAACTCTATCAAGGGATCAGGAGATAGTGGGAAATTCAATTTTCCAAGCACTAATTCACTGTGAATATCTAGACTTTGAAAATGGACATCTTTTTTTATGATACTGACAACTCACACAGCATTCATTGCTACCTGGAGAGCTAGAAAAACAGGGGAGGGGTTGTGGTAAAAACTTCCTGGTGCTCTAGGAAGAACTAACTGAAATGAAAAATCCTGGCACCCATGAGAAGTCATTTTAGAAACAGCCAGACATAGAATATCGGGATCAGCTCCAAATGGGTTTAAGGTCACAGAATAATATTTAGTTTTGCAATTTAGTTTTAAGTCTAATGGATAAACAGTCCCAATGATTCTAAACAAATATACTGATTTCACTCAGTGAAATTTTATAACTGCTCTTAGGTCAACAATGTGTTAGTCATAGAGCTATAAATGTTCAATGCTTTATCCTAAATTATAATACCACATTAATACCTTTATTTATATTCAGAATACTTTTATTCTCTACACTGAGCAATGCAATTCAAATTGTGTAAAGTAAGGTGAAAGATTGTGTCTATCTTAACAAGTGGCAGCATCTGACAGAACTTCTTTAGGTTCATAACGAAGCACTGTTAGGTCTAGATGGTATTTTATTGGAAATCTCTAGACTGTAATCTATATTGGGAAGTTGGAAAACATCCCAGTAGTGGACATTGGAACTGTGCTGTCACCAAGAAATTGCATGGTTATGTCCATAAAAACACTAAGTCAAATTCAACTTGAAAGAGACATTACTTCTAAGTGTATTCCAAACACTCACTTTATGAGTCATAGAATTTTACAGAAGACAATAATGCTTAGACTCCTGAACAACAATGGGACATCCATGCAAGCAGAATTCTTCTCATATACGTTGTTGTTAATTGTGAAGTTGTGTCAGACCTATCACAACCCCATGGCCAACCCCAGGCCTTCCTGTCCTCTACCATCCCCCGGAGTCCATTTAAGCTCAAACCGACTGCTTTAGATACTCCATCCAGCCATCTCATTCTCTGCCGTTCCCTTCTTCTTTTGCCCTCAATCGTTTCCAGCATTAGGCTCTTCTCATACACTTCAGATTAAATAATCTGTTAAGAGATGGACCACTTGTAGCCTTCTACTTGTTTTCAAAACAATTCTGTTCTAGATCTTTTCTAAGACCTATCATTCCCTTTTTTGCAATATGTATGTATCTTGATAAAGAAATCAGAAAAAATGAGAAAGAGAAAATAGGTCAGATAGAGAAGACTCACTTTTTAGTTCTAGCATTTGTTTTAGCCTAGTCTATGATCTCTGACTATAAACATTTATGGAATACAGCTCTTAAAAGGGGAAAAACAGTGGTCTGTTTTTCTGGATGAACGTGATATAATGTATTTATTTTATTTATTTATCTGTCACATGTACAAGATAACAAGTATAGGTATGAACATAAACATGAACAAAGGAAGTAAATACAAATAAATAGGGACATCAGGACAAGGATGGTAGGCATGCTGGTGTACTTATGCACGTCCCCTTTAAGGACTTCTTAAGAATGGGGTGAGGTCTACGGTAAATTTAGTTTAATTTTAGTTTTTTAGTTTAGTTTACTATATTGTCAGTGTATCTCATATAATAAAATTAAATACCATCTTCAGTGTACAATTTATGACTATGAAAATAAACAAAAACACACATTCCTCACACTCCACACATTGAATTAAAAACCCCTGATATCTCATTAATATTGCACTATACAGTAGAGTTCAATAGTTACTGCCCTGGCATAGAAGCTGTTTTTCAGCCTATTTGTCCTTGTTTTTATTATCCTGTACCACCTGCCAGATGGTAATAGTTCAAAAAAGGGTGCCCAGGATGAGATGGATCTTTGAGAATGTTTTGAACTTTGTTAAAGCAGTGGGAGCTATAAAGATCCTCCAAAAAGGGGAAAGAGCAACCAATGATATTCTGGGCAATGATGTTAACCCTCCGGAGAATGGGTCAATAACCTTTTGGACTCAGGGACCATCAAACTCATAATTTTAAATCCCACGGAACACTAATATGAATTTTGACTGACGGTGGCATACTGACGTTGGTGGGAGGGAGGGAGGGTGGGAGAGAGAGAGGGAGAGGGAGATAGAGAGATCTGATCTAACTTTGGAGGGCTGCCGGTGATTCTCTCTCCCTCTCTTTCTCTTTCTCTCTCTCTCTCACACACACACACACACAAACACACAAACTCTCACACATACACACCCATGTATTATTGTGGTTGAAGCTGAAGAAGCTGTTGATGGGCAAGATGTTATTGCAGACAATTTTGTGAACTATGTTTATATCGGACCGCAGGTGGTGCAGTTCCAGATTGTCCAAGCTCAAAATTTCAAGCCTGGACTCATAGGGAATACAACTGGGAATAGAAGAGTGGAGTATTCTTCTTGAGAAATACCTCTGAACCTGCTCAATTGTGTTACTGTTCGATATACAGTGTGGATTCCAGGTGGACAAGCTACATTATTAACACTGAATGACAGCCAACTTATACTGTATTTTGGAGACTTAGCTTGTACATAGGAGCAATTGGTCCATAGACATTATTTTAAATATATGTTTTGACACTGTTCATCTTCAATAATATATAAACAAAGTTGCTAATGGCAACAATTATTGCAAAATATGACTGACTAAAATACAGTCCTAAATTATTTTTTACAGTCCACTTTTTTTCACTATTAAGATGCTACTTGTTTTTCTTGATTTATCAGCTGATAAATTTTTGATGATTAGGGAAGTCCAATAAAATTCCACCAGTGCTGATGCCATGATTAATAAGTCTGAGGAAATGAAATTGTCAGGAATTCATATGTTAAAGTTGAAATTACAGCCAAACATTAGAATTTCTGTAATAATAAACAGCATAAAAAGAGGGCTCATTTGACAACATTATTTTGAACTCATTTATTTCATCCAGTTTTACCAGTAGGTCTTAATTGTGAAATCTGATATACTCTTTTACACTTTAAGTAAACATTCAGCTAGGACTATGAGGAAATGCAGTAACACGAATGATATTCAGAAGTTAGTTAGAAAACTGAGGGAAGGATATTTTAAATCATGTAGTTCTCGCGTGAGAACTGTATCATATCAAACATTTGTGGAAAATAAATTATAGTACTGTTTATACTTTCAATCCAATATCAGGAAATCTGCTTATTCAAGATCACTTTTGGAAAGTTGTTTTCTAGATTCTACCCAATAAATCATGCTTGAAAATCAGTAGGAATATACACAGCTAATAGATTTTCCATATTGTGAAGACCTTTCTGATTAAAGCTTGTATTAATGTTTGATAAATCCTATAAACCAATGGGAAAAATCCAGCAGGAGGGGGGGGTAAAGAGATACAATCTATACTTCAGTCCTGATATTTCATTGTGGTTTTCCACCCAAGTACTGTTGAGGCCAGTGTATGGACCCAGATAAAGTATAGCCAAATATCTTGATGTTTTGTAAAATACACATTAGAGTATATTTTTGAAACAGTTGATTGGTTCAAGAGAGCATAATTTTAATAGGTAATAAGGGTTTGCTACAAAAATATAACTAGAGAAGCCATGGTGGCACAATGGTTAAAATGTAATGTTGCAGCCTAACTCCGCCTACAGCTTGGAATTGTTGAGCGGCTCAAGGTTGACTCAGCTTTCCATCCTTCTAAGGTCAATAAAATGAGGACCCAGATTATTTTGGTAGCAATACGCTGAGCAAATGTAAATTGCTTAGAGAATGCTGTAAAGCACTATAAAACGATATATTAAGTATTATTGCTATTAAAATGAGATAAGTGTTGGAAGAATTGGGATATATTTACATACTTTGCATTACCATGTAACAAGCAAGTCTTCAAATTCTTTGTAAACTGATCAATCATTCTGGCATGAATTTCTGTTAGTGCAGATGTGGGAATTTCTTGCTGAGGAATTCTTGATCAAAGCAAACTAAGTCTGCTGAGAGATATGGGATGGGAGCTATTAAACTTTCTGTGAGAACTAGCTGAGGGGGTCTTTTCCAACTTTATGTAATCTCTTTAAAGCTTTGTGTGCTAAAGCAACTGAGATTATTCATTTCTACAGCCGTCTTCCAGTCTCCATCGTATCCATGTATATATGTGTGCATGTATGTGTGTGTGTGTGTATGTATGTTACACACACACACATACCCAAGTTTCTGCAGGTTTTTTGGCAAGGATTTTTAGAAGTGGTTTGTCAATGCCTCCTTCCTAGGACTGAGAGAAAGCAACTGGCTTAAGGTCCCCAGCTGGGTTTGTGCCCAAGGCACTACAACTCATAGTTCCCTAGTTTCTAGCCTGATGCCTTAGCCATTACACCAAACTGACTGGCAAAATATTGTTAGAAGTTAATTTTTAGGGAAAAATGAAAATATCCTGCTGGAGTGGCATCAGAATGTGGTGCATTCTAAGAACATTTACAACCTTACTAGTAAGAATAATACTAGTCTATTTTTCTTAAAATAACTAAAAAAACTAATATTGCAGCA
Source organism: Laticauda colubrina (assembly GCA_015471245.1). Classification (NCBI taxonomy): domain Eukaryota; kingdom Metazoa; phylum Chordata; class Lepidosauria; order Squamata; family Elapidae; genus Laticauda; species Laticauda colubrina. Next base: position 1,634,670 of record BLBF01000043.1, on the reverse strand, counting down.
CAAAAGGACAGACACCCTTACACAGAATGTCTGACACTGATAAATCACATGTTCTTAAAAATATAGCAACATCCTGAAAGAAAGTCAATTGGTTTCTCTTTTTTCAAATTAAGAATGTAGTTGGACAGCATTTAAATAGTTAGCCAAAGTTTCTGGCTTCATATTATTGCTTCCGCTGTGCTACGCATACAATGTACTACACAGTAGCCTGAAAGTAGTTATTTTAATCTTAAGTAGCATCTGTTCACTAAAATAAAATTAAGCAAAATTTCAAATTAGTTAATTTAATTTGAAATAATATCCACTTAATCACTACACTAGATAAAAAGTTCACTATGCAAGAATGACTTCTCGGTTACCAAATAGTCCTCAACAGTCAAATTAAAAAAAAAAAAAACTGCCTGGGATAACATAAAAATCTTGCACAATATGAAGCTTGAAATAAGAAACTGGAACTCAATAAAAATCCAGCACATAATAAAATAAGATATTACTGTGTAGAGAATAGAAACTGCAGTGTGTTCTCTTTTATTATAAAAATGCTGCTTTTTAATTTATATCTCAAATAGAAATAGGCAATGTACATAATAACTCATCTTGCCCACTGTAAATATGATGAACCATTCAAGTATTTTTGAAATTATAAAGGAGTTAAAAATTTCCCAATTTTTAGTACTGTCCTTTCTTAGCTTAGTTCTGAACTGCTTCATTTCCAGCATCAATGTAATGCTATGTGGGAAAGATCTTAAGAGATGGGAGAAGATGAGCTAAAGAACAATCAGATTAGAAGTCTCAATGCCTGCATAAGGGAAGAGAAAGAAACTCACAAAAGAGCCCCCCAACTTATAAGGCTGTAAAAGAAACATGGACGTTTTGCACTTTTAAAGACTTTTAAGATTCTGTTAACATGTCTTACAATAAAGTACAATTAGAGCATTTTTTTTCTTACCGTATATACTCGCATATAAGCCGATCTCGCGTATAAGCCGACCCTTAAAAAACTGCCCCCAAATGAGGAATTTTGCAAAAACTTGCATATAAGCCGACCGTCAAATAGCATGGTGTGTTGTTTGGGCTAATAATAAAAGAGTATCAATATGAATGCACTGATGAAGGTTCATATCAAAGCATTTGTGAAGGAAACAATATTAAGTTAATTACCCGGTATGTAAAGGATCTGATGTTGCACGTGACGATCGCAAACACGAAAGCGGTCACGTGAACGACTAACCAATCACAGCATGTTATGATCAGGTGATAGAAAAAGCAAAATGGAGGCGCCCAGAGTAAAAATTAGACGTAATTATGTTGCATTTTATTTGAGGTACAGTTAAAATTAATATTGAAATTGAGTTGTAGTTTGTCAGAATTAACTTTATTTAGTGTAGTCTCAATTTTTATGGCTATATGTATGACTGAATGGTAATATCGATGATACTGCGTGATCTGAGAAGTGGCGTCATGTCAGTTCGTTTGTGTGAGATCAGATTTATGATCCCCTAATTTGATAAAGCCGATCCCCTAATTTGACAAAAAAAATAATTGAGTTTTAGAGTCAGCTTATATGCGAGTACATACGGTATTTTTATGTGGATTACAGATAGCTCTTGATTTGTAACGATTCATTTAGCAATCATTCGAAGATAGAACAGTACTCACAAAAAATTACAAGCAGTCCTTATACTTCAACTGTTATAGCATCTCTACAGTCACATGATTGAAATTTGGACACTTAGCATGTATTTACGATGGTTGCAGCATCCTTGGGATATACAATAGCCATTCTAACCTTCCTAGACAGCTTCCAACAAGTAAAGTTATTGAAGAAAGTCAGATCTGCTTAACGACTCATGATTCACTTAACAATTGCAGTAATTAGCTTAATTCTGTGGCAAAAATGGTCATAAATTTGGATATACCTTAAACAACTGTCTTGCTTAGCAGTTCTGATTCCACTTGTCTACGTATATATACATAGAAAGACTGCAACTGTTATCCCATAGTGCATTAAATCACATCAACAACAGAATGCTAACTAGACAAATCTTTCATTGGCTGAGAAAGGATTTAATTTTGTGATGGTCACTCCGTGAAATGCAATGCCATTTTCAAGATTTCAGTAGTCCCCAGGATTTTATTCCTGCCATTGAAAAATAAAATTCGAGACAAATGGACAGGCATGTTTAGTGTAGGTGTCCCTACTTCCCAGATTTAAAAAACAGAAAAAGCATTTCACTTTTCACTCTGCATACCTCTGTGGCCCACAAGGACCAAAAAAATATTTTAAAAGGCCTGTGCTAAGCTAATCACTCAAGCAATGGCAGATTCAAATGATCAAACATCTTACTTGAAGTAAGTCATAAACTGACTAGAATGAGAATTGGAGCCCAATTATATCTGGAGGATCATACATCTCCCAGCACAATCTTAAGATTTCTTTTACGTAATGACATGATGTCACCAAGGAGACCGATTGCAGATATTGTCATTAATTTTCTTTTTTTTATAATATGAAAATTTTATCCCTATATTGGCATAGAACAGTGTTAATCATTCTGGATAATCTAAATGGAGCTTTAAAAACAGGATGTAATTTCAAATAGGGCATTAAATATTAAATATGTTCTGAAAAATTTGGGTTCACTCAATTTTTTTTAGATGTTACTAAGTAATTCTTTCTGGAGTTCAGCACTGACTTGTTATAAAACAGACACTATTTCTGAAACAATATTTGGCAGTGATATCTAGAAGCATCCACCTGAAAGGAGAAGCCCTTGCACAGAATATTTCCATCCCAATATTTTAGAAATTTCTTATTTGGATGAAAACAAAAGACTATATACAAGAGATGAATCAAAGGTAACATATAGCCATTTAAAAAACCACTTATTTTCTAAAAATCTGATCCTAAGTAATTTTGTCTCAAAATTACTTAGGATCTTGGCATAAACCAAGATTTTTTACTTTCAGATTTACAAGATTTCTGGTAGCCTTACAATAAAATAGAATTAGCTCATCTTGTCCTATTTCTTATCTTACCTACTGGAAAGGTCTTTTTTCACTTATTAAATATTAAAATTCATTGTATTAACATCATTTGACATCTCATGAAGATAATAGCTGAGGAGATAACCCAACTATTGCAGCAATATTTAAAAAGCTGTTTTTCCTGCCACAATACATATTCACTATCTCACATTACTGAATTTAAGAAAGTTTATTGGTCTTTCTCAGTGATTAAGTTGATCAATTCAGTAGCTTTCTATTTACAGTTGAAGTTCATCCTGTGTTCCATTGATCCTTATTTGGAAAGATGGTTCCCCTAATACTCTACCTTCACAGATGGCATTCTCATTCTAATAAACAAGGAGCAAGAGTACAGGATGGAAGCAGTGTTGGGAGTATCACAAAGGGCCTTTTTGATAGTCAATTGGTCAATTTTAGCATTCTGAGGACTGGCCACTTTTCAAACATGCTGCTGAATTGCGCTGGTTTACAAGGTTAATTCTACAAGTTAATTTCACAATGGTAATGAAGTAAAACACTTCTCAAGAACTGCATGAAGTGAAATGACAAGGTCACTGAAAGAAACAGTACCTCTCAAAGCAAGTGTGAAAAAAGTGCATGTTTAGTATAACAGTTACACACAAAAAAGCAAAGAGTGAAAAATACTGCAACCACTGTAATAAAGGTTTAGCTGAGATAAGATAATCAGATAGTGAGGACCATATCAGGACCATAAATGAGATCATGGAAATACTACGCTGTTAAGAAAAAAAAGAGCTATTGGTTGCACATAATGAAATAATCAAGACAGCATATTTAATATGCATAACATATTTAGAAAATATCCTCTTGCTTCATATGGTCTAGCCACCAAGGCAAATCCTTAACATCCCTTCTTTCTTATCACATTAAACTTACCACCAGATTACTAATTACATTATACCAATTTTGAATAGTGTTTCAGGACTGCAATTATTCAAAGGAATTTAATTTGCCATTTTGTTTTAAATATTTATGTCTATGTGCACTTGCTGAGTACATTATAACCAGAGGTGGTATTCAACCAGTTTGCACCGGCTCGGGCAAACCAGTAACGGTGATTTGGCATGGGTCGCTGAACCAGTGGCGACCCCTGGCTGGCCACGCCCCCGCCTCGGTTGGTCACCTGTCCTGGTCGCTGTCCTAGCTTTCCCAACATATGAGACTGCGGTGTAGCTCGGACACAGCTGTTGCACATGCGCACTGCGTGTGCAGCCAGTACACATGCAGTGCACCTGTGCAGCGGTCCCGGGACATCCACCAACCTGCCCTCCCTCCCGGAGCATGCTCTTTTCCTTCTTCCAGTGGACACGTCTCTTCCAGCCCGGCCCGGCCAGCCTAGCCAGCCAGCCAATAGGTGGCCACATGTTTAGATGCCCCTTTTTCAGTGCAAGAAGCCTCCCCCAACTAGTTGGCTGCTCTCCTCCTTCTCTGCCTGTTTGTTCTATTTCAACCGTCCTGAAAAAGGGGCATCTGGAGAACAAAAAAAAGTCACCTCCAGAGCCACCTCTTTTGGAGTGCTGCACCATTGCGTCGGGCAAGTCCCTTCGGTGCAGCAGGCTCAATGGGGTGGACCTGTGTGGCTGGTGCCTAGAACCCAGTAGCATGTTAGAGAAGCACAGCAAAACTACTGCAAGAAGCCTACAGCCTATATAGTATTTTTTTTCAGTGCAGGAGGAAGGAAGGTAAGGTTTCAGGCAGTCGGAAAAGCTGCCTAGCCCAGAGTTGCTGGTGGGTGGGGGTGAGGTTGCAGACCCTTGGCTTGAATTTCCCAGCCCCAAAAGCAGGAGGGGAGGAAGTCCTGCCCATGGCCCCTTTGTTGGACCCGGAAGTCTTGCCTGCTGGCTCTTTTGGGCAATGCAGGACCGGACACTGGCCAGGAAGAACCCTTGTAATGAATGATGCTGCCGGGTGCTTATAAGCATGTGTGTGTGTTTGTTTCAGGCGGGTCTCCTCTCCTAGCTTTATTTTCCCAGCCCTTCACTTTCTCCAAAAGCGGGAGGGGAGGAAGTCCCGCCTGCCGCCTCTTTGTTGGACCCAGAAACCTTGCTTGCCCAGACATTGGCCAGAAAGATCCCTTGTAACGAGCAATGTTGCCGGGCGCTTGGAAGTGTGTGTGACTCTGTGTGTGTGACTCTGTGTATGTTTGTTTCAGGTGGGTGCTTGGAAGCCTGTGTGTGTTTCAAGTGGGTCTCTTCTCCTAGCTTTAGAAGGAGAGAGGGAAGGAGGAAGGGGAGGGATAGAAAGAGAGGGAGAGAGGAAGGTGAAGAGAGAGGGAGAGAGAAAGAGAGAAAAAGAGAGGGAAACAGAGAAAGAGATAGATAAAGAGAGAGAGAGAAGAGAGAAGAAAGAAAAGAAAGAGAAAAATGAAAGAGAAAAAGAGAAAGGAAGAAAGGGGATAGACAAATGAAAATGGATGGAAGGAAGGGAGAGAAAGAAAGAAAGAAAGAAAGAAAGAAAGAAAGAAAGAAAGAAAGAAAGAAAGAAAGA
>BLBF01000043.1:1610733-1629125 GCA_015471245.1 Laticauda colubrina | reverse complement strand
AGAAAGAAAGAAAGAAAGAAAGAAAGAAAGAAAGAAAGAAAGAAAGAGGAGAAAGTGAATGAGATATATAGATGAATGGATGGATGGATACATTGAAGGAGGGAGGGAGGGAGAGAAAAAAGGAGAGGAAGGAAGGACACAAATCCTGACTTCAGAAGACTCTTTGAAATAGCACAGCAATGTAGGGCTGGAAGGATCTTGGAGGTCATCTTCTAGTCCAACGGTCTTCAAACTTGGCAAGTTTAAGACTTGTGGACTTCAACTCCCAGAATTCCTGAACTAACATGATTGGAGGAGGAATTCTGGGAGTTGAAATCCACAAGCTTTAAAGCCGTCAAGTTTGAAGACCCCTGTTCTAGTCCAACCCCCTGCTCCAGCAGGAGGTCCTTACAGAATCATAGAATATCAGAGTTAGAAGGAACTTTGGAGGCCATCTAGTCCAACCCCCTGCTCTAGTGGGAAATCTGGATTATTTTGGTGCCTCTAACAGAGAGGAAAATTGGCAGAGGAGTTTACAAGGACAAGGTTGCCGTGCAGAGGAAGGCAGATATAGTCATTAACTTATAACCATAATTGAGCCCAAAATTTTGGTTGCTAAGCAAGAGCGTTGTTAAGTGAGTTTTATTCAGTTTACATTTTACTCAATCCATGATATCTTCTGGGTCTTACAGGCATGTGCAAGCTAGGAAGTAAATCTGAAGATGTATGCAATGTTCTAATGTACAGGAGTTATAGTTAAATGTGTGGCAGAAAGTGGACTATGGGTGTGTTTTTCCAAACGCATTGAGATTGAATGTATATAGTTTTAGAAGAGCTCTGTTTGTGTGTGTGTGTGTGTGTACATACACATACAGTATAGTAGATAATGTATCTTTTTGTCTGCCTTTATACATACTATACTATGTAATATGTACGTACACATATGGCATATATACATAGGATTAAATCGTGCATTTTGGATGTTCAGTAATAATAAATAAATAGAAAGGAAAATTGTATCTCTTTGAAGCCAGGCAAGGCACCCCTTGATGTAAGTGATGTCAAGTTGGCCACCCCCACCCCAGTCACATGACAAAAAAGCCATGCCCACCAAATAAGCCATGCTCACAGAACCATTAGTAAAAAAAATTAAATTCTACCACTGATTATAACCAATGAAGTCTGCTATCATGTCACTATCTTAGACATACATGATCCCTGGAGAATTATACTTCAGATATAAAAGGTTACTTTGAAAGGTGACTAGGAGCACAAGAAAAATGATATAATTATTACTTTCAAAGGAGAGGCTTTAGCATTATGGCTTAGAGGAAGGTGAAAGGTCTTGTCTTTCTCCTAAGGGAAGAATAAGGTTAAATTAAATATAAATATATTTTTTCCTAATGTGGAGCCCTCTGGATGGATCAGAATATAACTTAGCTTTCCCAACCACATATTTTGACTATATTTTGGGGAAGGCATATCCATTTTGTTATGGATTTGAGGAATGCATCTCTCTTCTCTGTATCTTTTCCATTACACTTCTTTTCTGTGTCTTTTCAGTTTATCAGCTTGCTAACCAGATATATCTCTTCAAAATGCTATGAATAAACAAACAAGCAAGTAAAAACAATGTTGGATTATATGGAACATCTAAATAATGTCTCTAGCCTCTAAGAACTAACCAAAAACCAAGTCAACAAAAGCATCAAAGAAATACACTATATATAGTTTGTTGTTTCAAAGGAAAGAATTGCTTTAAAACAATGTAGTATATTACAAAAAGTAACATACTGTATTTTAATGGAATACATATTCATATTAGTTCTGGAATTTAAAATCAAGAGTTAATATAGAATTATTATTTATTAGATGTTTATTTTATTACAAGGACAGCTATCAAAAGTAACCTTTTTGTGTTTTCATGTATAATCTCCCATAACACTTTCCCTTTTAATACAAAGTTTTCTGAAGTATTATTTGATACAAAAACAAAACAAAACCCTGCTGCACATACAAAGAGCTCAGAGTTACAGCACTTCTATCCCAAAAATTCAGAGCCTAAAACTACTGGAAGAAAACCTAACATGGATTAAAAGACATCTTTCAAAACTACATTGCATCAAAAAGTCTCATCCATTAAGGATCCATTACATTGTCTGGCTAATTACAACTTCTTAACTGTTAAGACAATGGCTCAGTGCAATATTACTGGATTTACATCTCATTTAACACAGCCAGACCTTTTTTTATGGTTTCATCATAATTCCTAACATATGGTGGTTGCAATTGACATATACTCTAATCCATGGGAAGGTAATTCATTCACTACTGAAGGCCTCATTGAAAATGCATCATGAACCAGAAGGTGAAAGCTTATTTCAATAATTTATGCACTTTAATTCCCTTTCTGAGCTATGGCACTTCCAAACACAGAGCTGATATATTACTCTGAAATACCTTCTGTTTTTGTAATGTGTCAAACAAACAACATTCTAGGACAACTTGTGATTCTGTTTTATATGTACAAATTATCAATAATCAGTGAGATAATCAATAATTGGTAGGAATGTAGATATCACATAAATCTACTTGGCTAAGTAAGTGGTGGTTATTTACTTAGAAAGGCAGGACTGATGACAGGAAATTGGGGATGTTTTGATCCAGGCTGATATTACACGCTAATACTACACAAATATTCTGTTCCATCAGAAAAAGGTAACATTGATAGCAATATATTCATATCTAAATAGTGTCCTGAGGACATAAGTAAGCTTTACTGATAGAATTTGTTTATGCCAGTGTGGAGGCATATTTCTTTCACCAACACCATTAAGGCCTAGAAATGTGATTTTAAATGTAAACAAGGAAACATATTCAGCAGCTGGATTAGGGTTATTCTGGATATGTCTATAAACCCTTTGAAAATGAAATAAGACAGCAGACTTAAAATGTTCTTTAAATTCCACTTGAGTTTTCCTTTCAGAATATTCAGGAAATAGTCTCCTCCCACCACACCATCAATTACACTGATATATCTCACCCACATGCAAAAGATATTCCAAGTCTTGCACTACTAACCACTCCCAGAATTTTCTTCCATTTACCTTCTGCTAATCCCAAATCATTTTTATGTTACTCTAGACCAGATATTTCAAACACAAGGCCTGTGATGTGATTAGACCTGGCCCATGAAATGGTGCCGTCCCACCCCATCCCCTAGGAATGCAGACAAAGACCAGCGAGTGCGTGGAGCCTAGTGTCACAGTGAACTGTCTTGCCCCGCAGGCTGATTGCATTCTGAGAGCTTCCCTTTCACCCACGATGCCAGCACTTGCTGCCTCCTGTGCGCATGCCCAGGGGGCAAGGCTGAGGTGGCAGGGTGACCTCTCACTGGCTCCAGGGCAGCCCCACAGATCTAAGGCTGACTATGTTCCAGCTTGAAAGGTGGCCACCAGTCATATTCCCCGGTCCCCAAGGCCAACCACAACCCTCCTGTGGTTCTCAATGAAATTGAGTTTGATATCCCTGCCTTAAGACAAATTGGCAAAGAATGCTTCTCAATAAATTCTAAGTGAAAGTTAAGCAAATCATGGAGAAAATATATTTATGTTGTCACTAGGACTAAAAAGTGACTTGATAGCAATTAATCAATCAATCCATTCATCCATGGAAAAAGTTGAAATGTACTGTTTCACAAAATTGATCAAGAAATTTCATGAGTGCTATCATAAATGTAAACAATTTTCCATATAAAGCAACATATCTTAAATTTTGACAAAATAATTTATGTCCCATGATCAGTTTTTAAAAATGCACTTTTATAGTCAACAGGGACGGAATATGAAAACATGACTTTAATTCTGAGAGATACTAGACAACTTGTGCCCTTCAGATTATCATTTCAGAGATATTTCTTTATCTAAACAGGAAAAAAAGAATGACCAAAAGAGGACAAAAATGCAGTGAGATCAGTAGCAACTTTTAATTTCCTCCCAGCTTCCCCACTGTGTTTCCTTAGGGGACTGTGGTGGGGAGCAGAAATTTTCCTTCCTTCCTTCCTGGCTGTCTGCCTGCCTTCCCCCTCCCATCCCCTTCCCCTCTGTGAGTGATTATGAGACTGGCTGGGAAACTGATAGAATGTTGTAAATGAAGATCACAAAAAAACAGTGGGACCAGAAGCAACTTTCAGCTTCCTACTGGTTATCCCAATTGATGTTGCTTGGAGAAAGCAAGCAGAGAATATCACCACCATAGCATGACCTCTATACTGAGCCCCTTCTATACTGAGCGGAAGAGGGCTTACCTGTTAACCCCCAGCCAGCCCTACTTTGTGGCTAGGCATTTGAATTGATACTTCATACTTCCCTCACTGCCCAGCATCATTAAGAGATTTCAGTTTTCAGCCTCAATTCCAAAATAGACAATAATTGTTCATTTGTCAAAAATTTTTGCCGGCCAATTGGTTGCAAGGTACAGAAGAAGAGGGTGAACATTTGGTGCTCCCATCTTCTCTTGAGCCACACAACCTATGGATTTCTGGAAAGTATACAGTAGTTGCAAGGCATGATGGTGCTGAAACACCACAACTTGCACAAATTTCATTCCTATGGGAATCATGGATCTCAACATTCTGTAAGTTATTCTACTGGAATTACCTTGATTCAAAAATTGTTGACCTATATCTTCCAATCTCGAAGGTTACAAACAATAATTCAGTAATATATAATGTTCTATTTTTTAATGTTTATTTAAGGCATATATTGACTAATATAACATGCAACACAATATTGGCAAAATTCTTCTATTTTTTTTTCCTCATTCAGAAAAGTTATAAAATTTTTACAGTTTTGCTGAATCACATCAAAGGTTTAATTGAAATAAGATGCAATAGTTTAGACAAAATGTAGGCTGGAAGGAATAAATACTACATGTGTATAGGGAAAAAAACACCTCTATTGTCACTTATCACATATTAGAGGAAACAAAAACTTAACAATAATTATGGTGGCTTGTAATGATGAGAAATGTAACACTATATTTTGAAAACATTAGAATGGGAAAATTAATTTAAATTCAGGGAAATGTTGACCCTTTGGTTATGATATGAATAACAGAACAAAAAGCCCTAATAAATATCAGAGCAAGGAACCATGGAACATTTGCAAAAATGCAATACTCACTATTTGTATGTTTCTGAACGAATATATTCAAACACATGAGAAACACCCAGTTGGAATTGATCTGCAATAGGAGTTACCCATGGATTATTTTCTGCTTTGAAGACTTGCTTTTGACCTGTCAAATCCAAGTTTCCTGAAAAAATTAAAACAGGAATTTAATATGGCTGAAGAACAGTTGCCATCTGATTACAAGAAGAATGTTTTAATACTACTTAGGAAGGAGAAAAAAAAAAAGGAGAAAGCAATAAAGGCAACAACAGCAAGAGCAGTATGAGTATGCAAATTCCTACATATTGAGTAGATCAATATGTGACCTAGAAGAGAGGTGTGAAAATCTATTACACTTGGAATGATCTAGTCAAAACCTGATAAATTAACTCTGGGGAAGGGATAAGATCTTGAGGTATGTATGGGCTTTGCTGGAAACCTCTGCAAATTGGAGATTCATTATCCTTGCCCTGAAGGTTTGAAATTGAACCTTCCTATGAAGTCCTGAAGGGACAGATATCAAATCTTGTGATACCCCGTTTCTCATAAATAATATTTGAAAGGCTGAATTAACAAAGTCCAACCTCTAAAAACATCTTTATTTGCTAGACATATGAAACATGGATAGCTTACTGGTATATTTTCATAAAATTCATATGCTCATGAATATATGAAATTTTAGTCTCTAATTCTGTCTTTTAGAGTCTTTTAAACATGAAAACCATGCAAAACCTAAAAGCCATCTAAAACCGAAAACCATCTTTGTCTTTTGGACCATCCAAGTATATTGACTTCTATGAAAATACTTGCATGTGATTTGAAATAGAAGATTTTATTTGAGAGAAGGTATGCTGAGTTAACCACCATGTGAGAGGTGAGGTAAGCCAAGGTTGATAACAAGTAATTTTGGATGTGGGCCCTATTCTCTTGTCCCTTGTCATGCCCCTGTGGGAATCTGAATCTGAGGGGGAATCTGACAGAGAGTGGGAGTCACTCCTTTAGCTGTGGAGGAAACTGGGGAAGGGCTGGGCAGAGCAAGGGGAGAGATAGAACAAGGGAGAGGGGTTCAGATGAAGACAAGGCCCACCCCCTCCTCATCCTAGGGCACACAGGGAAGAACGCAGAAGAGAACAATGTGGATTGCATGCTTAGAGGAAGGAAAAGGCCCTGATTCTCTTCACAAGACACACCTGGGGATGGAATTTAAAGTAGAGGCAGCTGGGAGGGGTGTTTGTCAGGGACAAACAGTGAATTTATCTAATGTTGAGAGTTTTAGCCTGCATTCCTGGCATTTCTTCTGCCTGTGTGAATTATTGTCATGCTTCTATGTGCTTATCTACCTTGCTGGAATTACTGGATTCATTATCTTGCCCTGCTGGATTGATTGATTGCAGTTATTCTGCTTATAACATTTGGACTGGAGTATCTGTATTCAGAGGCTGTTGTAGATTCATGGGAGAGCTTTTCTCCAGGCTGGAGAGTAACTGGGACATTGGGGGCAAAATTGGAGCAAATAAAGGGACTCATACCTATTTTCTGGCTGGGTTGCCTTCATGCCACGCCCCGGATCATCACAACTCTCAACATCTATTGCTGTGCTTACTCCTTGCCAACTCCTTATATACATTCTCCTGCCTGGCAGCGGCCACTCCTGAATCACGGTATTAGCAATCTGTGTATTTCTCCTACTCGGCATGGGCCACCCCAGCCAAGCCCAACAATGCTTGTGCTGGTCGCCCACACATCTTCCCTTATCCATATACTCTGCACTGCAGGCAAGTTACCTGCCTGCTGGCCTGCTTACAAACCACCAGGAGCTTACTTAACAACGCACAATTGTCACTTAATTATATGGACAACTGGGATTGCCATCACTAAGTGATGCAGTCACATGACATTGCACTTCGTAATCGTATTGCTTTGTGATTGAAATTACAGTCTCAATTATAGTTAAGTGAGGATTATCTATAAAGCAAGCATCAGACACACCTCACCAAAGAAGGTATTACAAAATTCCAGTAATGCTGGAAAGATTGCTATGAAATATCTACTAACTATATGATTAGCATGGAAATCAAAAAATGATGTTGGAAAAAATGATTAGCATGGAAATCAAAAAATTGATTAAGCATACATGTGAAGAAGTTTTCTTTCATATATTGTAGTCCAAGACCATGATAGTAGCATAAGCTACATGATGGCCAGAGCTTCATAGCACTCTCAGATGTCAGAATATCTATATTTAAGTGGGTGCAATTGACAAACTTACTGAGATTTCAAGCAAGATTTTAAATCAGAATGCAAAGGTGGGATTCTATTGGTTCGGACTGGTTAATACAAACCTCATGTTAAAGTTACATCTGGTTCACCAAACCAATTTTTGACCCAATGTGCTGGCCCCACCTACCCCCCCCCCCGCCCCTTCCAGAAGTCTCCACGTGGGCCATTTTCGATGGAGGTAAGTGCAGGGTCTTATGGAGGCTCTGGGACAATGGGCCTTCTGGAAGTCTGGAAACAAGCCTGTTCCAGTTTCTGGAGGGCCTCCAGAGGCCAGGGGATGCCATTTTCGCACTCTGAGGCCTGAGGGAAGCCTCTGGACTTTTGGGAGGGCGAAAAATGACCCTGCCGGAACTATCTGAAGTCTAGAAATGGGCCTGTTTCTGGCTTCCAGTGGGCCTCTGGAGCCTGAGGGAAGCCATTTTTGCCCTCCCAGAGGCCTGAGAGAGGCCTCTGAACCCTTAAGAGGGCAAAAAAATGGTCATCTTGGAAGTATTGGAAGTCCAGAAATAGGCCTGTTTCCGGGCTTCCAGTGGGCCTCCAGAGCCCAGATGAGGCTATTTTCTCCCTCCCAGAGGCCTGGGGGGCAGCCTCCAGACCCTTGGGAGGGCGAAAATGGCACCCCTGGGCTCTGAAGGCCCACCAGAAGCCAGAAACAGGAAGTAAGCCACGTGCACCAGGCCACGCCCATCGAGCAACCGGGAAACGAACCAGTTGCTGGGATTTTTGAATCCCACCCCTGGCTGAATTCCATTTTAGAATAATAACACAACACAAAGAAAAATAAGAAGTATCATATTTTTGACCAATGTTTTTGGAAATTTAAGTTCCAGCCAAAAGTAAATGTTTATCTAAAGGCTAGGTCACACTGGCCGACGGATGCAAAACGTATGCAAAAAGGACACAGTGGGGGGTGGCTCCATCCGTTGTTATTCGCTCTCAAAAGTGCCCCAAATTTGCATAAACAGAACGGAAAACAACGGAAAGGAATGGACTTGGGGAGGATGTAGCGGGGATGTAAAGCGGATGTTCGTAGGAAGCCTAGCGGATGAAAGCAGATGGAAGCGGATGACATATCCGCAAGGCTTCCAGGGGAGAAGAGCGAAGCTAATGCGTAGCAGAAGGAGCGGATGCGTAGCGGATGACATGGATGCATCACGGATGCCTATAGGATGCATAGCGGATGCAAAGCGTTCATTGCGCATGCGGGGAGGATGAATTGCATCAGCTCCGTGAATATAAAAGGATGCAGCTCACAAGCAGTCACCATTCAGAGGAAAGACCTGCTGCCAGAGACATCTTGAGAGAACACCATGGGGAAGAAGAGGAAGCCTGTGCCTACTCCTGCCAGTACTGGCAAGAAGGACAGAACCACCATCCCACCCCCTGGCGCTGACTCTGAAACTGCTGGTGCTTCTGCTGCTGCTGCTTCTGGTATTGCTGCTGGTGGTGCTTCTCCTACTGGTGCTGCTGGTGCTTCTCCTGCTGCTGCTGGTGCTTCTCCTGCTACTCCTGGTGTTTTTCCTGCTGCTGCTGCTGTGGTGGACCAGCCCCAAGGCCCTCAAAGCCCTGCTGCTGAAGGCCCTGCCAGAGGGAGGAAGAGGCAAGGGAAGGAGAAGGAATACAGGAAACAGTACTCTATTTCCGAGGACCATGAGGAGGAGGTGCTGGAATGGCTGAGGGAGAATGAGTACCTGTGGAGGAAGGGCCACAGGCTCTATCGCGACACCAAGAGAAAGCAGGCAGCTTGGAGAGAGAAGGCGGAAAGCCTGGGCTACACTTCAGATGTCCTCCTGGGGTGGTGGAAGCACATGCACACCTGGTATGGCAAGCTGCACCTGAAGAAATCTGGCCAGGCCGCTGTCAAGCTCACTGACCGGGAGACCTATGTCATGGCCAAGTGCAGCTTCCTGGAGGGTGAGATCCGCCACCAAGGAGCAGCCCCTCTGTCAACCCTCTCCCTCAGACAGCCCACAGAGAGCCACTCCTCTTCCAGCCAGGAGACAGCTACCATGTCAGGCAGGTGTCTTTGGAAGACCCCACGACAGATACCCCTCCCAACAGCTGCACTCCCTGTGCCGGAGGACGTGGAGGATCCCCTGTCTCAGATGGAAGAAGAAGCAGCCACCAGAGACCAACCCACACCCACACCCAGCTCCACCTCCACAGAAAGCAGGCAGAGAGGCAGACCGGAGGGACAGAGCCACACTGTCCTCTTGGAGATCAGGGACACAATCAAAGCCAGCACAGATCTCCTCTCCCAGCTGGTCCACTTCGACATACCATCCTCTAACCACAAGCCCTTCATCACGTATGTGAGCCAGACCCTCATGGACATGCCCGAGGCCCAGTACCAGGCGATGAAGGAGAGGATCACAGTTCTTCTGCACCACCCTCCAGGCCCAGCTGAACCTGCTCCTACCCACTCCAGGTCTACTCCTCCACCCCAGGCGATGTCACAGCCCTTCCATGGATTTCAGCAGCTCCTCGCCTACCAAGCCTACCACTACCAGGACTTCCCACAGCAGAGGCAGCCCTTCCCAGTCCAGGCCCAGGTTCCTCGGACGCCACAGACGCCTCACCTGACCTAGCTGCAGACCAGACAGCCCCACTACACTCCTCCTTCCTCCACCCCACAGCCGAGCCCGTCATCAGAACATCTATCATCAGTCTTGGGCCTCACATCCCAGGTACTTGATGAAGGGCCTCTTAACCTCACGGGACTGAGTCAGCTCTCGGAGTGCTTCCTGAATACACCATCCCATGTTGTACTCTCGGGGCCAGGCACTCCAATGGTGCCTCAGACCAGCAGTCCAGCCACAGCCACCTCCACAGTCCCTGGCCTCTTTACATCTGAGACCATGGGCACGCCTCAGAATGACTGAGAAGAGTGCCAGAGACTGAGCTGTTACCTGTTCACTTTATCTTTGCTTAAGACACTTTACTTGGGTCATTTTGCTTTTTAATAAAGTCATACAGTTTGTTATTAATAAAGGTTATCTTTGCTTCACACACTTGGTTCATTTTTTTTACCTAATAAAGTGTTGGTGAAAACTTTGAAAAAAGGGTTAAGCCTTTGCATGCTTGTGGGATGGGTAAGTATAGTTGTGGGATGGGTAAGGATAGCTGTGGGATGTGTAAGGATAGCTGTGGGATGGGTAACGATAGTTGTGGGATGGGTAAGGATAGTTGTGGGATAAACCTCCAGTGCAAGCATAGTGGGACTGTATGGTCCACCCTCCCAGCTGCCAAACATATAGCCCTTTATTATCAATAACAATTTATTCATTGATCAACACATTTCAAAATAAACACAACTCTTTATTAAATGCCCTATTCATTGTAGGACCACTCAACATACACGGCACAATCTCATCAGTGTTATGAGACAGGCTCAAGGAAGCATCCATTAAGCATCTACCATCCTGTCTTGCCACTCCACTGCTCCAGCTGGGGAGTTCTACCGGTGTTTCAGGAGGTTGCGCTGCTTCTTCCCTTCACGTGCAGCTCAGTTGGGGCCTTGCATATCCACAGTGTCTATCAGGTTTCGTCCTTGCCTCCACTCACCAGGCTCCATGTCCCCACTGCCTTGTTGGTGGTCCACAAGCCTGTTCTGCAACACCGGGTAGCGGGTGCACATGAGATTGTGCAGGATGCAGCAAGCTTCCACGATGCTCCTCACAGACCCTGGGCGATGCTGCATGGTGGTGAGAAGTACCTGGAACCTGTTGGCCAGGATGCCAAAGGCATTCTCCACCACCCGTCTTGCCCTGGACAGCCTGTAGTTGAAGATCCTCTCTTCACGGCTGAGGTATCTTGAAGTGTAGGGCTTCATGAGGTAGGTTCTGAGGGAGAAGGCGTCATCATCCATGATGAAGTAGGGCACATCTTGTGTGTCGTTGGGTAGGGGTCTGGATCTGGAAAACCCGTGATGAGGTTGCGTTCCAGCCCATCCTTGAGGTCACTGGCGTTGTATATCTGGGCATCTGAAGCTGACTCATTGCCTGAAGCATCGATGTACATGAACTTGTAGTCAGCATCAACCATGGCAAAGAGGATGATGCTGAAGAAGTCCTTGTAGTTGTAATAATTGGACCCGGAGTTGGCTGGAGCTTTGCAGGCCATGTGCTTCCCATCTATGGCTCCAATGGTGTGGGGAAAATTCCACCTCTGATACCACTGCTCTGCAACTTTCCTCCAGCCTTCTTCAGTGGTGGGACACTGGAGGAGCTCCTCCACGTATTCTTCGATGATGGCCTGCACTACTTCTCTGACCACAAAGTTGATGGTGTTGTGTGGCACCCTCCAGGCATACTGCATGTTTCTGTATGTGGTCCCAGAGGCCAGGTGGTGCAGAGTCAGTGCCACCTTCAGTCCAGGGTCCAGGCTGGGATGGAAGTTGGTGTTTGCCTTGGTCAACCTGGGTCTCAGACTCTCCACAACTTCGTCAAACATGGCTGGTGGCATCCTCATGAAGTGCTGGAATGCATGAGGGTCTTCATTCCTCAGGTCCACCATCAGCTTGTCATAGAGTCCAAACTCCACTCTTCTCCTGATCCATCTTCGTACCTACACAGCTCCTGGACGTCTCCTTCTTCTTCTTGTGTAGAAAAGGTGAAATAGTCTGAAGAGGGCTTGGTTCTGGTGTTGAATGATCGCGGCTACCAAAAGGAGTGTGCAGTGATCCATGGTGGAGATCAATGGATGATGTGGAAGATCAAGACCAAGGCTGAAGAGGTCTGCACACCAGGGCTGCTGGACTGATAGTGAGATCCAGGTGATTTCCTCCCCATTTTTAATAGGAAATGTCGGTTTTCCACTAGGTGTCCTTCCACATACTCTAGACATCCTCCAGACATCCTAAATATCCGAGATACATCCCATATGCAAACATTTTGTCCGTTTTAATGCTTTATATCCGATCTGCATCCGCTTTCATCCTTTCTATGTCCATGCTACTAATGCTTGTGGACGTTCCACATACCTTTTGCTTTCTCCCTCTTTCCGCTTGAGCGGATGTGAGTTGCGCGGATGCCAAGATGCCGAGAGGATACAGTGGACATTTAACAGATGACAATGGACATAGACCGTTTGTTGCCCGTATATGTCATGGATGTAGATCGTACGTGGCAGAAAGTTCATCCACTCAAAAAGTTTTGTGCAGCTCAAAACTTTTTGAGCGGATGAAATAGCAGTAGATGGATGTTTGATGGATAGAGAGTATGAAAGACGTACGCAGTGAGTACACAACGGATGCATCACGTTTTCCAATGGATGGCAAGCATTTTTCTCCATTTTACATCCTCTTTGCATCCGTTGGTGCAGTGTGACATGGGCTTTAGCAATGTAATAAAATATGATATGTGCCTGGTAAATGTAGATATATTTTCCAATTCCATAGTGGATATAGCCAAAATGTACATGAATATTTTTAAAATATATTTGTTATTCTCCTTAATGTGTCAACAACTAAGAATGACTTAATATATTTTTCAAAATCTATTTTGACTGTGATTCCTATATTTTATATATTGATCTAACGTTTTATAGCCAACATCAATTCCATGATTGAGCCTCTGAACTAATAGCATGTGGTCTAATTAGCTATTATTTCTGAGTCTGAAAACTTATCCACTGAATAAAGATGCCTTGACACACACTCTAGACTGATAATTATTTTGTCAGTGAGACTAGACAAGTAATTTAAGTCAACAAGAAAAATTCAAGAAATGATTCTATCAGCTAAGTATTGCATAAGATCACTTTTATCATCAGAAGTTTATCATATACCTTTTAAGTTACAGAAAGCTACAAAATCGGTACTAATATTTAATTAAAGGAATATAATTGAATATTTTTACTTACATTTGTCAAATCCAAATTTTATTTTGATATCCTCAGTGTACAATATATTCTTATGTAAGTATTCAACATCATTTTTTGATTCTCTATATACTTTCAAATCATCTTTCTATAACAAGTCAAGTGAAATATTTTCCACTTTGCTTTTACAGCTCATATTCAAATTTTATTTTATTCAGGATATGAATGAGATTTATTCCTGAGATCATAAGCAGCAATGGAATTAATGATATCCCCTTGAAAAAAAATCTTTCTTAGTGTACATATTTCTAATTTTTCACGATTTACCATCAAAATTATCTTCCATTTTTCTATAGTTTTTTTAAAACAAATTCTGGAGGTCTGCTCTAATGCTATTTATTTTCAAAAATTTCTGTATCTACTTATGCAGGCAATAAAACCCTTTTTATAATCTATCCAAGTTCTTTTTTTAAACTAGTTTACCTTGGACATTTTTACCATCATTTCAATCAATAATTAATCTTTTAATCTCATTAATTCTGATTTTTTGATCATGCACTGTAATTTCAATTTGCACTTGCAAATAAACCAATTAGTTGTTTGAATATTGTTGGCAAGTGAATTGATTTGTAATTGCACTCAAAAATAAATGACAACTAGTAGAATTTTAAATACTATTTTTCTAAATTTTCCATTTTGAAGCACTTCAAA
This sequence comes from Laticauda colubrina, assembly GCA_015471245.1. NCBI lineage: Eukaryota > Metazoa > Chordata > Lepidosauria > Squamata > Elapidae > Laticauda > Laticauda colubrina. The sequence continues at coordinate 1,615,164 of BLBF01000043.1, read as the reverse complement.
AATGATTTGCCACTTTTTCATGGAAGTCAATTGCTGGTTATACTGTGCATTCTTTCCGAAGCTACTTATGCCTTTCACCAAATATTACACACTCCGTGCCCTCTGTCCCTAGATTTCCTATGGTTGCACATACCATGAAAACTCTTTCCCTGTGCTTGCACAAATCCCAGGCCCTCCACCTCTGGCCTCCTTGTGCTCATGCTGCACTCTTTCTCTTTGGCCTTCCTGAGCTGCTCAAACAGTTCTTTAAATACCACACACACACCATACTCTCCCTTCCTTCGTTCTCAGATTATAAAGACTGTGAGAAATGTATACTTTCATTTAAAATTCTGTTAATGTAGCTTTACTATAAAGTACTACATGCTTATCTGATTTTGTTTCCAGTCTGGTCTATTTGGGAAGGCTACCAATACTACAAATAATGATCACTTGCTCAATAATCGTTTAAAGTTACAATGATGTAGAACAAGAGACACTTGCAATTGGTCCTTAAAGTTCTATCACAGCAGATTTATGTGACTGTGATTCAGATGGTTGGCAACTAACCCATACTTCTGCAGATTGCAGGTTCCAGCATGATCATCATTTGCAACCTTACCAGGCATTATCCCATAAGGAAAGTCTATAGGGAAAACAGTAGGGAGCTTGCATATTTTTCCAATAAGTCAATCCCACTGCTTTTTCTCAAAGATTCTGCTGCAACCATAAGCAAAGCTCCACAGCACTTGCTCTGCTAGCACTATTTTATAGCACTCTTGAACACACTGCTTGCAAATGAGGGACTTGCAACTTCCTGCCAGCTTCCCCATTCACTTTGTTTATTGGAAGTCAGCAGCAAGTCATGGTTGCATCAGGTCTTTATTTAACAATCCACAATTCTTGGTTAATGACAGTAATGAGAATTGCCATTACTAAGCAATTGGTCACATGATGTCATGCTTTATCATTGAATTGGTTAGCAATGGAAATTCTGATCCCAACTTCTATTGTTGCACAAGGAGTATCTGTATTATTAATATTCTTAGCTAATTGTTCCAACAATTGCAATGCGATATCTCTAAAAGCTTTGTTCTAAGGATAAATATATTTTGATCCATTAATTTCTGTTCATTGGTTTCTGAAAGTGGTTAGTTGTGTTTCCAAATAGTAATTAGAATAGTAAATTCTTCAATTTCAGGACTTTATTTGAAGCAGCATTTCATAATTATTCAATGTTCTTCAAACTAGCCATTTAATTTGCTTTGATGTTTTTCCCAGGCTGTCCTGATTGCTGAGGATTGATGTCCAGAAGCCATAGTGCCTGATCCCTGTTGATCAGGCAAAAAACCAAGTCTTTATTTATTTTGTGTGTTTACCATTAACACAGTTCTTTTTGGACTATACTTCATCAGGTTTCTCTACCAAGATCTGCCAGGCATGGTTGAATCTACCAGAAACTAAAGCGCCTGTCACACTGCACCAACGGATGGAAAGAGGATGTAAAACAGAGAAAAACACTTGCCATCTGTTGGTTAACGCGATGCTTCCGTTTTGTACTCACTGCGTCCGTTTTTCTTCCTCTCTATCCGTCCAGCATCCGTCGACTGACATTTCATCCGCTCAAAAAGTTTTGAGCTGCTATAAATTTTCTGAGCGGAAAATGTATCCAACGCATCCGTTCTGCATCCGCTAGTCATACGGGGAACATCCGTTCTGCATCTGTCGTCATCCGTTACGCGTCCGCTACATCCGCTAGGCATCCGCTGCGCATCCGCGCAACTCAAATCCGCTCCAGCGGAAAGTGGACCCAGGGAGGAAGCGGAACGGACGCGGAACAGACATGCAGCGTAAGTAGCACGGACGGAGAAAGGATGAAAGCGGATGCAGCTCGCAAAGAAAGCATTTAAAACGGAAAAAACGTTCGCAGAGGGGACCTATCTCGGATATTAAGGATGTCTAGAGGATGCAAAGGACACATAGTGGAAAACCTATATTGCCTATAAAAAGGGGGAGCAACTCACCTGGATCTCACTTTCAGTCCAGCAGCCTTGCTGTGCAGACTTCTGCAGCCTTGCTCTTGCTCTTCCACAGCATCCATTGATGTCCACCATGGATCGTAACACACTCCTTTTGGTAGCCACCATCGTTCTGCAACAGCGCGAACCCATCTACAGGCTCTTTCAACTGTTCTAATGGAAAAAGAGGAGGCGGCCAAGAAGCATCTGAGTCCGAAGATGGATCGGGAGAAGAGCAGAATACGGACTGTACAACAAGCTGATGGTGGAGCTCAGGAACGAAGACCCTCGTGCATTCCAGAACTTCATGAGGATGCCTCCAGCCATGTTTGATGAAGTTGTGGAGCAGCTGAGACCCAGGTCGACCAAGCAGAGCACCAACTTCCGGCCCAGCCTGGACCCTGGGCTCAAGGTGGCACTGACTCTGCGCCACCTGGCCTCAGGCACCACCTACAGGAGCATGCAGTACGGCTGGACGGTGCCACACAACACCATCAGCATTGTGGTCAGAGAAGTGGTGCAGGCCATCCTCGAAGAATACCTGGAGAAGCCCCTCCACTGAAGGATGGAAAAAAGTTGCAGAGCAGTGGTATCAGAAGTGGAACTCCCCCCACACCATTGGAGCCATAGATGGGAAGCACGTGGCCTGCAAAGCTCCAGCCAAGTCAGGGTCCACTTATTTCAACTACAAGGGCTTCTTCAGCATCGTCCTCTTCGCCATGGTCGATGCTGACTACAAGTTCATGTACATTGATGCTTCAGGCAACAGGTCAGCTTCAGATGCCCAGGTATACAACGCCAGTGACCTCAAGGAGGGGCTGGAATGCAACCTCATCTTGGGCTTCTCAGATCCAGACCCCCTGCCCAACGACACGCAAGATGTGCCCTACTTCATCGTGGGGGATGACGCCTTCTCCCTCAGAACCTACCTCATGAAGCCCTACACTTCAAGACACCTCACCCGTGAAGAAAGGATCTTCAACTACAGGCTGTGCAGGGCAAGGCGGGTGTTGGAGAACGCCTTTGGCATCCTGGCCCACAGGTTCCAGGTACTTCTCACCACCAAGACAGGATGATAGATGATTAATGGATGCTTCCTTGAGCCTGTCTCATCACACTGATGATATTGGGCCATGTATGTTGGGTGGGCCTACAATGAACAGGGCATTTAATAAAGAGTTGTGTTTAGGCTGACATGTGTGGATCAATGATTACATTAGTATTGATAATGAAGGGCCAAAGGTGTGGCACCTGGGAGGGTGGACCATACAGTCCCACTATGCTTGCACTGGAGGTTTAGCTATCCCCACAGCTATCTCAACCCATCCCACAGCTATCTTAACCCATCCCACAGATATCTCAACCCAACCCAAAGGAATCCCTGCCCATCCCACAGCTATTACCCATTCCAAAGGTATCCCTGCCCATCCCACACCTATTACCCATCCCAAAGATATCCCTGCCCACCCCACTGCTATTTTAACCCATCCCACAAGCATGCAAAGGCTAAACGATTTCTAAAAGTTTCCAGCAAGACTTTATTTACAAAAATAAATGAAGCAAGTGTGTGAAGCAAAGATAATCTTTATTAATAACAAGCTGTAAAAGAAAAACGACCCAAGTCAAGTGTACAAATAAAGTCTACAGGTAGCCACCCAGTCTCTGGCACTCTTCTCTGTCACTCAGAGGTGTGCCAAGTCTCAGGGGTGGAGGGTCCAGGTGCTGTGGAGGTGGCTGCTGCTGGAGTGCTGGTCTGAAGCGCCACTGGGATGCCTGGCCCTGAGAGGACAACAGGTGACGGTGTGTTGAGGAAGCTCTCAGACAGCTGGCTCAGCCCCGTGATGTTGAGAGCTCCTTCCTCCATGCCATGGGGTATCAGCCCCAATACCGATGACAGATGTACTGAGGCCGGGCTTGGCTGTGGGGTGGAGGAAGGAGCAGTGTAGTGGAGCTGTCTGGTCTGCAGCTGAGTGAGGACTGGCGTGGGTGGCATCGGTGACGTGGGTGGCATTGATGGCATCGGTGGCATCAGTGGTGTAGGTGGCATCGGTGGCATCAGTGGAACCGGTGGCAATGGTGGCGTCCGATGTGTCTGTGCCTGGACTGGGAAGGGCTGCTGCCTGTGCTGCTGGACCTCCTGGTAGCCGTAGCTCTGGTAGGTGAGGGGCTGTGGAAAGCCTTGGAATGGGAGGGACATCACCTGGGGTGGGGGAGCAGACCTGGACTGGGTGGGAGCAGGTTCATCTGGATCTGGAGGGTTGTGAAGCAGATTGGTGATCCTGTCCTTCACCACCTGGTACTGGAGTTCCGCCATATCTGTGAGGGTCTGGTTGACATAGGTGAGGAAGGGCTTGTGATTGGAGGATGAGAGAGGATATCTATGCTGCTCCTGATGGTGTCTCTTATCTCCAGCAGGACAGTGTGGCTCTGTCCC
>BLBF01000043.1:1594118-1605733 GCA_015471245.1 Laticauda colubrina | reverse complement strand
ACTGTCCTGCTGGAGATAAGAGACACCATCAGGAACAGCGTAGATCTCCTCTCTCAGCTGGTCCACATCAACTCCTCATCCTCCAACCGCAAGCCCTTCCTCACATATGGGGAACCAGACCCTCATGGACATGGCGGAACCCCAGTACCAGGCGGTGAAGGACAGGATCACCGATCTGCTTCACAACCCTCCAGACCCAGATGAACCTGCTCTCACCCAGTCCAGGTCTGTTCCTCCACCCCAGGTGATGTCACTCCCATTCCAAGGCTTTCCACAGGCCCTCACCTACCAAGGCTACGGCTACCAGGAGCTCCAGCAGCATAGGCAGCAGCCCTTCCCAGTCCAGGCACATGTTCATCGGACGCCAACGTTGCCACTGGTTCCACTGATGCCACCGATGCCACCCATGCCACTCACACCACTGATGCCACCAATGCCAGTCCTCACCCAGCTGCAGGGCAGACAGCCCCACTGCACTGCTCCTTCCTCCACCCCACAGCCAAGCCCGGCCTCAGTACATCTGTCATCGGTACTGGGGCTGACACCCCATGGTATGGAGAAAGGGGCTCTCAACATCACGGGGCTGAGCCAGCTGTCTGAGAGCTTTCTCAACACACCTTCCCCTGTTGTCCTCTCGGGGCCAAGCACCCCAGTGGCGCTTCAGACCAGCACTCCAGCAGCAGCCACCTCCCCAGCACCAGGACCCTTCACCCCTGAGACTGGGCACACCTCCGAGTGACCGAGACGAGTGCCAGAGACGAGGTGGCTACCTGTTGACTTTATTTGAACACTTGACTTGGGTCATTTTTCTTTTACAGCTTGTTATTAATAAAGATTATCTTTGCTTCACACACTTGCTTCATTTATTTTTTTCAATAAAATCTTGATGGAAACTTTTAGAAATGGTTTAAGCCTTTGCATGCTTGTGGGATGGGTTAAGATAGCAGTGGGATGGGCAGGGATACCTTTGGGATGGGTTAAGATAGCAGTGGGATGGGCAGGGATACCTTTGGGATGGGTAATAGCTGTGGGATGGGCAGGGATACCTGTGGGATGAGCAGGGATACCTGTGGAATGGGTAATAGCTGTGGGATGGGCAGGGATACCTGTGGGATGAGCAGGGATACCTGTGGGATGGGTAATAGTTGTGGGATAGCTAAACCTCCAGTGCAAGCATAGTGGGACTGTATGGTCCACCCTCCCAGGTGCCACACCTTTGGCCCTTCATTATCAATAACAATGTAAGCATTGATCCACACATTTCAACATAAACACAACTCTTTATTAAATGCCCTGTTCATTGTAGGCCCACCCAACATACATGGCCCAATCTCGTCAGTGTGATGAGACAGGCTGAAGGAAGCATCCATTAATCATCTAGCATCCTGTCTTGCCACTCCACTGCTCCAGCTGGGGAGTTGCACCAGTGTTTCAGGAGGTTGCGCTGCTTCTTCCCCTCACGTGAGGCTCTGTTGGGGCCTTGCACATCCTCAGTGTCTATCAGGTTTCTCCCTTGCCTCTATTCCCTTGACTCAATGTCCCCATTGCCTTGTTGGAGGTCCACAAGCCTATTTTGCAACACTGGGTAGCAGGTGCGCATGAGATTGTGCAGGATGCAGCAAGCTTCCATGATCCTCCTCACGGTCTCTGGCCGATGCTGCATGGTGGTGAGAAGTACCTGGAACCTGTTGGCCAGGATGCCAAAGGCGTTCTCCAACACCCGCCTTGCCCTGGACAGCCTGTAGTTGAAGATCCTCTCTTCACGGGTGAGGCATCTGGAGGTGTAGGGCTTCATGAGGTAGGTTCTGAGAGAGAAGGCGTCATCTCCCACGATGAAGTAGGGCACATCTTGCATGTCGTTGGGCAGGGGGTCTGGATCTGGGAAGCCCATTATGAGGTTGCGTTCCAGCCCCTCCTTGAGGTCACTGGCGTTGTATACCTGGGCATCTGAAGCTGAGCTGTTGCCTGAAGCATCAATGTACATGAACTTGTAGTCAGCATCGACCATAGTGAAGAGGACGATGCTGAAGAAGCCCTTGTAGTTGAAATAAGTGGACCCTGACTTGGCTGGAGCTTTGCAGGCCACGTGCTTCCCATCTATGGCTCCAACGGTGTGGGGGAAGTTCCACTTCTGATACCACTGCTCTGCAATTTTTTTCCATCCTTCTTCAGTGGAGGGGCACTGGAGGATCTCCTTCAGGTATTCTTCAATGATGGCCTGCATCACTTCTCTGACCACAATGCTGATGGTGTTCTGTGGCACCCTACTGCCATACTGCATGCTCCTGTAGGTGGTCCCTGAGGCCAGGTGGCGCAGAGTCAGTGCCACCTTGAGCCAAGGGTCCAGGCTGGGCCGGAAGTTGGTGCTCTGCTTGGTCAACCTGGGTCTCAGCCGCTCCACAACTTCGTCAAACATGGCTGGAGGCATCCTCATGAAGTTCTGGAATGCACGAGGGTCTTCGTTCCTGAGCTCCACCATCAGCTTGTTGTACAGTCCGTACTCTGTTCTTCTCCTGATCCATCTTCGGACCCAGATGCTTCTTGGCCGACTCCTTTTCTTCCCATAGAACAGTTGAAAGAGCCTGTAGATGGCTTCACACTGTTGCAGAACGATGGTGGCTACCAAAAGGAGTGTGTTACGATCCATGGTGGACATCAATGGATGCTGTGGAAGAGCAAGAGCAAGGCTGCAGAGGTCTGCACAGCAAGGCTGCTGGACTGAAAGTGAGATCCAGGTGAGTTGCTCCCACTTTTTATAGGCAATATAGGTTTTCCACTTTGTGTCCTTTTGCATCCTCTTGGCATCCTCTAGACATCCTTAATATCCGAGATAGGTCCCCTCTGTGAACGTTTTTTCCGTTTTAAATGCTTTCTCTGCAAGCTGCATCCGCTTTCATCCTTTCTCTGTCCGTGCTACTAACGCTGCGCGTCCATTCCGCGTCCGTTTCGCTTCCTCCGTGTCCGCTTTCTGCTGGAGCGGATTTGAGTTGTGCGGATGTGCAGCAGATGCCTAGCGGATAGAGCGGACGCATAATGGATGACGACGGATGCAGAACGGATGTTCCCCGTATGCGTAGCGGATGTAGAACGGACACGTTGGATACATTTTCCGCTCAAAAAATTTTGAGCAGCTCAAAACTTTTTGAGCGGATGGAACCTCAGTCAACGGATGCTGGATGGATAGAGAGGAAGAAAAACGGACGCAGTGAGTCCAGAACGGATGCACCACGTTAACCAACGCGTGGCAAGTGTTTCTCTCCATTTTACATCCTCTTTCCATCCGTTGGTGCAGTGTGACATGGGCTTAAGCATGATGACTAAGAGAACCTAATAAGCTAAAGTTGGGGTTGTTAAAATCAATGCTAGCTAATTCAAACAAGCAAGCCAATACTATGATTAGTGGTAACCCTTTGATCAAAGCTTCTGCGAAAATCATGTCATTCAAAGGCTTATTCTACAATTGCATATTGGATTTTTCATGTTATTACCTGCTGAAAAGAACTTGTTTAAAAGCCACCCACACAGTAACCACTCCTTACAATTCAGCAGATGTTATATTACCTCTGGGATAAAGGGAAAAAAATCAGCCTGCTACAATTGCACAACATAAGTAAAACATATACTTCAAAAATTTCATCTGGGAAGAGCCCATGATTTCAATTTTGCACGGGTTGAAAATATCAAATCAAACATACACATGTAGTTTGGCTTTTTCATTCATTAGATATAAAACTTCAAATGACTTGCTCAACTATAAAAGTTAATGAAATAAATTCATATCTGAAAAAAGATAATATATATTTGGAGACCCCAGCTCTGTGTTACTTTGGTGGGAAAAAAGCAAGCCTGTTATACATAAGGCAGAATGGGACAATTACAGAAAGGGCAGAAAAATTAGGGTCATTAATTCTATCTTTTATTTTTTGTCAGGGCTTTATTTGGATTTTCTGTCACAAGATCTAAAATATCTTGAGGAAGTTCCCAAAAAAGTAATTCACTCAGGAGAAGTTATCTAACAAAATAAAATACACATCTTTCTGAGATGCTTAAAGCCTTATACAAAAATGAAGCATCCCTCTTTAAAGATGCTTTCATCTTGTGCTGAAAAGAGGAATGGATTCCTCCCAACTTTGTCAACTAATAGTTTTTAAAATATAAAATATGAAATGCTTAAGAGAATATAGGCACTCTATTCTTAATATTCATTATATAGACACCTTTTTAAAAAACCCTCTCCATTGAGAAAAAAAAACAGGTTTTAAAGAATTAAAGTAGGAACACGGTTAATGTAAGAGTTCTTCATTCAAGTATTTTTAAAATTATATTCCAATATTTGGCTTCTTCCATAGGACATATTCTATTATTCCATAAACACTTTTTCTCTCAATTGCCCATTCTTTATTCTGTTTCTTTGTCCTTAAAAAGATCCGTCCATATTATTATACTTTTTTGTCACAGATGACAAAACTTAAATTCAAGTGCTTTTTTTACTTCAGCAAAAAGGATATATTTTCCTTCAATACTTTGAAGAAAGAAATTAATTTTATTTTCCTATTTAGATATAAATACTTCCAGATCCAATTTTATTAAAGGCTAATCATGGAATAATGCCACTGAACAGAATGAACTGTTCAGTTATAGCCAACTATGATTTTCTTCAGCTTTTCTATATGCTTTAAAAGCTTAGCTTTTATTACTCTGACACCACGTGCTTTGTTTCCCAAAGAAAAGAAGAAAGGCCTTAGATGTGACAAAATCCACTGAGGATGTATTGATATGCAAGTCTTGGCAGGGATGAATTTCTCATAAGAGCAAGGTGGACACCAAGCTTCACTGGCACTTGAGAAGAAAATACTGTATCTAAAGTGTTGGGAGAGAGAGGCAAAAAAAAAAAAGACTAAATAACCCTACATTCAAAGTATTTCTAACAAATGCTGATCTCAACTGATATTAACAAATCTGCTTAAATTCTAGGTTAGAAATTATTCTGGTATACCCCTTCTTCCTTGTGAATAAAGTTTTCTCTTTTGTCAAGCATTTCTCAATTCATAAAATTAGTAAACTGACATGTAAAGAATGTCATGACTCGCATTCCTCTCAAAGCAAACCTTACAGATGGTTCTGACTTCTTAATATGAGGATGAAATGAAACCCTGTACTTTTCTCAGGTTTCTATACTACAAGGCAAACAAGATGCTGTTACAGGAGTTTAGTCCTTTCTTTCATGTTTGATGATGGACACCAGGGCCAATTTTATGGAAAGGAAGAACTACCAGTGCCAAATGACAGACATTGTTTAAATTATCCATGATTTACTTTCCAGACTCTGGAAATCCCAATATATCACAGCCACATGATAAATGCAGCATAATTTTCTATAATGCAAAAGCTGAACAAAAAGCTGCTTCCTCTCTCCACTCTTGTTACTCAAAATACCGTATTTTCTTTGTTTTATTCTTCCTTTTCCTCCTCTTGACATTTTGTTAAATTACTTGTTTCTATATATAAAACAAGGAGTGCAATAATAAAACCTACACTCATCAGTTTAGATAACATGAATATTTTTGCACATCCACAAAATTTGTTACATTTCCTTTCATTATTTCATCGATGGCTGTGCTTTTTCTGATGACTCTGCACCATTTTCTACCATTAATGAGTTCCTTACTTCAGGCTACTCTGCATTTTGCTGAATTTTTTAAATACCATTGCACCCAAGCAAGCCAAAGCAATGCACCTTCAGACATCTTCTAATGATTTGCCAACTGTATCTGATTGTTTCAGTTCTACCTCCAATTCTTAATTAGTGTGAGGATGTGTGTATATACTTGCATGTATACATGCGTATGCTTCACACAAAGAAACACATACACACACATACATGCATGTTTCATAAATTTAGTGCTTCATGGCATTTCGTGTAACTGGTTGCAATATTTTAGTTGCAATAAATCACTAGCTGTCTTCAACTTCAGGACATAACTTTAAATTCCTGGATATTTCAATATCAACTTCTATACTTACATATGAAGGCTCATTTTACAAGGCTATATGAAGCAGCTCCACCCAAAGGCACTGAGTCAGGTCAAACTATGACAGCAGTCTAATTTACTTGGACTCAGAAAATCACATTGCTCTTCTGATGCATCAAATATAAGCACTGAAGTGGGCCAATTCAATTCATTTGGCTGCTTTGCTATGCATGCATAGAAACCCCCTTTAGCGTGTTGATCAAAACTGTGAGACTGTTACCTTATTAGTTGAAGCAGTGCTACCAAGGGCATTTTGACAAAGATTTTATCAGGCTGAAGTACTCTTCTGAAGCTTTGAAAAGCTTTATTTATCATGATTTTCAAAACTATATTTCAAAAAACTATGTCCAAGGTAGCCTAAGGTCTACTAAGTATGCTGAACTTAAATTTAAAATGGATGGATAGTTTAGCAATTCATTTTTATTTATTTAACAAATCTTATAGGCAGCTTATAGGCAAATCTTCCAGGCAGCTTACAGAAATAAAAATTCCAAATACAAAATCCACATATTCCTGGTAAAAACAATCAGACAAGTATTTGATGGGCTCTGTATTATACTGATGCCCACAGACTCACTGGCAAACCCATGTCTTCAAAGTCTTTTGAAAGAGTATCCAAGCATGGGGGGGCAATCTTATTTCTGTAGGCTAATGTTCCATTGGGAGTGAGCCATCACTTCGAAGGCTCTTCTAATTCACCCATTATAAGTAGTTCATTACATCATATTGACACCATAGTTTAAATCTTAAGGCCTGCCTACATCAATAATACTTGATGGGTACAAGGTACAAGAATTCAAAACAAAAATAACTGATTAAGATTTGCCTTTGATTCGTGGTATAACCACACTTATTGTAAGTGCAAATCTAGTTTTAGCCAATTTTAAATGACTGTAAGAGATTAATTGATTGAAAAAAGGGAAAATGCATATTCTAATATTCCAAGGTACAATATCTACTTTACATATAAAATGACTTGGAAGACAGTATCTCTTTGATATTTATTAAATCACATATATCTTTTTTTCAGTTCCTGGTCAGCCTGAAAAAAGATGCTGTTGCTCCAGTGAACTGTATCATTAAACAGATTGTCATTGATATAACTCTTAAATCAGCAGTATCTTTTTTGAGGTTCAAACAGAAACCTGAAAAATGACCCATGTGCTTGAAGAAAAAGGGCGTTGGTACTTCCCTGATACACCCGTTCTCTGTGAGCTGTGAAGAGCACCCAGAAGCAGGAGGTGCTTCAGTCTCTTCTGGAAAGGCTGAGCTTAAAACCCCAGGACGCTCCTCCTCTTACGCGGGACACCTCCCCAGTGTCCCCCAGTTTTGCGAAGACTGAGTGCCAAAGTCCGGAACTCATCACCTAATCTAGATCCCTGACCAGAACGGAACCCCACCAGATGGAAAGAAATGCGTGGGGCTGGATGCTCTTCACAGCTCACAGAGAACGGGCATATCAGGTAAGGACCAACACCTTTTCTCCCATGAGCTGTTCAGAGCATCTAGAAGTGGGACATACCAAAGCTTGGCCTGTCCTTAGAGAGGGACTCTGTCTGGATCGAAATCCACTCCTAAACTCTATGGACTCTCTGCAGGACTCTTCTGCCAAATGAAGCATCCGCTGAGGCGTAGACATCAATTTTATAATTTCTGACAAAGGGTGACGGTGAAGCCTAAGCCGCCGCTCTGCAAATTTCATCTATGGAAGCCCGAGTGGCCCATGCTGCTGATGTTGCTGTACTCCTTGTCGAGTGGGCTGTAATGCCCTCAGGAAGTGAGATGGACTGGCATTTGTAACTTCTAGCTATGGTGGCTCTCAACCATCTACCAATGGTCATCAACAACACCTTGTGTCCTAAAGTGGATGGGTTGAAGGATAGGAATAGAGCCTCAGATTTTCGAAATACTGCTGTGCAGTCTAGATAGATGCTTAACACCCTTCGAACATCAAGTCGATGCCATTGATGCTCCAATCTATGAGATGGTTTCGGACAAAAATTTGGAAGCACCAATTCCTGCACTCTGTGGAAAGCTGAATTTACTTTAGGATGAACGATGGATCCAATCTGAGAACCACTTTGTCCACATGAAACACGCACAGGTCCTTTCTCATCGACAATGCTGTCAATTCGGAAATCCTCCTTGCTGATGTGATTGCAATTAAGAAGACCATCTTATATGTCAGGAATTTGAGACTAACGGTTCTTAAAGGCTCGAACAGGCCAGTTGTAAGTGCAGTCAACAACTTGTTGAGCTCCCAAGTGGGACAGTGGTGAATTACAGAAGGTCGTAAGTTTGCAGCATCCTTAAGAAAGCTGCGGACATGTGGATGGGGCGCTATGGAATGAAGGCCACCCCAGGATATCACCGAGGCTAAGGCCACCACCTGTCTGCGTAAAGTATTTGGAAATAGGCCCTTGGTCAAACTCTCCTGTAAAAAGTCCAATAATTGTCCTATTGATAGGGCAGTTGGGTTGATCTTAGGCCCCCGGCACCAGCGACGGAAAGCGGACCACGTGGCCTCGTATATGCGATTTGTAGAGGACCATCTGGATGCTTGTATGGTGGCAATGGCATCCTCTGAGATCTGTTGGGTCCTTAAACGGTTCCACTCAACTTCCATAGGGCTAGGCTGAGCCATTGTGGGTCCGGGTGAAGTATTGGCCCTTGCAAGAGGGAAACCCTTGACGGTGGAATTTTCCAAGGTTGTTCTCTCGACAAGTCCTGTAAGTCCGCAAACCACATTCGCGTTGGCCAGTAAGGGGCGACCAATATCAATTCCGTTCGTTCCTCCAATAACTTCTGGATCAACCTGGGTATTACAGGGAGTGGGGGGAAATGCATATAGAAGTCTGAGAGGCCACTGACATTGCAGGGTGTTGATGGCCTCTGTCCCAAGTCGGGAACCTTGAAATATACCGAGGCAATTGGGCGTTGAGGGGAGAGGCAAATAGATCGATCACCGGTTGCCCAAACCTCTGCACTGCTTCCTGGAGGAGAGACGGGTGTAGGCGCCACTCTGCCTGATCTATCGTGGCCCTGCTGAGCCAGTCCACTTGTGTGTTTAAGGCCCCTGCTATGTGTTCTGCCTTGAGTGACAACAGATTGGCCTCGGCCCACTTGAACAACCTGGCCGCCTCCAGCATCATAAGTTTGGAATGGATACCCCCGTCTGTTTACGTGGGCCTTGGTTGTGATATTGCCTGTCAAGACCAGAACATGGCGTGACTAGAAGAGGGGTAGAAAACTGCATGCCAGATGAACTGCTCGCAACGCCAACAGCTTGATGTTTTGTAATTGTTCGTAAATAGTCCAAATTCCCTGAGCAGTGTGGGATTGGAAGTGAGCTCCCCATCCCACCAGGCTGGCATCGGTTGTGATTGTTGCCCTGCACGGTTCCTTGAATTGATACCCCTTGTTTATTGTGTTTTCCAACCAAGAGTGGAGTGATCAGAGAACATTGTGTGGTACTTTTATCTGGACATTGGAAGTGGCTCTTCCAGATCACTGGAAAGGTAGCAGGAACCATTGTAGATCTCTGGAATGGAATTGAGCCCAAGGCACAATGGAAATGCAAAAAATCAGTTTCCCGAACAATTGAGACAGAACTGTCAGGGAAACCTTCTTTAAGGCTCTGATCTCTCCGGCCAAAGTCTGGATACTATTCAACCTGTCCTGAGAGGGAAAAACCTTGCCCTCCATGGTATCTATCACTGCTCCCAAATGAACGAACCTAGTTGAGGGGATCAAATGGCTTTTATCCCAATTTATGGAAAAATCGTGACCTTGAAGGGTCTCCAGGGTAATCTTGGTATCCAAATTTGATTGATGTCTGGAAGATGACAAAATTAAAATATCCAGATAGCATTGTAAACAAATAGATTTGATCCTCAGGGAGGACCTTGGTAAATGTCCTAGGGGCTGAAGCCAGACCGAATGGTAGGGCGATATATTCGTAGTGCCGATCACAATAGAAAATCTAAGATATTTGTAGTGAACAGGTCTAATTGGTATATGTAGATAAGCCTCTGTGAGATCCATAGAGGTCAAGACATCGATCTCTCTGATGCTGAGCAGAATGGACTGGAGAGTAGTCCTCTTGAATTTTCGATAAACCAATGATCTGTTCAGACTTTTGAGGTCCAGAATTGTCCTCCAGCCCCCCGAACTCTTTGGGACCACAAACATTATAGAATAACAGCCTTGACCCCCTTGTTCAGATGGGACCTCCCTAATGGCCCAAATATGTAGATGATTGATAGCCTCCTGCATCAACACTCTCTTAATGGGGTCCGTGGACCTAGGACTCCTAATGAAAAAGTTTGGGGGGGGGGAGGATTGAAACTCTAGCACCAAACCAAACCTAACAGTGCCCTGACCCACACATCAGGCCCGGGAGTCAGAATTGTGCGCCCGATGGAGTGCCAACTCTGCTCTCTTTTCCTCCAGTCTCAGGGCTTCCTCGGCCTTGTTGGGAAAGGTTGAAGAAGAGGCCAGTGCCACAATGGGCTCATCCACCTCCGACGTTTTGAGAAAATTTGAAAACTCTGGTGTCAAATTATAATATCATTTATTGTACCCCGTTGGGGCTGGGTAGGATGCTGCTGATGCCCATTAATTTTGTACTAATTCAGCAAACATACGAGGGACAGGAATAGTTTCTGCCTCATTAGCCGGTTATGAGAATATTAGGTCCTCGGATTCGTCCTGTGACCCTGTTGACAATGGATGAGGACTTGATTTAACTGCGTTCTTTGCTTTGAACAGTAAAGATTTAAAGAGGTGCGGACGAAAAAGACCAGAAAAGGTAGGTTGATCTAGAATGAGGCCTTCGTCATCTGACATTTCTCGTTCTAGTGGGTCAGCCTCTAACAACCCCAAGTCCATCTGATGGATTGACCACACCTCCATGGGAACATCCTGGTCATCTAATTCCACCTTCTCCCAAAGACCCTGGACTGGTATGTCAGGAATATTGGGGAACACCTGAGTTTGATGTTGTCCCATATGCACAAAGGATTGAGCAGACAGGGATCCCGTTTCCGAAGTAGCCAAAAAGTGTCTGGTCCGGATGGATTGCTGAATTCCAACCACAATGCCCTTTTGAATTGCCATATCCATCCACTGCCTAATTTCGATGGGAATAGTCTACGGTAATCCCTCCTCCTGTCCTAAACTGGCGGCCATAGGCATGAAGGTTGCCTCTGGGCTTAGCCGGGCAGTGCTCATTGGAGGAGATATGGCTATGGGAGGCTGTCCAGAAATAGCCTGTCTGGGCAGGGTAGATAAGTCCAAGGGCCCCAGCAATGGACTTGAGCCCTAATCCGATTATTGAGTCATAGCCATCTTGTCCGCCTCCCTGGCCCATTTCTGCAACTGCCTTTCCAAGGCTTGATGCCATCTATGGGCATCCTTATCTGCCGCCTTAGAGGCCTTTTTGGGACCCACTGACTTATCTCGGGACTTATTTGTCTTGGAGCGGAAGACATTGTCACCTTCCATTGTGGAGGACTGAATCTCGTGTCTCTAACAACTTCTTCTTCTTCTTCTTCTTCTTCTTCTTCTTCTTCTTCTTCTTCT
>BLBF01000043.1:1561693-1588224 GCA_015471245.1 Laticauda colubrina | reverse complement strand
TGTCCAATGTATGTGGCCGGGCATGATGTACAGGGAATTTCGTATATGCCTTGGTTTTCCAGGTCAATTTTGCTTTTGGGGTTTCTAAGGATGGCTGCTATTTTTTTGTCTGTTTTGAAGGCAGTCTTGATGTGATGCCTGTGTAGTATCTTACTGATTTTATCTGTAGTACCTCTTATGTAGGGCAAGACAGCTGTTCCATAGGTCTGTTGGTCTTCTAGGTCTCTGTTATATCTTGGTGCACAACGAAACCACCAAAAAGTAATTTGCAAAAAGATGAATTCAGAGCACTACAAACCCTGAAAAATGATAACAGCATAATAATACTCCCAGCAGACGAAGGAAATGCCACAGTAGTAATGGACAGAAAAGACTATGAAACAAAATTGACAGACCTACTCCAAGACTCCACATACAAACCTATAAACCAAACCAAACCACATATCGAGAAAAATTAACTAAGAAGAAAATTATAACCAGCCACATAAGCAAAGAAACCCAACAGACGATCATCTCAAGAGAAAAATCTTTTAGATGCCCCAAATTATACGGCCTCCCAAAAATACACAAAGAAGGCATACCTCTCAGACCCATAGTAAGCTTCATAGGAGCATCATTACAAAACCTAGCTAAATACTTAGCAAAACAACTACAGCCCCATGCTGAAACCGCAGCTTCATATGTACAAAACTCATACCACTTCTTTGAAATGATCAAAGATCTACACGTGGAACAAGAAGATCTGCTTGTAAGTTTCGACATGGTTTCACTATTCACTCAAGTCCCTATAAAAGAAACTCTTGAAATCATCAAAAATAAATACCAACCAGCTAAAGACCTCATGGAACTAACAGAACACTGCCTAACCAACACATATTTCATGTACAAAGGACAAAGATACAAGCAAATTGAAGGAGCCCCTATGGGATCACCACTGTCACCCGTCATTGCAAACCTGTTCATGGAAGAATTAGAACCAAGGGCCCTGGCTAATGCCACCCAGAAACCCAAACTATGGCTAAGATACATCGATGACACATTTGTGATTTGGCCCCATGGAAAAGAAGACCTAAACAATTTCCTAACACACCTAAACAGCACACACCCCAAAATCAAGTTCACCATGGAAACAGAAATAAACAAACAACTACCATTCCTAGATGTACTAATCTACAAAAGAACAGATGGCAAACTGGGACACACCATATACCAGAAGAAAACACAAACCAACCGCTACCTCAACGCCCAATCCCACCACCACCCAGCACAGATAAATTCCGTGGCGAAAACACTAGTTACCAGAACCAAACGCCTTGAAGATAAGACACATATAAAGACTGAACTATGCACCATGACTGAAGTATTGACAGTCAACGGCTTCCAAAAAAACAAAATCACCAACTTGATCCACAAAAACACACCAAGACATAACAGAGACCTACAAGACCAACAGACTATGGAACAGCTGTCTTGCCCTACATAAGAGGTACGACAGATAAAATCAGTAAGATACTACATAGGCATCACATCAAGACTGCCTTCAAAACAGACAAAAAAATAGCAGCCATCCTTAGAAACCCCAAAGACAAAATTGACCTGGAAAACCAAGGCATATCCGAAGTTCCCTGTACATCATGCACGCCCATATACATTGGACAGACCAATGGAAGAATAAGTACCCGCCTAGATGAACACAAAAATGCAGTAAAAAAGCTGGAACACACCTCCTCACTAGTCCAACACATGAAAACCACAGGTCACAACATCAACTTCAATGGCACAAAAACCCTAGCCACTATAGAAAACCCCAGCCACAGAATCACCAGAGAAGCCATAGAGATTGAAAAAAGACCTGAAAGCATGAATAGAAGAGATGATTCCACAAGACGGTCAATCATTTGGAAGCCTGCACTCTCAAATAGAAAGATCTCCACACCACAAAACAGACAAACACCTGAGCACAAACAGACTCCCTCTGATGCCTCCAACTCAAACAACCCCCCACCAGGCAACCAGGTGAAACCTAGCTTGCTAATGAATAGCAGCCGTCCTTTCACACGAAGCCAAGCTGCACTGAAAGCCTCCAACACAGGAACAGAGTGTTGCCAGCCAATCAATGCGACAAAACAGACAGAAGAAACCAGAAACACCAATCAATCAAACTCCAAGTCCAGTGAACACAGACCCAGGCTCCTAGCCAATCAGAATGGACCAGCCTCGAATTTGAAACCAGGAGCTGTGAGACCCACATCCATGCAGAAGCCTGATGATGGCAGATGGGATTCTGCTGAAACGTTGCTACAACTTTAACACCACTACAATGACGTGGGATAATACCCGAAGGAAGCTAAACAGCACACATGTAAGTACCCTCGAAAACTTAAAAAAACATATATATAGATATATGCGTGTGTTTGTATGTGTGTGTGTGCTGTTTAGCTTCCTTCGGGTATTATCCCACGTCATTGTAGTTCTGTTAAAGTTGTAGCAACGTTTCAGCAGAATCTCATCTGCCATCATCAGGCTTCTGTATGGATGTGTGTCTCACAGTTCCTGGTTTCAAATTCGAGGCTGGTCCATTCTGATTGGCTAGGAGCCTGGGTCTGTGTTCATTGGACTTGGAGTTTGATTGATTGGTGTTTCTGGTTTCTTCTGTCTGTTTTGTGGCTTTCATTGGCTGGCAACCCTCTGTTCTTGTGTTGGAGGCTTTCAGTGCAGCTTGGCTTCGTGTGAAAGGACGGCTGTTATTCATTAGCAAGTTGGGTTTCACCTGGGTGCCTGGTGGGGGAGTGTTTGATTTGGAGGCATCAGAGGGAGTCTGTCTGTGCTCAGGTGTCGGGGTGTTTGAGTTGGAGGCATCAGAGGGAGTCTGTCTGTACTTAGGTGTCGGGGTGTTTGAGTTGGAGGCATCAGAGAGAGTCTGTCTGTGCTTAGGTATTTGTCTGTTTTGTGTTGTGGAGATCTTTCTATTTGAGAGTGCAGGTTTCCAAATGATTGACAGTCTGCTGGAATCATCTCTTCTATTCATGCTTTCAGATCTTTTTTCAATCTCTATGGCTTCTCTGATGATTCTGTGGTTGGGGTTTTCTATAGTGGCTAGGGTTTAGTGCCATTGAACAACTTGTTGTGACCTGTGGTTTTCATGTGTTGGACTAGTGATGAGGTGTGTTCCAGCTTTTTCACTAGAACTCTAGCCACTATAGAAAACCCCAACCACAGAATCATCAGAGAAGCCATAGAGATTGAAAAAAGATCTGAAAGCATGAATAGAAGAGATGATTCCAGCAGACTGTCAATCATTTGGAAACCTGCACTCTCAAAAAGAAAGATCTCCACAACACAAAACAGACAAACACCTAAGCACAGACAGACTCCCTCTGATGCCTCCAACTCAAACACTCCCCCACCAGGCACCTAGGTGAAACCCAACTTGCTAATGAATAACAGCTGTCCTTTCACACGAAGCCAAGCTGCACTGAAAGCTTCCAACACAAGAACAGAATGTTGCCAGCCAATCAAAGCCACAAAACAGACAGAAGAAACCAGAAACACCAATCAATCAAACTCCAAGTCCAATGAACACAGACCCAGGCTCCTAGCCAATCAGAATGGACCAGCCTCGAATTTGAAACCAGGAACTGTGAGACACACATCCATACAGAAGCCTGATGATGGCAGATGAGATTCTGCTGAAACGTTGCTACAACTTTAACAGAACTACAATGACGTGGGATAATACCCGAAGGAAGCTGAACAGCACGTATGCATGTTTATGTATACACTAGAAAATAGGTCAATTTAGTAAGGAGATTAAGTGTATTACATGATAAAGTTGTCAGGTCAATTCTCAGCTGAAAAGAAGTAGATGAAGACTTGCCAGAAACACAACTACCTCTTTTCATTTTTGCTACTTCATTCCACCCAATCTTCCGATATATGTATAAGCATTTTCTGATTAAAAATAGACAATACAGGAGCTGATAACTCCTACAAACCCCAATGACTTCTTGCAAATTGATTTGATTCTACTCAAACTAGGACTGCAAAAATAAATTGATTTCCCCCCCCCCCCCAAAAAAAATTTTAGATAAATTACTTACTATCTGCAACTTTGTGAGCTTCCCAATATCTGATGGCAGGGTTTCAAAATCGTTGTCACTTAGATAGAGTGCACGCAGGGTGGCTGCAAATTAAACAGCAATACATAAACAGGGTGGCATACAACCCGACCATTTGAGACCTGATCAATGAAAATGTGTCAGGTTTGATTAATAACCCTGACTTGGTGAAAAGCCTTTGACATACCCAAGGCTCACAATAATAAGAAGCAGGTCAAACTTAGATTTACTGGCTTATATACTATTGCTCTCCTCAGGAAAACATCTATATCCAAAAGGGCCGATATAATTAACAAATTCTACTACACTGCTCTTTGGCAGGTTGTAGCACACCACTGCAATATTAATTTGTCAAGCCAGAAATTATCCAAGTTTATTATTAACCATTATTCAAATTAGCATCCATAATCTCTCTAAAAGGATTACTTTGTATACATCTGTTAGGTTTGTGGAACAAGAAGCTATAACATCTTTTTTTAAAAATAGACTAGGATATTATTTCTCAAATATGCAGAAGAAATCAGTGAGACACAATTCCTCTCCCCAGGTGAGGAAGGAGCCCTGAAGAGAGAGAAAATAGCAAAGAATAAAGGCAATTTGAAGCCTCCAAGAGCATTCTGACAGAGAGCTTCTTGAGTCAAAATACAATAAAACGTTATGAGCAAGTTAGCTCCCAAAAATTATTTGGGTGTAATTTGAGGGTTCAAATTAAGGGAAGATTATGCATATACTGGTAAATACTGCTTCAGCTCATTAGCACACACTCATTAATTGGATGTATTTCCTAATTGAGGCTTGTGGAAATATAGTCCCCCTTGTGGCAAGCATTGCTTCCCCTCTAATTAGCCACCAACAATTTTACAATATTTAGCTGATCAATATGCATTTACAACCATTTTTATTATATCAGAATATTTGCAGTATTGTTAGCAATATTGTTGCAATGTTTTATGTACTTAATTATGTTAATTGATAATATGTAACACAATCACTATATTGTATCTTTTTCTTTGGGGGAAAAACAATCTTTTTTCCTGATCAGATTCTTTGATAAAACACTTGGTGAATTTAAAATGTGAAATATTGAGAAACTGGTGCACGAGAACATCACAGAAATAAAAAAACTTTATGTATTATAAAAATCTCTTTATTTCCACAATGAAACAGAAAGTCTCATTTTAAGAGAACAAAGATTTAAATAATTTAGGTTAATTGTATTTTTTTTTCATTCTGTCCATTAGTTCTTAAACAAACTGAATAGTTCAAGAAATATTTCAGTCATTCTAGCGATAGACCCCTAAGAAAAGTTTATAGAACATTAATGAGACATTAGACACTTGAAATGTCTAAGCGCATTTCCAAAACAGTAATTATATTCAAAATTGAGCAGATTATACCACTCATACTTAGGGAAAAGCAAAGTTTATTTTAGTTTCTCATTTTCAAGCTTCAAATTGTTCCATTCCATTTCTGTCCCAACCTGTGTATTTTTTAAATAATCAGATCTACACAAAATAATCCCATATATTGAACATAGGATTTTGTTAGAATATTTATTTTTTTTAATTGAATTGAGTTTTTGAATATAAATAAAGTTTCATATTCTGTCACAACCCCACATAATGACAATGAAAAAGGAGAAAAAAGATGGCTTCCTTACCTGTTCCTTTGTTACAACCGAGTTTTGTTTCAATTTTTATATGTTTCTTAATTTCTGATTAGGCGAGGCTAGCTTGAGATCCTGATTAGACATAGCAATGGGCTCTAATCTTCCATCCTAAACTCAGTATAAATTGAAATTATAGTGTTTCATCATTGTTTTTCAAAGAAAAAAAACTTCTTTTGGTGTCTGTATGGGAAGATATCTTTATTTGAGATCCTGTGATTTCACTGAGCACCATATCAGAAATGATATGCTTAGCGAATGGCACTTTCAAAAATAAAGCTTAATATGCTTGCACTATATCTATCTATGTCTGTTTCTATATGCACCTATCTAGAAAACAGAAGAAAGCATCACTGAAGTAAATGCATTTGCCTGATGATACCAAATCCTAATTGAGAGCATGATATTTATAATATATATAACTAAGAGTTATTAAAAGAAAGTAAATCACAACTTGGTTGCCAGCAAGCATTCCATGAACAAACAGCAGCTCCTGTAATGGTCCCAACAGAGTACTGCATTTCCCAAATTTCATTTTACAAAGGAAATACGAGTGAAGCGCAGCTTATCACGCACACCTGTTTGTCCATTTATTTCACAAATATCAGGTGACTATAGATCAAGGAATACAAATCATCAAGCTATGTAGAAATATTCAAGAGGACTCGCAGGAGGGGACATATATCTCAAACATTCTTTTTAGAACAGTCTTTCTCAAATAAATCACTTGGAGAAAGCAAACCAACTTTTCAAGATGATTTAAAGCTTTATTTAAATAACAACAACAACCTATTTCTTACTTAAATAGAAGAAGTTTCCAGGCAGGGACTTTTCATTTAAATTATTGTAAGTCAAATCAAGAACTTCCAGAGCTGGTAAAGAGCCAAATCCTCGTGGCAAGGTGTTGAGCCTGTTCATCCTAAAAATGAATACAGTTGTAAATTGGTATTATTTTGATACATGAAATAGTGACATTTTACATGGTATATATATAGCCTGTATCAGTTTTACTACATTTTAAAATCTATATGGACTGTCTTTTCAATAACCATCCTTTTATGACACCATAATCCCTTGCAGAGTAGAGTCTGGGCAACTCAATGAAGCTGAGTGTTTAAGGGCCTGTCACATTGGCCGACGGATGCAAAACGTTTGTAAAAAGGACACAGCGGACGAGAAAATGTTCCATCTGTTGTTATCCGCTCTCAAAAGTGCCCTGAATTTGCATAACCAGAGCGGACAACAATGGAAAGGAACAGACGGGGGGAGGATGTAGAGGGGATGTAAAACGGATGCTCCACGGAAGCCTAGCGGATGGAAGTGGATGGAAGCGGATGGCAAATCCGCAGGGCTTCCGGGGGAGCACAGCGAAGCAGACGCGCAGCGGAAAGAGCGGATGGCGAGCGGATGAAGCAGATGCAGAGCGAAAGCCTAGCGGATGCCTAGCGGATGCAAAGCATTCACTGCGCATGCGGGGAGGATGCATTGCGTCAGCCCTGCGGATATAAAGGGAAGCAGCTCGCAAGCAGATCAGACAGAGCTCCAGCCAGCCAGCCAGTCAGCAAGCCAACAACCATGGGGAAGAAGAGAAAGCCTCTGCCATCTGCTGCCAGCCCTGGCAAGAGGGACAGGGCCACCATCCCGCCCCCTGGCCCTGACTCTGCTTCTGCTGGGGCTTCTGCTGCTGGGGCTGACTCTTCTGGTGCTGGAGCTTCTGCTGGCGCTGCTTCTGGTGCTGGGGCTTCTGCTGGGGCTTAGTCTGCTGGTGCTGGGGCTTCTGCTGGGGCTTAGTCTGCTGGTGCTAGGGCTTCTGCTGGGGCTTACTCTGCTGGTGCTGCTCCTAGTGCTGGTGCTTCTGCTGGGGCTTACTCTGCTGGCGCTGCTCCTGGTGCTGGTGCTTCTGCTGGTGCTAACTCTGGTCCTGCTAGCGCTGCTCCTGGTCCTGCTGGTGCTGCTCCTGGTCCTGCTGGTCCTGCTGGTGCTCCTGGTGCTTACTCTGCTGTTGCTGATCCTGGTCCTGCTGGCGCTGCTGGTGCTGCTGCTGGTCCTGCTTTTGCTGCTGTTGTTGTTGCTGCTGCTGCTGGTGGTGGCGTGGAGGAGCAGCCCCTACAACCTCAAAGCCCCTCTGATAAGGGCCCATATGGCCCTGTCAGAGGGAGGAAGAGGCATACGTGTGAACGGGAGAGGAGGCAATACTCCATTGAAGAGGAACATGAGAATGAGGTGCTGGAATGGCTGAGAGAGAATGAGTATCTTTGGTGGAAGGGATACAGGTTCTATCGAGACACCAAAAGGAAGCAGGCTGCTTGGAGAGAGAAGGCGGAGAGCCTGGGCTACACTTCAGAGGTGCTCCTCGGCTGGTGGAAGCACATGTACACCTGGTATGGGAAGCTGCACCTCAAGAAATCTGGCCAGGCCACGGTCAAGCTGACGGACCAAGAAACCTACGTGATGGCCAAGTGCAGCTTCTTGGAGGGTGAGATCCGCCATCGAGGAGCAGCCCCTCTCACAACCCTCTCTCTCAGGCAGCCCACTGAGAGCCAGTCCTCTTCTGGCCAAGAGTCAGCTCCTGTGTCCAGGGAGGTATCTGTGGAGTGTGCCATGACGGAGAACTCCCCGACAGCTGCACTACCCGTGGCGGAGCGCGTGGAGGACCCCCTGACGCAGTGGGAGCAAGGAGAGGGCACTTCCACCAGAGGTCAACCCACATCCACCCCCAGCTCCACCTCCACAGAAAGGCAGAGAGGCAGACCGGAGGGGCAGAGCCACACTATCCTGCTGGAGATCAGGGACACCATCAGAAGCAGTGTAGATCTCCTCTCTCAGCTGGTACACACCAACGCCCCATCCTCCAACTGCAAGCCCTTCCTCACTTATGTCAACCAGACCCTCATGAACATGTCGGAATCACAGTACCAGGTGATAAAGGACGGGATCACCGGTCTTCTTCACAACCCTCCAGACCCAGCTGAACCTGCTCCCACCCAGTCCAGGCCTGCTCCTCCACCCCAGGTGATGTCACTGCGCTTCCAAGGCTTTCCACAGGCCCTCACCTACCAAGGCTACGGCTATCAGGAACTCCAGCAGCACAGGCAGCCCTTCCCAGTCCAGGCACAGGTACATCGTATGCCACCGGTGCCACTGATGCCACCGATGCCGCCCACGCCACAGATGCCACCCACGCCACAGATGCCACCCACGCCTCACCTCGCTCAGCTGCAGACCAGACATCCCCACTACACTGCTCCTTCCTCCACCTCACAGCCAAGCCTGGCCTCAGAACATCTGTCATCGGTATTGGGGCTGACACCCCATGTCCTGGAGGAAGGGGCTCTCAACATCACAGGAGTGAGCCAGCTCTTGGAGTACTTCCTGAATACACCGTCCCCTGTGTCCTCTCGGGGCCAGGCACCCCAATGACGCCTCAGACCAGCACTCCAGCAGCAGCCACCTCCACAGCACCTGGACCCTTCATCCCGAGACTGGGCCTGCCTCAGACTGACCAAGAAGAGTGCCAGAGACTGGGTGGCTACCTGTTGACTTTATTTTTGCTTTGGACACTTGACTTGGGTCATTTTTCTTTTACAGCTTGTTATTAATAAAGATTATCTTTGCTTCACACACTTGCTTCATTTATTTTAGTCAATAAAGTCAATAAAGTCTTGGTGGAAACTTTTAGAAATGGTTTAAGCCTTTGCATGCCTGTAGGATGGGTTAAGATAGCAGTGGGATGGGCAGGGATACCTTTGGGATGGGTAATAGCTGTGGGATAGATAAACCTCCAGTGCAAGCATAGTGGGGCTGTTTGGTCCACCCTCCCAGGTGCCACACCTATGGCCCTTTATTATCAATTTAATCATTGATCCACACATTTCAACATAAACACAACTGTTTATTAAATGCCCTGTTCATTGTAGGGCCACTCAACATGCATGGCACAATCTCATCAGTGTGATATGACAGGCTGAAGGAAGCATCCATTAAGCATCTATCATCCTGTCTTGCCACTCCACTGCTCCAGCTGGGGAGTTGCACTAGTGTTTCAGGAGGTTGCGCTGCTTCTTCCCTTCACGTGAAGCTCTGTTGGGACCTTGCACATCCACAGTATCTATCAGGTTTCACCCTTGCCTCCATTCACCAGGCTCCATGTCACCATTGCCTTGTTGGAGGTCCACGAGCCTGTTCTGCAACAGGTAGCGGGTGCGCATGAGATTGTGCAGGATGCAGGAAGCTTCCACAATCCTCCTCACGGTCTGTGGGCGATGCTACATGGTGGTGAGAAGTACCTGGAACCTGTTGGCCAGGATGCCAAAGGCGTTCTCCACTACCCGCCTTGCCCTGGACAGCCTGTAGTTGAAGATCCTCTCTTCACGGGTGAGGCATGTGGAGGTGTAGGGCTTCATGAGGTAGGTTCTGAGGGAGAAAGCGTCATCATCCACGATGAAGTAGGGCACATCTTTTCTGTCGTTGGGCAGGGGGTCTAGATCTGGGAAGCCCATGATGAGGTTGCATTCCAGCCCCTCCTTGAGGTGACTGGCGTTGTATACCTGGGCATCTGAAGATGACGTGTTGCCTGAAGCACCGATGTACATAAACTTGTAGTCAGCATCGACTATGGTGAAGAGGATGATGTCAAAGAAGCCCTTGTAGTTGAAATAAGTGGACCCTGACTTGGCTGGAGCTTTTCAGGCCACGTGCTTCCCATCTATGGCTCCAATGGTGTGGGGGAAGTTCCAATTCTGATACCACTGCTCTGCAACTTTCTTCCAGCCTTCTTCAGTGGAGAGGCACTGGAGGAGCTCCTCCAGGTATTCTTCGATGATGGCCTGCACCACTTCTCTGACCACAATGCTGATGGTGTTGTGTGGCACCATCCAGCCGTACTGCATGCTCCTGTACGTGGTCTCAGAGGCCAACAGGTGGCGCAGAGTCAGTGCCACCTTGAGTCCAGGGTCCAGGCTGGGCCGGAAGTTGGTGCTCTGCTTGGTCAACCTGGGTCTCAGCCGCTCCACAACTTCGTCAAACATGGCTGGCGGCATCCTCATGAAGTTCTGGAATGCATGAGGGTCTTCGTTCCTCAGCTCCACCATCAGCTTGTTATACAGTCCGTACTCTGCTCTTCTCCCGATCCATCTTCGGACCCAGACACTTCTTGGCAGCCTCCTTTTCTTCGCATAGAACAGGTGAAAGAGCCTGTAGATGGCTTCGCACTGTTGTAGAACGATGGTGGCTACCAAAAGGAGTGTGTGATGATCCATGGTGGAGATGACTGGATGCTGTGGAAGAGCAAGAGCAAGAGCAAGAGCAAGAGCAAGAGCAAGAGCAAGAGCAAGAGCAAGAGCAAGAGCAAGGCTGAAGTGGTCTGCACCGCAGGGCTGCTGGACTGAAAGTGAGATCCAGGTGAGCTCCTCCCCCTTTTTATAGAAAATATAGTTTTTCCGCTCGGTGTCCTTTTGCATCCTCTAGGCATCCTGCAGACATCCTAAATATCCGAGATAGGTCCCCTCTGTGAACGTTTTTTCCTTTTTAAATGTTTTGTATGTGAGCTGCATCTGCTTTCATCCTTTCTCCGTCTGTGCTACTAATGCTGCATGTCCGTTCCATGTCCGTTTCGCTTCCTGTGTCCATTTTCCGCTGGAGCGGATGCGAGTTGTGCGGATGCGCAGCGGATGCCTAGCAGATATTGCGGACGCGTAACAGATGACGACGGATATCGAACAGATGCTCCCCCTATGCGTTGCGGATGTAGAACGGACTTGTTGGATACATTTTCCGCTCAAAAAGTTTTGAGCGGATGGAATCTCAGTCGACGGATGCTGGACGGATAGAGAGGATGAAAAATGGACACAGTGAGTACAGAACGGAAGCATCGCGTTAACCAACGGATGGCAAGTGTTTCTCTCCGTTTTACATCCTCTTTCCATCCGTTGGTGCAGTGTGACATGGGCTTTACTGGCTGGATGTCCTTCCTCTTTCCAATGCTGAGGGTTTTTTTTAGCAGATATATTGTCAGTGTGCCCAGAGATATCTGCCTCTAGCTAGGGTCAAATTCATAGCTTCCTGATTGTGAGGCCACCACACCACTTGAGTTGTCTTTTCAATAATAACTTGCACAATCCCAAACAAGAAGCTAACAATACTATAATAAAAAAAACCTGATCAAATACAAAGATACCAAAAGGCAGGAAGAATTATATAGTCAAATTAATAAATGGGCATTCTTTAAAAAATCAAAATTGTATGTGGCTTTGATAAGACTTTCAAGATGGATGTCAGCTCTTCACAAGATCAGGAAATCGAAGTGATTAAAGAAATGTGCTTTAATTTAGCAGGGTATTGTAATATGATAGTATCCTTACTTCAATCTATATCTAACACAAAAGTGAATCTCTTTCACATGTTTACTCAGAGTTGAATATGTGTTATTTCTATCTTATTTCCATTCTGAGAAACTATAAGGCACAAGTGTCAAACTCATCACGTCATGTGATGTTTTTTGATGTTTTTCCCATTTGTAAAGCTGTGGTGGGCGTGGCCTAACTGTGATGCAGCCGGCCTGTGAGCCACCAATTTGACACTCCTGCTGTAAGGTATCTACAATATTAAGACACAATTTTGTTTTTCAGATTGATACAAAAGGTTGAATGCTTTGCTATTTGAAAGAAACAATCTTTTTGTTTCTGTATTTATTTCAGGATAAAATTGCTAGAACATGAATAATATTTGGTAAATATTTTTCAACACAACTAACTAATGAATAATTTTATTCGACTATATCTTATAAAGAAGCTTCTTTCAGTTTGGTACCTTCTAGATCAAGGATGTTGAACCGGCAGCCCATTGGCATGATGTGTCACATGCAAGCAACACCCACCCCAGCTCCGCAAATGGGAAAAATGTCATAAAATGTCATGTGACAGCAATGTGAAACCACAAGTTTGATATCCGTGTTCTAGATTGTTGAGATTATACTTCTCAGAATTCCCAGACAGCATTAGATTGGGAAAGGCAACTAAGAAAAGTTAAAACAAATGACCACAACTGCTATTTACCCAAGATTTAAGTGTTTCAGCTTTTGAAGGCTGCTGATCTGAGTTGGCAGGTCCTCGATCTGATTGTTGAAAAAATTGAGTACTTCTAAATTCCTTAAATCTGCAATATTTGGAGGCACAGCTGCAAAGAAAAAGAAAACACTATCAAAAGCAATATAGGACACAGAAACCACACAGTTCAACTAATGGAAAATTTGTTTAAATAATATAGTACATACACACTGGCAATAGCAAAATCAGTGAATGCTAGATATGTTGTCATTTTCAGGGGAAAAATATCTTGTCTTTGGATTGTTAATAGCTTTTGATACTTGGCTTAATCTGTAGGTCCTCAAGTGATTTTTGCATCCAATAGATGGATGCAATTTGTGCATTTTGCATCCAATAGATGGATGCAAATTATACTAATCATAGCATAAATATGTTCTGGCAACAAGTTCTTTCAGTATAATATAATATTTGGTTTGCTCCCAGTTATAAAGCAATTTTAAGCCATCATTAGTTGCATCCGTTTTATTTTCAGTACGTTTGTTGGCTCCAACATGACTTATGACAGTTCATGTCTATTTTATTACTAAAACTTTCCTGTTTTTGTAATCTTCAATTACCTGAACTTGTGAATCATAGTACAACAATTTTAAATCAAGATATCTTAAATAAAATAACTTAAAGAATGTGTATAAAATCTGGGATTTATTCCTGGATTTGAAATTTAAAGCATTTTCAGACCAATTGTATTTATAAAGTTGTGGTCATTACAATACTGTTGCAAATGCTAGTCATACGATCATGATTTTCAACACTCCTTACTAGCTTCCTATAAGCAACAACAATAAGGTAGCCAGCAGGAGTTACTCCCAGTCTCATTGTATTTTTGCCCACCCTCAAGTCTTTCTGTTATCTATTTATGTAAGTAAATATCTCTGAAAAGAAGCCATGGCTTTCTAACAAAACATAAAAATAAATAAATAGTTAAGAGAATACAGCTCAAAAACAGGGTGCAAAGAAAGAAAGATTTGCTCTCAGAGTCAGCAATTTTACTAAATTCTGAATGGCCTTTTCTACAAAATAGTTTTCACTGATTTGCAGAAGATTGAAAGGAGACAGGGCAGGGGACAAGATATTTTAACACATGAGGATTAATTATATTTCAGGCCTAATCTCCTGAATTTTTCTGTGGAGGGGACCCTCAATATCCCCTATCTACAGGCAAACAAGGATTGGAGAGATTCTACAGGAGGCACTCAAGAGCATGTAATAGTGATCTAGTCATATTGTGATGAGGATGTGAATCTCAATCACTAAGACTTCTTGATTTATCTATAGTTTAACTAATACAGATATCAAATATGAAGCTAATATTAGTTAGTAAAAATATTGATGGTTTTAGGTCTTATTTAGCTCATACTTTGTGACAGCTAAGAGAATTGTGTATTATTCATTTTAGTAAGGGCTTTAACCTTTGATGAAGACATCAGAATTTATACTTCAAAAATGGCAGGGGCAGGGGCAACTTTACATCTAATCCCATTAATTTCCAACATAAGCTTAATTAACTTGGACATTTACTTCTGCAATACTTCAAACTACAAATTGGTAGCATGTATAAGAGGGAGTCTGAGGTCATACACTCCTGCAGTCTCCAACTATGCACCTCTGTTGTGACTAACATTCCTCCCAAATCTCTTCATGTCTTGGCAGACTATAGCTTCATGATGAATGAACAATGTTTATGAAGAAGCACCTTCTTTACTTGGTAGCTGTTATTTCATAAGGGTATGTAAATGTAAAGGAAACAATTCTATTCTATCATTTTTTGAAAGACCCATTGTCTTTGGTTTATCCTTAAGTGCTATCATTCATCCAACTCCATCAAACTACCAGAATTACTTCTATCTCAGCTGGTGTTCTAAGGACTGGAGCCTATGCTTTTTCCTTTAACGTTTGGTTTTTCAGAATTTAATCTTGAGGAGTGACTTTATTTCTCCTGTAAGTAATACAACTATAATATTAATAATGGCTATTCAAAATGATATGCATTTGATCTAAATTTAAATTTAAAATTCAATTAAACTTAATATTCATTTAAACTTTGGATATTATCTTGAAATAAATAATAAACTGATCAAGACAGGCCACTTTTAAGGCAATTCCAAGGAGGCTACTGTTATGATCAATACTCACAAAAAAGGTTACATCAGATTAGCAACAAATCAATGTCCAGCTATTATCTAGAAATATAAAAAAGCCCTGATGCATGATATGAATACTACAGTTCAGATAAAGATTTAAACTCTCTATTGGCTTAATTTTCTCCTTTATTTATGAAAGCAAAATCTAAGCAAGCAAATAATGTTTATGGATTGGTAGGTGATCACACATGATGATAAAGCTTTCTCCTGTATTATCATATAGTGCATTATAAATTTTCAAAGTAGCAACAGATAATAAAATCTGAGTGATTTTGTCTTGAAGTAGAGGCCAGGCAGAGCTGGATCTGAGTAGTACCTTGATGGAAAATTTCCACATAATTTCAAGCTGTAGACTAAGGAAAGTTGAAAAACCATCCTGGAGAGAACAAGTTGTACTATTGTAGTAATGAGAAGTTTAACTCAATTGGAAGGAAACCTTATTTTTGAGAGAAATATCTGAATATCTACCTTGAATTTAACTTTTAAAAACCATCATACAGTTACCATCATGATATGTGTGTCAGTAAATTTTATACTGACCCCTCCCCCATAAATCTTTTCACATTCATTTCAATCAATAGACATACATTTTAATACTGTGGGGAAAAACTCTGCTTGTAAAAACTGTTTATGTTTAAAAGACAGGTCAGGAGGGCAAGCTAGTTACATTGGTCCTTAAAGTAACTCTGGAGAGGGACATGCTCCCCAGAAAAGATTTAATTCATGACTTGGAAGTTCTTTTCAACTTTTCCATGAAGAGTAGGTAGAAGTATGGTCAGGGTAAATTTTGCCCATCATTGGCTGATCTCCTTACATGGATCAAAATCACCTAGCAACAATAGCTCATATCTTCACTTGGCTATACTACACAGCATTGTTGTGGGTCCTTCCTTTTTGAGAAATACATGAGGCATGGATAAGTTTGAAATGGTTTCTCAGTAGTCTTACCCACGTGGAATATCTCTCTCGGAGGTATAGAGGACCCAACCCTATTGGTGTTTCATAAATGAAATACTAAAAAGTGCTGTTTCAGTGAGTGTTAGGGTAATTTGAGTATTAGGGCTTCTTTGTGAACTTTCTCCCTCCTTTTTGTTTAATAGTTTTGTATATAAGTCTGCACTGTACTATTTTTTATTTGTATAATTCTGTTGTATTCTATTCAGAGACTTTATTGATTAGGAGAGAATATAATAAGACAGACAGAAGATAGATATGGACAGGAAATTTATAAACTATTGAGATCCAATTTTTTAAAGAAATTGTCTAACATAATTATATTACACATTAACAGGCACAACACAAGCAATCTCGCCAAAATTACATCCAAGGGGAAATTAAATAAACTTCTAAACTTGTACAATAATCAGTATGAGCACAACAAATTTTACTGAGGCAATGATGCATGGACATTTAAAAACCCTCTCCTACAGGGGTGTCAAACTCAA
Organism: Laticauda colubrina; assembly: GCA_015471245.1. Lineage (NCBI taxonomy): Eukaryota > Metazoa > Chordata > Lepidosauria > Squamata > Elapidae > Laticauda > Laticauda colubrina. Next base: position 1,571,751 of record BLBF01000043.1, on the reverse strand, counting down.
GGGCCACAGGATGAATTCAGCCCACATAGTTCTTAGATATGGCCCACAGGGCTGCCTTTACAATGATGGACTGGCCTATAGTGCCTCTGCTAGCAAAAATGTGGGCGGCTCTTCAGCGCTCCATTTTTGCTGGCAGTGGGTTGCAGGAAGTTGTCACAGCTGAAAATGGAGCTTGGGAGGCAGCTGGCATTCAGGTCACCACAAGTGCCCCTCAACACGAGTGACGTCGAGCTGGCCACACCCATCCCACCCGCCAAGATCAAGCATAACCCTGATGTGGCCCTCAGTTTGACAGAAATCGAGTTTGACACCCCTGCTCTACTATGTTCTCTACTATGTACTATTTTGTGCTACTAGCAGTTTTGCTTGCATAGCTAGTAGCATTTTCAAAGGGGATATTTTTGCTATTCTATGAATCATGACAAAGGAGAAAAGCATTAATCCAAGTCTTCTTATATATCATCCTGGGAAATAAAATATAATTTAGAAATCTTTTAAATAAGTAAAATACAATGACCCATATATATTGTCTGAAATCTGTGCCAGGAATACAAAAAGAAAAAGGAAAAGACTGGAATTTTTTTGCTGCAGTCCAAGAACAAAATAAACAAAAAAAAAATTGCTGCACTTTTCTTGGTTTCTGCAGATACTGGTATTTTTGACAAGATAAAGGATTATTTTACTATCTTCACTAAATCTGTTCACTTTGTTAATCTAACTTCAAACATTTTGAGCTACTTTAGTTTTAAGCCATTTTAAGCCATTTTTCTCCAAATAAAAACTATGGTTCCAAAAAATTGTGCTAAGTATAAAGTTTGAACTTAAGCTTCAGTATTAACTATAAAGTCAATATAAAATATTTCTGTATCTTCCAGGATTATGTGCCATCAACCAATAACCAGTAGTTGTCTCTAAATAAACATATAGATTTACTCCATTATTTATGGAATACTTTAAACTACTACTTGCAGTTAATATCTTCTTAGAGGTTTACAATGTTACTGCACTCTGTTTTTGGATCAAAGAATTCAGAAACTGACAGGATCAAATCAGTGAAAATTTTTAGAGGAATCTTGATGCTTGAACAATGCCTTGGATTGTGTTTTTATAAGGGTGGCTATATTAATATATGATATAATACGATACAATACAATAGTGTATGTTATAAGACACAGAGCTTAAAAAGTAAATTATTATCATAGCACATCTTTGGGATTATACCTTTTATCTTTCAGATTTATGGCAATATATTTTACACATTGCATTTTTCACCAGTACTTCCTCTAACATTCTAATACTTATTACACACCTTCTTTCATATCATCACTAATGAGTGTACATCGAGTATTTTAAAATTAACATCCTGATTCTCTTGGACTGAAAGTAAAAAGAGGGAGTTAATTTATTCCAAGTTTATCTATCTTAGTTAATAAGAGACAGATGTTACCTAAATTTCAGTTTTTGGCCAGGTACTTTCCCATCACGTGGTAAACTAGAAATACCAAGAATTGAATGTGGAATATTCTACGTATAAGTGAGTTATAATTTCCATTAAACTAAATACCAAATATCAGATCCAACAAACCAGAAAATAATTATTTAGCCCATAGTTATCCACTTTTGCAGATATTATACTAAAATATATAAAGGTGTACCACATAAAAATGACAAAAATTAGTATTTTTGAAAAAGGATTATTGCTTAAATTTTGGGTTGGTTCCAAACAGATATTTCACAATTAAGAGGCCACCTTTATTTGTTTAATGAAGAATGTTTACAGATCGCCTTTTTTTGGACAGAACATGATTCACAGAGCTAAGGGGGGGAAAAAACTGTGAATGAAGTATATGAAAAACACATCATCAGAACACCACCTAGGGAAGAAAACACACACCAAAATAAATACTAAACATATCTATAAGCAGTAGAAAATATGTGATTTAAAAACAGAAAATAGACCCAAAGCTAGTTTTTCTGAATTTTTTCATTTTCATATTTCTTCAAAATCATGTCCAAATAAGTATGTGTGGGATAGCATGTATGTATGTGCCAGTTGTATTGCTTTCACCCACAGCTTATTCCTTCTTGCATATATAAAAAGATAAATTATATTGATGCAAAAACAATCACTAGAAAATTGTGAAATTAATTATATAACTAAAGCTATCTGAAGATGGTATAGAGACAACTCCCCCCCATGTCAAATAGAGGCTGTGAAAATGCAAAGGTTCACCTTATTCCTCACAAATAATGTGTAACAAACACAGTTACCCACTCACAAGTTTTCTAAGTTACCAAATCAAACTGTAAAAATATATCTCAGCAGTGACCTCCACTGGATAAATTATACAATTATGTTTTGTTTTTTACATTGCAATCAGAACTTAGAAGAAATAAAGAATTGCCTTCTAAAAATGTATTTATTAACTACATTTCACTGTTTTTCTTAATAAATTTATAGGTTAGTATATTGTTTTAATAATATCAAACTATCTCAAGTAGTCAACTAAAAGTTATTTCTAAATAAGTAAGAGATATACAATTCTATTTGTAAAGTTATACTGCATTTACCAGTGACAAATAATGGAAAGAAAGGAGTTATTTTGCCCCCTACAGATCTTTTTATTTAATCCTCTTTTTATTGCTGCTTTTTTTGCAAATTGGTATTCTACATGTCTAATCTATAAGTACATATATTTACCAGTAGATACAACTAGCAAATGTAAATTAGGGAGATCTGTGTTATTAAGTCTAATATATAAATTCAAAATGCAAGAATTATCAATTTCTTATTAGAGTCAAAGCAAGAGGACATTGTTACTGAAATATAGGTAGCCACTGTTGTAAGTTGTGATGGCACGGAACAAGGGGGACTCAGAATTATGGCTGTTGCAGCATCCCAGAGTCATGTGATTGCCATTTGTGCTTTCATGGCCAGTTTCTAACAAGAAATTCATTGAGAAAGCTGGCAGGAATTTGCAAATGATGATCACCTGATTACAGCATGCTATCAACATGTAAGATTCGCCCAACAATAGCAACTGGAATGGCCATTAGAAGTTGGTACTATTACACAACATCACACACTATGACTATGTCACTTAGCAGTTCTTGGTCTCTATGTGTCAGTGAGCAAGAGCTACTTAATAGAAAATAGGAAATCGTCAGAAAAAGGAAGATATTTTTCAGTTAAAAGCTTTTAAATAATAAATGCAAAAAGTTTCTGACATTAAATAATACAGAGAAAAATGCATACATACAAAAATAATTCTAGATCAACAAAATACTTTGTGCAGCTGAGAGAAGAAAAATTATTAATTTTGCTTGCAGTTTGACTTTCTGAGAATCTCAGAACCACATCTTAAGTTTAACAGTTTGGGAAAGATTATATTACTTCATTCTTATAACATGATGTAATTTTGAATTAATTTTATAGCATGGAGCAATGTTTAGAATATTACTGTAAGTTACAGTCTTCCTAATAACTATAGTCGACTAAACATCTCAAACTCTGTTTCAGCGCCTGTCCCACTGCACTAACGGATGCAAAGAGGATGTAAAACGTTAAAAAAAGCTTGCCATCCGTTGGAAAACGCTATGCATCCATTGTGTATACATTGCATACGTGTTTCATTCGCTCTATCCATCAAGCATCCATCCACTGCGATTTCATCCGTGCAAGAAGTTTTGAGCTGCACAAAGCTTTGTGAACGGATGAACTTTCCGCCGTGTACGATGTAAATCCACGACATCTGACCAACAAACGTTCTATGTCCGTTTATCATCCGTTAAACGTCCGCTGTATCCTCTCTGCATCCTCTGGGCATCCTCGCAACTCACATCCGCTGCAGCTGAAAACGGAAAGAGGAAACAAAAGGTACACGGAACGTCTACACAGCGTTAGTAGCACGGAAATAGAAAGGATGTGCAGTGAACGGTTTGCATCCGATATACATCCGCTAGGCTTCCTATGAACATCCGTTTAATATCCCCACTACATACTACCCACATCCGTTCTTTTCCGTTCTGTTTATGCAAATTTTCACCACTTTTTGGAGCGGATGACAACGGATGGAGCCACCCCCAAAATTTTGCTCATCCGCTGTGTCCTTTATGCATACGTTTTGTGTCTGTCGGCCAGTGGGACCTAGCCTTTAGCTACATTGTTCATTTTTTTTGTGTGTTAACTTTGCAGTCTTTACTTTCTTGCATCACAGATGCATATAATCACTTTTCTCAGTTCCTCTGTCAACAAAGAGTTAGGAAGTTTCATCTAGTCTAGCCCCCTACGTGACATAAAATCTTGGACAAATGGTTGCCCATTTTTTTCTTTAAAAACTCACAATCCTGGGAGGCATGCTATGTCACTGATTAATTATTCTTACTGCCAGGAAATTTCTCCTTAGTTCCAAGTAGGATCTCTTTGACAAGCTTCAACCCATTGTTTATTGTCTTATCATCAAGTACTTTAGAAAATAAGTCATCTCTTCTTTGTACAGTCCCTCAAGTACTGGAAGTCTGCTATCATTATCACCCCAGTCCTTCTCTTCATTAGGCTAGATATAGTTCTTTTAACCATCCTATGTACAGTTTAGCAGACCCCTTATCACCTTTGTACTCTTTCTAGGATATCTTTGTCATAGTAATCAGAATTGGATGCAGTATTCCAACCATAGTCTAGTAATACTAACACTTCACATGATCTTGATATTATCCCTCTGTTGAGGCAGCCTAGGACTGCATTGGCTTCTCTGATAATTGCCGCATCACTCATATCTAAGTGGTTGTCCACTAGGAAACCTAGATCTCTCTCACAGGTACTGCTGTTGATCTAATATACATCTATTATATACCTATGCATTTTCTTGCCTATATGTAAGTATTGATCCCAAGACAGAACCTAGAAGTACCCCACTGAAAGCTTCCCTCTATGTAAATGTAGTTCCATTGAAGACTACATGATGAGTGTGGTTGGTCCAACTGCGAATCCATCTTCTGGTGGTATTCTCTATCCCACGAAAAATAGGCTGCAATCTACTTTGGACTTTACTGAAATCCAAGTATACTATGTCCACAGCATTTTCTTTATTCATGAATTTAGTCTCTTTATCAAATAAGTATTCTGACACAACCGGGTTCCCAAAGAGCAAACACTGACAAAGGCAACAGCCTCCACCTTTTAAGGTTTAATAACAAAGCTCTGACAAGAAAGAGTCTTGCCAAGTTGTTCGTCAAGGCTGCCAAAAACCCAGAGATAAGAATTAATTTACAAAATTCTCCAAACACGAACTAAGATGTCCACCAGTTGAGTTTAAGAGCTTCTTTGCTGTCTGCAAAGAACACTTTTCCAAAACTGGTTTTTATCCTTTTGAGGGAGGGGCCATTACCTTGTAACCTTACTCCTGAATTGCCTGTGCTGCTATAATTGTTCTTTCCTCTGAATAATCCTTTATGCACGTGTACTTGGCATAAGCTCCTCAGGAACCTCCTCGTCACTGCTGCCATCCCCCACAATCTGTGAAGGCAGCAGTCCACTCCCTGATGGCCCTGGCTCCAGAGTCCTCACTTTCTTCAGCCATCTGCACCTGCTGCCAGCTAACCACAACAATAAGGCAATAATGTTTGTCTGGGATGATCTGTTCTAAAAAAACTCGTGCTGGCTTTTATCAATCTTGTTCATTTCTAGGTGGTCATAAATCCTCTGCTTATTTATCTATTCCAGGATTTTTCTGGCCATTGGTGTCAAGCTGATTAGTCTGTAGTTTCCTAGATCCACTTTCTCCTCTTTTTGAAAATTGGAACTTCATCATCTCTTTTCCAATCCTCTTGCAGTTTCCTCATGCTCCAGAAGCTTTGAAAGACTTCATTCAATGGTTCTGAGATCATGTCTGCAAACTCCTTCATGCAATGTAGAGTGTAATCCATCTAATCCTGGAGGTTTGAACTCATCTAGAATCTCTTACCAATGTCTTGCATATTTTCTGTGTTCCTGTACCCATATTTTCTGTGTTTCTGTTTTTCGTAAGCTGGACTATTTTTTTCCTTCTCTGTTGTAGGGAGTTTGAAAAAAAATTAGGGATTCTAGGAAGTCAGCACCTACCCCCTCCTAGAAAAATGAAATATCCTGGGAAATATTAAAAAGGCAGAATATTTCCTCTAAAAAGGGTAGAAACTCAGAAGCAGAAACTCACCCCAGAAGCAGAAACTCACCCCCACCTTTGTTAATGGATGGGCCATTAAGGCATGCGCCAGATTACTTTACACAACAAAGATATCCAGGTAAAGCTATAGTAATTGCTCAAAAGCTCTTTCAGTGCATCATCATCCAGCAAGGCTCAACCAAGCCTGGAACTCTGAACAGCCTACAGAGTTGCCTCTGCATGGTCTCATGGGAGTCTGACAACCAATCAAAATACAAGCTCCAATTCAAATCCCAACAAAGGTTATAAAACCCAGGTACTCTCAGCACCTCAGCCTTGTCTTGATCTCTTCCTTCACCTTGAAGCATGTGATCATCCTTCCTTTTCACTCTGGAGCTGCAGACCATGTGGTCCTGTCCACCATTAAACCTTCCAAACAGCTTCCATGTTTCCAGTGTCTTTTTCCCCATTTGGAACTGAACCCAGAAGGATATTTCTTCCAATCATGTGAATACAGCTGCAAAGAGGGAATTGCTCCCTGTCACTTCTTGCCATTAGTGGATCCATCATTTCTGAGAAAACCAAAATCTGCTAGATTCATTTTTCAATCCTCCCCAAAGAATGATCCTAACAAAATTCATATGGCTGAGATGCTCTGCCTACTCTCTGGCATGTAGTTTTTGACATGTGTATGAAGCTGCTCCTCTATCTGCCCCAACTTTACCTACGTTCAAAGGTTTCCTTCTTCAGACTCTACTACAAGATTCTCTCTTACCATGTCTGCCTGTCATCTGTTGTTAGAAGATGAGGAAAGGGATTTGTGAGCTTCTGTTCTAATTGCCAGAAGGCTGCAGCAGCTTTCTTTGTGCTTGAAAAGTTTAAAACTTTAACTCAGATTTAGAGTTCAGTTTGCAGTTTGTCTGAAGAAATTCAACCAAGAAATAGTGAACCGTTTCTGGATATCATCAGCACACAGCCATAAATCATCAACACACTGAATCACCACTGCTTCTGAAGTCTGCAGCCTAGAATCTCCCCCAATAAACAAAATGAGGAATGCAAAACAAAATCTCCTCTATAACCTAGCAGAAAGTGGAGAAGAGATAAGAAAAGAGATAATTATAGTAATCTAATTAGCAGCTGTTTCTCCAGCGGCCTGTAATCTTAACTTGTTTTCAACAATTGCAATTCTTTTTGCTTCTTGTCCAAGAGGCTGCTGCTTAGAGAGGGCTGTTTTTGCCTCTCCTCCAGATGGGATAATTCAGTCTTTTAATTCAATTTTCTGGAACTGCATTCACACTCTACTGCAGCACCATAAAAAATCCTAACCTAGCACTCCATTCTCATGCTCATAGCCCCACTGCTCCAACACAGACCATTTCCAATGCTAAAACTGCTAATAAAATGTTTCTCCCATATTTTCATTTTAACCAAGAGTTTTTGAGGGAAAACAGAAATTATTTTGTGTGTCCCCTTCCTCTGCCATGTAGTCTGCCTGAGCACTGTTTTAGATTTCCTTTCTTGTCTGGGGATAGCTGAGGCAATTTCATTGCACGAGACAATAGGAAAAAGGTAGCATGAACAGATAGCAGGAGTTCAGTTTTCTATTCGACACAAGAAGATTCTCTCATTCCTTCAAAGTCAAATTTCCCTTTGCTTTCAGGATAACTCCAGTCTTTCCTCAGATAAGCTCTGGGGTGGCTAAAAATTGGAAGGAGAAGGACACATTCATTTGACAAGCTTCCCTAGCCAAAGACCTTTATAGGCACAGACTGTTGCTTTATGCATACTTCTATAGACCACAGGTATACCTAATTTTGACAGATTTATGGATAGAAATGTAAAAAGAAATGCTAGAAATAAATACAATAGTGAAGTGGTAGCATAACCTGAAGGCAAGAAGCTATGACTTATTGTAGTGATATAGCTTGTTGGTTTTTGTCAGGCTGCAAATATTAACTGTGGAAAACACTGCTTACCTTTCATGAATAATTTAACACTCTGGAAAATAGACATATTTACTATAAACAGTGGAACAACAAAGCAAGCATGCTCATTTATAAGCCAGAAAACTAGTATGAGATGCTAATATGACCTTAGTGAAGCTTATCAAATGTCACTGACATTGTTTTCCCAAGTCATTTTGATAACAATCTGCTCAGACAATTAATTGTATCTTTTTAAGGGATTAGGTCAAGAATGCCAAATGTGACAAATAAGAAAACTGAAATCCAGTTTTTTAGTAATGGTTTTAAAACACACCCTATTTATTTTTATTTATTTATCTGGATTGCAATATATCTAGAAAAAGTTTCTAACTTGACTTAGAAGGAAATATATGTAAACACTGAAACATTACAACGAATTTCATCAGATGACAGAAAAACCATAAGTCTTAATATGTTGGGAAATTTATTTTTGCCTGGAATGTAGAACTAAGATTACTTTTGTCATCTACATGGATGACTTATATTTGATCCTTTTTGTGAGCTCACCAGTTTGAGGATCCTTATAGAATGGAAATAGGGAATATCTAATAAATTCACTGATACTATTGAATAAATTATAGTGTAGGAATGGGAAACTCACAGCAACATATGACCTTAGCATTTCATCTGTGTTCCACACCTAGGGTCTATGGTGAATCTGCTGAAAGGCAGTAGCAAAGGCAGTAGTAGAAAGGCAGGGTCTATGGTGAATCTGCTGAAAGGCAGTTTCTTTTTAGCAATGAATAGAAAGTTCCTTTGAGGCAAGTCCTGCTTATTCTAGCCTCAACATCTCTTTATAATGTGAAAACCATTATTTCCAGAAATCTCCCCTTCAGAGCAGGGGAGATTATATTCTAGCCTCAACATCTCTTTATCATGTAAAAACCATTATTTCCAGAGATCTCCCCTTCAGAGCAGGGGAGATTGCACATCCTGCTATAATCTTTGCTTCCCAATACACTTCTGATGTTTTCCACATCAACAATGTGAAAATGGAAAGGAAGAAGACATTCCTTTCATTCAAGTATCTCCTTGTTTTGGAAAGTAAAAAAATAAGTATCACACAATCAACCATTACATAATCCCACTAGACTCTCACCCTTTTTCTAAGTCAAATCAAAAAATACCTTTCTCTAAAACCCATCTGTTTATGTGTACTGCTTACTATGAAAGCAGTGATGAACAGATGCTCCCACGTATATAATATATACAAATACAATATGACTGTTTGCAGCAGAGAAGCCTTCTGATGTAGCATAAAATGGTACATCGCTGTACACTCAAAGACTTCTGTATTATCCTGAACCATACTCTATTTAATTGTGTATATGTATAGAAAGGAAGATACTGATACTGACACTGATAGAGATATATGCAAGCTGTTACCAGAACAAGGTAAAACATATTTTAAGTCTACAACAGACAGAAAACATTTGAAGAGCTCATATACTGTCAGCCTTCAAGATTTTCTCCCTTTGCTTTGCATCTTTCGGCTGTCATAAGTGACGGGGAGAGGAGGGGGGTAATGGTTATGGGAAGTGAGCTGGAGGTGTTACAAACCAGAACTGTATAAACTGGGGGGGAGTACATTCTTGCTTAGGTTTCTATCCTATGCTAGGCGCAGCTGCAAACCCTTTATCAAACTATGTCAAGTTGGACATAGTATTGTTGGACAGAAGCCTCATCACCACCTGGAGATGCCCACATGATGATATACCGTATATACTTGCATATAAGCCGATCTCGCATATAAGCCGACCCTTTAAAAACTGCCCCAAAATGAGGATTTTTGAAAAAACTCGCATATAAGCCGCCCCCCAAATACCATGGTGAATGCTTTTTTTTTTTCCCAAAAAATTTGGGGGTCGGCTTATACGCGAATAAATCTGGCTGCACAACTTCGCGCGATGAGAGCCAAGACTCTCATCGC
>BLBF01000043.1:1517125-1560970 GCA_015471245.1 Laticauda colubrina | reverse complement strand
TCTCATCGCGTGAAGCCGCTGCCCGGCGAAGGCGATGAGAGCCAAGACTCTCATCGCGCGAAGCCGCTGCCCGTGAAGGTGATGAGAGTCTTGGCTCTCATCGCACGAAGTCGGAAGCCAGATTTATTCGCGTATAAGCTGACCCCCAAATTTGGGGGAAAAAAAAAAGCATTCTAAAGTCGGCTTATATGCGAGTATATACGATACACAACTTTTAATTGAACTATTGGGGGTGGGAACGTTGCCATTACTTTGTATATGTGATTCAAGCGCTCATTTTCTCAGATTCAGAATTCTTTTGTTGCTACCACTTGATTTCCAGTAAAAGGTATCTTTTCTCTGATTAAAGGAGTCTAAGTATTTCTTTCTTGGATTTTGAATGGAGCACCAACTGACATTATTCTGAATCTCCATATTACCAGCCCACCCAGAGTATTAATAAATTTTCTTTCGAGGGGGTCTGAACACAATGTCAAATCCAGCCAGTGACCAAGAAGACCTGGGAACAATTGGAGGACAAGATTCTCTACTGCTAGAGGAAGCAGGGGAAGCCAACGTGTGAGCATAACTAAATCTTGGAGAAAAACCAGCTGTAAAACCCAAATGGTCCCTGGGAGTTGGTTGGAAGAATCCTGAGGAAAAGCTTTCTCCAGGAGTGACCACTACCTGTCAGCATGGAAGAGAGGAGCCATGGCAGGAGAAAAAAGAATTTTTTACTAACTCAAGCCATGCGATTTACGCACCCATTTTCTCAGATTCAGAATTCTTTTGTTGCTACCACTTGATTTCCTGTAAAAGATATATTTTCTCTGATTAAAGGAGTCTAAGTATTTCTTTCTTGGATTTTGAATGGAGCACCAGCTGACATATATTGCCCTAATTCAGAGAATGATGTTGGAGAAGGTCTCAGATTACCCAACCAATCCAATATTGATTTATTATAGCCAATTTCAATAAAGGTAACTTTAAACTTCCTAAGGAATTGGTTTCTTTGTCTACTCTACCTAGTCAGGCTGACACACATCAACTTCAATAGTCTGAGTTTTTTAAAAATAACATTATTGTGTTAACGTAATATATTGTGAATAAATACTGTATATTACATTTAAATAACATACAAAAATAATCAATTAATCACAGAATACTTTCTACATAAAATTAGAAATGTAAGGTTCAAGTACGAATAAAACAATACTAACAGATTCAAAAGTCATCATACATAACCATGTGATATAAATATGAAAATATATTCAACAAACCATACAATTCAGAACCTATCACAAGCTATTCAAATAAATAAATACATGAAACATATCAGACCACTCCGGATCTAATTTGCCAATCTACCAATTTAGACATGGAAAGATAGTAAGATGTAGGAAAATATAATCTTCAGCTCCCTTCTCATTTAGTGGAGAGAAGAAAGGTTCCATCAGTGTAAAAATTAGATTCTACCCTAAGACTATAAAACATTGATTGCAAAGGAAAGATGGTTTCTGCAATATGCTACTAAATATTAACTTGCTATTTCAGTGTTAATAGCATTATTTGAATGAAATGTGCTACTATTCTTGGCAATAAAATGTTGAACACTGAACAGAAAGAAAATTCTATAAAATGGCATGGAAACAATCAACAATACAGGAGATCACTTACAAAATCTACAATATTTGACAGTATTCAAATCAATTAATTGCCAGGAATTCATTTAATTGAGAAAGAAAAGAAATATATATAAATGTACTTACAGGTGAGCTTGTTGTGACTGAGAACCAGCTGTGTGATATGAGACAGACTGACTGTAAATAAAAAGAAAAAAATGAAGAATGAATAAACAGTCCACATTATAATTACAAAGCAGAAACCTAAAGAGCAGGTTGGAAGTTATTCTTACATAGCTTCCTAGCAAGATTTACAAACAAAACATTGTAGACTTTCCCTAAAGACCTTGTTAGTGAGGTATATTTGACTAGAATAAGTCTATAACACTTTTCATAGAACAAAATTGCTTTGCAAAATATCATTTTAAAGTTTTGAATTTGATTCATTGCACAAGTAATATCCAAGTTTTATTTAACTGGGTATCTTTTAAAAAACATATTTAATTAAAATGTATAGATATATATTTCTATGTTTTGTATTAGTTTTTATATGATTTATTTCATAACCTTACAATTTATATTGATTGTTTCCTAGTAGTATGATTTCATTGCTTATTGTACCCTATGACTATCATTGTTATACCTTATGATTCTTAACTCTTGACGAATGTACCGGTATCTTTTCTTTTATGTATACTGAGAGCATTTGCACCAAGACAATTCCTTGTGTATCCAATCACACTTGGCCAATAAAGAATTCTATCTATATATATTAAAGATCAACTAAGTACAAAAAATAGTTTGTCTATATTTCAAGGATTCAACTAGTTCACAAAGAATAAACTCAATCAACTTAAATGGAGCAATAATTATCTATCCATCAGAGGAAGCACATATTTGTGTTGGATTCTGGGGAACAGAGATGAAGAGGAAAACAATAATAATGGTAACAAATAACAAAACAGCTGACAGTGATTTATCTATATGTTTATGAAGCCACTTAAAAACTAATTAAATATATGACATAACATTAAAGACAGGATGCTTTAATATGGTCATATACTTAAGAAGGCCTCACTTAATGTTAACTTGACATCTGTGCTTTTCAAGATTACAAAAGAATAAATTATCATTATCCATTGCATTATATACATTAGAAGAACTATTTTGAATTCTCGGCAACTTAAAACATTTTTGAAGATGGAATTTGTATCTTTGGGGAAAAACCTTTCCCACTAACTCTCAATTAAAGACTAAAAACAGAATAACAGGGAGACTGAATTATAAGGAAGAAAAATGTAATTGGAACTACTGCAGAACTTCTTTAATAGGTACACTATAATAAACTGTGCTTTCAGATCCACAAGATGGCATCCTAGCTTCATTTTTAATTCAGTGCGTAACATTTAGAAAGGAACTTTATACTGTCACTGTAAATCCCATGCAAGTCAGGGGAAAAAACAGAAGGGGACATGGCATATTCCCATCTTTTAAAAATAGGTATTTTTAAGTATGTGACAATTTGCTTTAATTTTTTTAAAAAATGTATTTTCAATTTCCTAAATAATGCATATTTATTTTCCTTCCTTTTCATGAAATAAGTATATTATAGTATCCACAAAACACAAGCCTTACTGGACTGTCTCTATGTCTGCTTTTCCCAGTTTTTGCTTATGTATGTAGCTCATTCACACATTTAAAAGTAAGTACTTGTGTGTTATCAAAGAATCGGAGGTGGTATTCAGCAGGTTCTGGTCAGTTCTGGAGAACCAGTAGTAGAAATTTTGAGTAGTTCAGAGAACTGGCAAATACCACTTCTGACTAGCCCTGGCCCCATCTATTCTCTGCCTTTCAAGTCCCAGTTGATCGGCTGGGTCTTTTGTTTCACTGCATAAGAGAACAGAGATGGAAAGCAGGTTAGTGGGGTAGGGAGGTAATGGAGATTTTATAGTATCTTTCCGCTGGAATAGGGTGGGAATGAAGATTTTACAGTATCATTTCCCTGCCATACCCACCAAGCCACACCCGCAGAACCAGTAGTTAATTTTTTTGAATCTCACCATTGCAAAGAATAATATTTCTTCCAATAGTACTAATCTCCTGGATTCTGAGTTGAGCAAGGTTTCAGAATGCAATTCTCCTGAAAATCCTTCAAAGTAGACCAGATCAGGCAACATACTCCACGGAAAACTGTACCTCGTTGTATAATAACAGATTCTTGAAAGTGTCATTCCAAATCTCTGTCTCCTTCCTAGGAGTTAAAGAATGTTTCTGTCCATTTTGTTTACAAAGATTTTATTTCGTTTTAAATACTTGTCCCTGACACTATATACCACCTTTTCAGCTATTTCTTTTGAGAATGCAAATTATACCAAAAATAAAAAGCACATATATTATTGCAAGATATTGGGTTATTTTACTTATTAGATAATCTGGAATATGTACTTATTTAGTATAGTATTTTTATTAAATAAGGATGGGAAAGCTTATAACTATTTGTAGACTCATTATCTAAGGGAGAAGAATCCATAATTTATTTTTCGGCATCCAGCTGGGGTTGATTCTTTATGTTCAATGTTTGATATATTTTACATTTGGCTTTTTTCTTTTCCCTTTTTTGGCACACAAGATTTTTTTTTTTCATTATTAGTGTTGAATGTTCATTTTTTAATTTTTCTATTTTGTATTTTATTCTAGTGCCTGATGTCCCTGTCCTATTATTTCTTTTTTTTTCTTATTCATATCCATTTCATGTATTCATAACCATGTTTATACTTATACCTCTTATCTCACAATTGCTTGACAAAATAAAATAAATAAATGAAAATAAATATGTTAAAAATGAGAATTACCCATTTCAAAACTCAATCACAGAAATTAATTAAAAAAAGAAAAGATCAGTATATGCTAGACTTGGATTTATTAGTCTGTTGCTATAGTGGCTAAGGATAATCTCTATTAGACATTCTATTGAGGAATATTTTCACTATTATCCTTAGCCATTAAGGCAAGACCTAGAGTTTACATTTGGGGTGCACAACTGGGAAGGACTCATTAGACATTTTTCCCCTTTAAAACAGTCCTTTCTGTTAATGCTAGAAAAAAAAAAACTTTTATAGATTACAAAGCCATGTGAAGCTTTGATAAAAATAAGCGGTTACTCAAACTACAACAAACAGGAATGAGATTAAGACCCAGGATATGCATTTGCCACATGTTGTCTGAAAAAAAGGAACTGCATTAAAATGGGACTTGCAGGGGGAAGGGAGCATAAAACTCTTACTTCCAAATTGAATCTGTTTTCCAATCAAATCAGATCTTTATTTCAAAATGGTAGTTACAGCATCCATGAACTATTCTGGAGTAATTTAGAGACAAGGATGATAAAAAACATAATCAGCAAATGTTTTTCTACAAATGCAATTATTTATTAATTTTTAAATAGCAAAAATAAATTATTTACTGCTGAAATTGTGTAAAAAGTTTTCCAGGAAAGCATGCCATAGAAGACTTACTTCTTATTTATGTGCTTTGTTTATTTAATTTACACCATTTATTATTCTATTTGATCATTAGTCATAGAATTCAACTGAATATACATGCAAAATATTACACACACATTTAAACACTGCATTTTTGCTTCTATTTCTCACACATCCCAATTCTCAAAATATACTGCTTCAATTAATTAGTGTTTGTTTTATTATAAATTATAATTTTTTCCCATTTCATGAACTTTACTAGCTTCACATGTTGTAGGAAACTGAATTATGTATTTTTACAATCCAGGATGTAATCCACAATCCACGTGTGATATCTATGGCCTATTTAATTTTACTTTTAAACAAAGCTGCAGTCGATTATGTCTTGGAAATAAGTTTGCATGATGTAGAAAATAATGCAATCTAACCTTCATTTTCAATGTGAATATTTGATGTACTTTTGCCCCCAGAAATAATGTTTTAAATTATGTTGAAATAATCAGTATAACCTTGTATGTTCTCATTAAGATATAACATCTACTGAATTCAATGGCTGTGATTTTCCAATGAACGTGTATAAAATTGCACATTCTATTTTAGCATATTCAGATACTAACATCCTGATAAAAAAATTTAAATGTGGGGACCGTATGGTATCCCTTGGAAAGTTTTAAAAGTTTTATTTCTTTTCTTTTGTCTCTTTCCTGTCTTAAAACTGCAACAGCAATTAAACCATAGAATAAAAATCTAAGCATTGTAATTTCTGCTGTTTCTTCAGCTAATGCTGAAGATACCTGTTCCTGAAAACCAATCAGTATTTCTGCTTTAGCATTTCTCTTTAAACATCTGAAAAATATTTGATGCTATTTTAATTCTCTTTTGATCAAGAAGAACGAACTCTTTTTCCATGTGGTCTAAATATTGGTTACAACTACTATCTAATTAACCAAATGCCACAAGGAGGGCTGAAGTGCAGCAGCTGCCTAATAAGCTGTTTTATACTAAACTAATAAATAACTTAAACATCTTTGGCATTATTAAACAATATTATAATTTCTGATTGGATAATTTAATGTTTCAAACAAAGGGAACTCCTGAGACAGGTGTTGCAGCTTTACTAATGCCACACTGTGAAAAAGAAAGCTTCTTACAGCAGCACTGAATTAATTATAAGATAATTAGCAGAGTTAAAATTTGTCTGGGATAGGTTAGTAATCCACAATAGACTTTTTTCATCCTGATTTTTCTACAATCAGGAAAATTGTTACTAATTTATGTAATATTCACAGAATGTACTATGAAATAAACTGTTCTTTAGACAATAGTATTTTTCAGTCCTTTAATCCTTAGCCCCAGTAGAAGTAAACATGAAATTATTCTGTCAAGCAACTGATGCATTCCTGTCCTTTAGAAGGTAGCAACTAATCAGACTGCAGGTAGTTCTTGACTTACAAGCATTTGTTTAGTGATTGTTCGAAATTATGACATTTTAAAAAGTGACCTATTATTTTTCACAATTACGATTGCATGGTCAAGTGATCAGGAATTGGCAACTGACACACTTGGCAACTGACACATATCTATGACATTTACATATCTCAGGATCATATGATCAACTTTTGTGACCTTCTGACAAGCAAAAACAATGGGGATGGCATTATTAACAACCATGTGAGTAACAACTGCAGTAATTAACAACTGTGGCCACAAAAAAGAACATAAAATGAGCAAAATTTATTTAACAACTGTCTTGCTAAACAACAGAAATCCTGGGGCTCAATTGTGGTTGTAAATAGAGTATTACTTGTATTCATGAACATATAAACATCAACAGAAAATCACATATTGATATTTTATTGTATGACATATGTCCTGCATTTCGTTCTGAGACAGTATGTATACTCAAAGTGTTTTTCTCAGAAAGCTTTTGTTAATGTAATTTTGTAAAGAACACTATAGTACTTTAATCAATTGGAAGTTTTGTGATGTCATCTAATTTACAATATTTAGATCTCAAAATTCTTGAACTACTTTTTAAAGTCATATTAAGAAATTCTTGCCTCTCATACCATTCTGCACAAATGTATGAAACCGTCTTATTTAAAAGATACATTATTTTTTGGGGGGGAGAATCAACCTTCATATCCAGATATTCAAGTCAGTCACAAAGTCAGCAACAGAATGGCAGTATAGAAGACACAAAAAGCATTGCTCAAATATATATAGAAATGGAGTTATAAAATATGGGAAAGAGCAAACAATGTTTTTTTTTTAATTCTATTGTGAGTCACAGATTCCAATAATGTATGCTGACTGACAAAAAAGCATCATACTGTGGAATAGTTCCTCTTCCATATCTGGTCACAGTTGTTCAGGGAGTAAGTTGTACAAAGCTGTACTGGAAAAGTCTGTTTACATAACACTATCAGCCCATGAGTTTATAGTTAAGCCTGAAAAAATAGCTCTGATGAAGTTATTTCTATCCAGTAATATCAAATTAATATATCTTCTTTACAAATTCTCAATGTAGTACATAGCCAGTGTGTACTGAGCCAAACTCAGCTTAGAAAATCTTGTTGGAAAAGAAAAAGTCATTAACTCAACCTAATAATATGGATTTATACAGACTTTTTAGACCAAGGTTGAAATATTTTATGAGGCTGTAAGTCACACAGAATGTGCATCATATCTCACAATAAAACTAATACAAAAAAAAGATGTTTGATAGTTTTCAGGGAAGTAATATGCGTTAACCTTGGCCTTCAGGTTGTAAATCTTTGAATTGTTTTTAAAAAAATAATTTCAAGCAGATATTTATGGAATGAAATCATAGACCTAATTAGTCTGAAGCATTGTTTCCCTTCATGGCCAACCAGATATTCTTGAAAACTCACAAGCAAGGCAATGCAAAAAGCCTTATTTTCCTATTTTGCTGGAAACCAGAATCTGAGCACATACTGCCTTGAATCTTAAATGTAGTATAAAACCATCACAACTCTTATTACTATTATTAACAGCAATAAATATGTATCTACATACAAAGAATTTGTATAAATATAACCTAATCCTTATGCCTTGTTCAGTAATCTATACTTACTGCCATATCACATTTGGTACCTAGAAGGAAAAAGATTTATTTATACTGATGTTGAATTTCTGAACAAATTAAGTTTTGAAACTCAGACTTCCTAAGTCTTTGCTGTTGTGCAATAGCAGCTCTTGAGACTGATTCACTAAAAGTGTGATCAAGAGGCAAAACTACACAATAAGAGAAAAGTATTATTCAAATGCATTAGACAATCAAAATAGTTTTCAATATTATCCCTGGAAGATAATCTGCATCTTACCTACAAAAACCTTATGGAAATATATTTATGCCTGCAGAAATTATTAAACTTGCACTAAAAGAAGCCACAAAATACTTACATAATCCAGGTATATCCAACATGTTTGATATACCACGCTCACACATGTCCACTTCCAATATATTTTTTTCTCTACTTTCCTCCACAATCTTTTTCAAGGATTTTGACATGGTTTAAACTGAAACAAACAGGGTGCACTGTAGAATAAAAAATATAGTTATCATAACGAGCAAGAAGCAGATATTTTTACTGTTAATTCCAGTTACTTACCCTAGAAATGCGCAAGATTTTTATGTTGAAAATTGCATTTGACAAAGCAAAAGAAATTTGATTTAATAAAACTTTAAATATAAGTATATTAATTACATATGCATGTTTATGTCTTATGCATTTAATAAGTTCCTTCTCTGATTAACCTGTAATTTTAAAAATAGCAGCAAAGTTGAGAAGTTGCATCCAAGGTTTTGACACATTATCTTGGAGCCTCAGGATATGCATTTTTCAGGTCAGATATCTAAAAAGTCAGATATACTAAAAAAAACATACATTTTTTCTATAATCATATTTTTTCTAAGTAATCAATGCAGTTGATTACAAGTGCAATAATCAATTCACTTGAACTCTTAAAGTTGTCCAAGTACCTTAATTTGCTTGCCTGAATGTACAGATTATAGATGAATGGCTGCAAATCACAATGAGACCATCTGCTTTCCATAAAAATGGGCTCCCTCCATTTCTAATTAAAGTATCAAATAGCAAGAGATGAAATCTACAAAGGTACAATAAAATTCCGAAGCTTTCAGTTTTTCTACAGAAAGTTCTGTTTTTCTGCTCTGTGTTTTGACAGCAACTGTCCGGAATAGGAAATGGTTTCAGCCCCAAAACATATAGTTTAGTCAGTTTATAGTTATAATATACTTATATTTAAAGTTTTATTAAATCAAATTTCTTTTGCTTTGTCAAATGCAATTCTCAATGTAAAAATATAGTTTATAAGGCACAATAATTAAAATATGGTTTAACATGATGTATGGCCCAGTCATGTGGTATTTTCACTTAGTCCTCTTGATGAGTGGACATTAATTTTTGAGAGTTGGATGGCAAATAGGTTTTAATGTACAGGTATGCCTTATTTTTAGGTGGGGAAGAAACCTGAGGTAGATTTAATGAAAGTACCTATTTTGAGGAAATATCATAAACCTACCTGGGAGCCACACAAGCATCCATTATAAAAGGGGATATAACTTTTCTGTGTCTTTGGGACAACTCACACCAGTTTTGGTTTCATCTTTCCCAGGAGACAACATCCAACTGCAGGGCAGAAATAGTTAAAGAAAGAAGGAAATAGGGGAGAAAAAAAGAAAGGAAAAACTACTGGAAGAGGAAATCTCGGGACAGATCCAGAAGCATTTATAGCAGAGTAAGGACATGTCAAGTGTCATAGCAGTAAATGCGTGCCACATACATCAACACATAAGACATTTACATGTCTTAGCAGTAAATGCGTGCCACATACATCAACACATAAAAGCAAAGAAGAGCATCACACAGGCCATACCTCATACTATCAACTGGCCATGATCGGTCCTATCATTATCAGAAGAAGAGAGACACAGACCCATATATGAGCCCTCAGAATAACTAACTTTATTCTCAGCAAGAGATAAGAGGCAACTTGTGAGATGGCACCGCCAGGACTTTTTTGAAGAATGGGGCCAAACGGCAGAAATCCATAGGTGAAAACCTTTTTTTCTCATCACAAGAGCCAGGCATGGGGACAACTCTACCTACTGGCTACTGCCCGCTTATGATTACTTGCTCTTCTCTGAAGGGAATTGTTCCTTGGGCGAGGCCACCGCTTCATGCTTCCAAGCGGCCAAAGCACCAAAAGACATTTCTCCACAGGGGTTGGAGATGATCGGGCGTGGGGGGTCCTTCCGGTTTAAAGGAAGGGGAGGGGAGGGGCACAGCAACTCACCGTGAAGAGCGACCAGAAGATCGGCGGCACCAGGCGTAAGGAAGCGGCGCAGCCCACGGACTTCAGCGCACACACCCTGCACAAGGTCCGCCTCCCGCCGTCGGGTCCCGTCATTGCCTCCCTCGAAGTGCGCAGGCGCTTCTGTACCCGGCGCCCGAAAAGGAGGGGGCTTGAGGGAGCCGGGCACGCTCCGCTCCAAGTAAGGTGAATTGCCTGAGAAGAGCGAAAAGCCCGCCCATCTCTCGGAATATGAGGCCGGCGGCTACCCAATCCCCAAAGTCCTTTGGCCTTTGGGCGATGGCTATTGGCGGGAAGATGAGGGCAAATGAGTTGAGGAAACGAGTGCCGAAGTCCCTGCGAAGTGATTCAAGAGCGCGCGGCGAGTTGAGGAAAGCTTGGCTCGTGCAGGAAAGTAGGATCCGGGGGAGAGAGCGGGGGTGTTACATGAGGCAAGTGGCAATACAATCAAAACTGAACGCGGTCTCTGTCTCTTACGCGCACGCTGATTGTACTTGGCATAAGAAAATAGGCTAGTTTTCAAACTGTCAAGATTGAGGAACACTGGTTTAGTATATCCGTGTTGGTGGTGTGAAACAGATACCCTAAAATTAAGAATAAACTTCGTATTTGCAAATATTCATATTTAAGCCATGTGTTGAAAATATGTGCATTTCTGAGGTTTTCCTGCAGCTTTATAAAGAATTCAGCTTTGGTTTTTATCTAGCTTGGTATCATCTATATAAATATGAACCACACAATTATAACTTCAAGTCGATTAACAACATAACCCTATTTTTGTCTTCTCAGAAATGAGTCAACAGTGGCTCTGCATGCGAGTTGGAAAAGGTAGCATGATGATGCAGGGAGGACTAGGAAGAATTCAAAATTCTCCTTGCTCTATTGTGAAATTCACTGATTTATGGCCAGTCAAAATTATCCCAACTATCTTAAGGCCCTGTCACACTGGCCGACGGATGCAAAACGTTTGTAAAAAGGACACAGCGGACGAGCAAAATGTTCCATCCTTTGTTATCTGCTCTCAAAACTGCCCTGAATTTGCATAACCAGAGCGGATAACACGGAAAGGAACGGACGGGGAGGATGTAGCGAGGATGCTAAGTGGATGCTCCACGGAAGCCTAGCGGATGAGAGTGGATGGCACATCCTCAAGGCTTCCGGGGGAGCGCAGCAAAGCGGACGCGGAACGGAAAGAGCAGATACAGAGCGGATGCCAAGCGGATGAAGCGGATGCAGAACGGATGCCGAGCAAATGAAGCGGAAGCCTAGCAAATGCCTAGCGGATGCCTAGCGTTCACTGCGCATGTGGGGAGGATGCATTGTGTTAGCCCCGCGGATATAAAGGGAAGCAGCTCCCAAGCAGGTCACCATTCTGAGGAAAGACCTGCTTCCAGACACAGCTTGCCAGCCAGCCAGCAACCCAACAACCATGGGGAAGAAACGGAAGCCTCTGCCATCTGCTGCCAGCCCTGGCAAGAGGGACAGGGCCACCCTCCCACCTCCTGGCCCTGACTCTGCTTCTGCTGGGGCTTCTGCTGCCCGGCCTCGATCTTCTGGTGCTGGGGCTTCTGCTGATGCTGCTTTGAAAGCTGGTGCTTACTTTGATGGCACTGCTCCTGGTGCTGGTGCTTCTGCTGGTGCTTACTCTGCTGGCGCTGCTCCTGGTCCTGCTGGTCCTGCTAGTGCTCCTGGTCCTGCTCGTGCTCCTGGTCCTGCTGGTGCTTCTGGTTCTGTTGGTCCTACTGGTGCTCCTGGTCCTTCTGGTGCTGCTAGTGCTGCTGCTGCTGCTTGTCCTGCTTTTGCTGCTACTGTTGTTGTGGCTGCTGCTGCTGCTGGTGGTGTGGAGGAGCAGCCCCTACAACCTCGAAGCCCCTCTGATGAGGGCCTATATGGCCCTGCCAAAGGGAGGAAGAAGCAGACGCGTGAACGGGAGAGGAGGCAATACAACATAGAAGAGGAACATGAGGAGGAGGTGCTGGAGTGGCTGAGGGAGAACAAGTATCTATGGCGGAAGGGACACAGGCTCTATCGCGACATCAAAAGGAAGCAGGCTGCTTGGAGAGAGAAGGCGGAGAGCCTGGGCTACACTTCGGAGGTGCTCCTCGGCTGGTGGAAGCACATGCACACCTGGTACAGGAAGCTGCACCTCAAGAAATCTGGCCAGGCCGTGGTCAAGCTGACGGACAGAGAGACCTACGTGATGGCCAAGTGTAGCTTCTTGGAGGGTGAGATCTGCCCCCGAGCAGCAGCCCCTCTGACAACCCTCTCTCTCAGGCAGCCTGCTGAGAGCCAGTCCTCTTCTAGCAAAGAGTCAGCTCCTGTGTCCAGGCAGGTATCTGTGGAGTGTGCCACGATGGAGACCACCCCCGACAGCTGCACTATCTGTGGCGGAGCGCATGGAGGACCCCCTGACGCAGTGGGAGAAAGGAGAGGCACTTCCACACCAGCCCAACCCGCATCCACCCCCAGCTCCACCTCCACAAAAAGGCAGAGAGGCAAACCGGAGGAGCAGAGCCACACTGTCCTGCTGGAGATAAGAGACACCATCAGGAGCAGCGTAGATCTCCTCTCTCAGCTGGTACACACCGACGCCCCATCCTCCAACTGCAAGCCCTTCCTCACTTATGTCAACCAGACCCTCATGAACATGGCAGAACCCCAGTACCAGGTGGTGAAGGACAGAATCACTGATCTTCTTCACAACCCTCCAGACCAAGATGAACCTCCTCCCACCCAGTCCAGGCCTGCTCCTCCACCCCAGGTGATGTCACTGCCCTTCCAAGGCTTTCCACAGGCCCTCACCTATCAAGGCTACGGCTACCAGGAGGTCCAACAGCACAGGCAGTCCTTCCCAGTCCAGGCACAGGTACATCGGACGCCACCGGTGCCACTGATGCCACCGATTCCACCCACGCCACCGATGCCACCCACGCCACCGATGCCACCCACGCCAGTCCTCACCCAGCTGCAGACCAGACATCCCCACTACACTGCTCCTTCCTCCACCCCACAGCCAAGCCCGGCCTCAGTACATCTGTCATCGGTATTGGGGCTGACATCCCATGTCATGGGGGAAGGGGCTCAACATCACGGGGCTGAGCCAGCTGTCTGAGAGCTTCCTCAACACACCGTCCCCTGTTGTCCTCTCGGGGCCAGGCACCCCGGTGGCGCTTCAGACCAGCACTCCAGCAGCAGCCATCTCCACAGCACCTGGACTCTTCACTCCTGAGACTGGGCACGCCTCCGAGTGACCAAGAAGAGTGCCAGAGACTGGGTGGCTACCTGTTGACTTTATTTTTGCTTTGGACACTTGACTTGGGTCATTTTTCTTTTACAGCTTGTTATTAATAAAGATTATCTTTGCTTCACACACTTGCTTCATTTATTTTAGTGATGACATTAAGTAAACTAAGGTAAACTTAGTTCTGCACCCAACAGGACAGACACAGACTTCAGAGGATAATTAGGGCTGCAGAAAAAACAATTACTACCAACCTGCATTCCATCAAGGACTCGTATACTCCATGAGTCAAAAGGAGGGCTGTGAAAATATCTACAGACCCCTCACATCCTGGACATAAACTATTTCAACTCCTTCCCTCAACACGAGGTTATAGAGCACTGCACACCAGAACTACTAGACACAAGAACAGTTTTTTCTCAAAAAAACTGTTCTTGTGTCTAGTAGTTCTCAAAAAGTTTTTTTTCTCAAAAAAACTGCTAAACAAATAATTCCCTCATCACTGTTCAACTATTTACAAAGTCTGCACTACTATTACTGTTAATCTCATCACTTATCATCCATCCCCTCCCGCTTGTGACTATAGGACTGTAATTTTATTGCTTGTATTTTACGATTTATATTGACTGTTTCCTAGTATGATTTGATTGCTTATTGTACCCTATGACCATCATTAAGTGTTGTACCTTATGATTTTTGACAAATATATCTTTTCTTTCATGTATACTGAAAGCATTTGCACCAAGACAAATTCCTTGTGTGTCCAATCACACTTGGCCAATAAAGAATTTTATTCTATTCTATTCTATTCTATTCTATTCTATTCTATTCTATTCTATTCTAAACTAAACTTTCAACGGGCCAGATCAAGACAAAGGAGCTAAAGGGATTTCAGAAATTTCAGTGTTTAAGATATAATAACAGAAAACCCGTCAGAGTATCTTGCTGTTCCATTTTGCCTGAAATAGATCAATATGATGTTGAGTTTCTTTCTCATACTTTCTCCTCTCCCAAGATTGAGCAATCTTTTCTGAAACTCCTCCCTTAATTGTTTGTTATTCTTTTCCTTATTCTCAGAGCCAGATTTACACTTTATCACATTTTGTAAAAAGAAGAACCCTCTTCATCCTATACTTTATTATTTTAAAATTCTCTTATTTTAAAAGAACATAATTCCTTAACAATTTAGTATGGATAGTTTTAAAATATATTTTTGGCCTCCATATGATATTTAGATTTAGTTTTGATCTCTCCCCATCATCCCCTTTCCATATGCTTGCTGATACTCAAAGCAGTCTAAAAGATTGCTAAGTCAGGACTTCCTTTATAAGTCAACATCTACATAATTAGTTCTAGTATTGATTATGCTTTCAGCTGTTTTATACAAGGCAGAATGTAAACCACACGCTCTACTACTTACATTCCATTCAATTTAAGCACATGTATTTCATTGAATAAACAAGCATATATAAAGATCATTTCTTACTGGCATTCACTTTTACCTGATAACTTGATTTGTAGAGCAGAAGACTTTTCTTCAAAGCACTGCTGCAAAAAATCACAATTCATTTAATTAGGGAACTTTAAGGCCCTGTCACACTGCCCAACAGATGCAAAACGTTTTTAAAAAGGACACAACGGACGAGAAAAGCGTTGTTATCCGCTCTCAAAAGGCAAAAAATTGCATAACCGGAGCGGACAACACGGAAAGGAACGGACGCGGGGAGGACGCAGAGCAGATGGAAAGCGGATGCGGAACGGAAGCCCAGCGGATGGAAGTAGATGAGAGTGGATGGGACATCCGCTAGGCTTCCAGGGAGCCTCAGCAAAGCGGACGCAGAACGGATACAGCGGATGCACAGTGGATGAAGCGGATGCACAGCGGAAGCCGAACGGATGCCGAGCGTTAATTGCGCATGCGGGGGGGATGCACTGCGTAAGCCCCACGGATATAAAGGGAAGAAGCTCGGAAGCAGGTCACCATTCGGAGGAAAGACCTGCTGCCGGATACATCGAGTCCTTGCCTGCCCTGCCTGCATGCCTGCCTGCAAGCCTTGCTGCAAGCCTTCCTGCCAGCCTGCCTCCAAGCCTGCCTCCCAGCCTCCTGGCCAGCCTCCCTGCCAGCCTTGCTCTCTGCCTGCCTGCCAGCCTTGCTGCCAGCCTGCCTTCCAGCCTCCCTGCCAGCCAGTCTGCCTGCCAGCCTTGGTGCCTGCCTGCCTGCCTGCATTCCTGCCAGGCTTCCTGCCAGGCTTCCTGCCAGCCTTGGTGTCTGCCAGCCTCCCTGCCAGCCAGCAACCCCACAACCATGGGGAAGAAGCGAAAGCCTCAGCAACCTGCCGCCATCCCTGGCAAGAGGGACAGGGCCACCCTCCCGGATGTTCCCCGTATGCGTTGCTAATGCAGAACGGATGCATTGGATACATTTTCCGCTCAAAAGTTTTGAGCATTTCAAAACTTTCTGAGCGGATGAAACGTCAATAAACGGATGCTTGACGGATAGAGAGGAAGCAAAACGGAGGCAGTGAGTACAGAACGGATACATCGCGTTAGCCAACGGATGACAAGTGTTTTCCTCCGTTTTACATCCTCTTTCCATCCGTTGGTGCAGTGTGACAGGGGCTTTAAATTTTCTTTTGCTAATGTATTGTTCAGAATCAATCATAGTTTCTTCCTTTATGTTTTACATTTGTAAATGTAAACACAAATGTAAAACATACATTTTTGTTTTACATTTGTAAAACATACAAGTGTAAAATACAAATGTAAATAAAAAAACAACTGATTTATTATATCCTCAAGCACTGACAGACATAATTAAGAAAAGTGTACTGTACTGCCATGGCATCTGGTGCAAAAAAAAGAGGCAAAATTCTCACTTCTAATGTCCAAATGTGTATTATAAGAATAAAGGAATACTGTAAGCTGTGATTATTGCCCAATTCTATAAATTCTTCTCTTTAAAATTAAGTCAATATGATATTGGGGCTTAATCTTTAAGCACAGTCCACTTATTCCAAGATAATCAAACTTGTGAACTTTCGGCATATCTGGTGCAACTAAAATAAGAATAAAAACAAAATATAACTTTTTGATGGTTTGTGTCTTGTGGGTAATTTCTAGCTCACAACTCCAGCTTTAAAATGACAAAAAATAGGACACTGAAAATTCTAGCGTTTCACATTTTTGTGTTTAAAACATAATACCCAAAATAATTTTAATCAGAAAGTAGCACTCCCTAAGCCAATGGAAAGGGTGTGCTACCCCAAAGTGCCCTGGGGTATGGCAGGAGAATATATCTGGGAAGGATAAACAAAGGATATCATGATTGTACTCTTTGTGTAAATTCCCAGCACGGTGACCAAAATGTGAAAATGATACCAGATGCCCAGATAAAGCAATAGGTTTCTGTATGGGACAATAGCAAAACAAGGATGTTAGAGTTGGATATTCAGTATAGTGACAATGGCAAAAGCCTCCTGGACTCATGGCTCCTATTCAAGGAACAGGCAGCAGTTGATATATGTCACTCTTTCATTCTATTTATTAAATATTAATTGTTCAATATTACTAAATAGTTTTAAACCATGTTTCAGAGAACTAATTTATTGAGTCCAGAGAGCATTTGATTAGAAATCTTCATATGGAAAATATTTTGAAAATAAAAAAAAACTTAAGAAATGAGATTTTTTAATTGCATGGGTATGGAATGTTTAAAGAAAAACATAGAATTCTGATAGGAAATATCTATACCTTTAGTTGAGCTGAAGTAATTAGGAGAAATGTTTGTATTACATCAAAGACCAAGAAAGATGCTATCATTGTTATACAATTTGTAATTTTTAAAAAAGAATTTTCTTTAACTGCATCTGTACTTCAAGCAATTTCATTGTTGTATAGTTCAGACCTATAATCATAACCTATCAACAAAATAGTCATTATAATATCTTACAATAATATACTTCCTTATTAGAAATATTAAAAAGCATTAAAAAAAAATAACCTGATGTTATCCAAATGTGTTGGGACTAATACTTCCTTGAAAGCAATACATAAGTTATTTTACTGTTTTCTGATTTTCTTTTAATTTTCTAGTTTAGCCAGTAGTCCTTACAAGTTAATGGTCTCCACATACAGCCTAGGTTTTTACCTTTCAACTTTTTACGGTCACCCTATGTTACCATCTGGAAAGGCTCTTATAGTGATCCTGAACTACATTTTTTTTAAAGAATAGAATATAATTCTTTATTGGCCAAGTGTGATTGGACACACAACGAATTTGTCTTTGGTGTATATGCTCTTGGTGTACATAAAAAAAATAATAAAATACATTATTACAAAAAAAATAATAAAATATATCATAAGACACAACACAGTGATAGTCACAATTACTAAAAAGCAATCAAATACTAGAAAACAGGACAATATAAATTGTAAAGATGCAAGCAACACGATTATAGTCATATGTAGAAAGAGATAGGTACTAGGAAGGATGAGAAGAATAATAGTAATACAACCTTAGTAAATAATTTGACAGTGCTGTGGGAATTAGTTTAGCAGAGCGATGGCATTCGGGAAAAAACTGTCCTTGTGTCTAGTTGTTCTGATGTGCAGTGCCCTATAGTGTCATTTTGAGGGAAGGTGTTGAAACAATTTATGTCCAGGATGTGAGGGGTCTGTAAATATTTTCAGAGCCCTCTTTTTGACTCATGCAGTACACAGGTTCTCAAGGGAAGGTCGCAATTGTTTTATCTGCAGTTCTTATTATCCGTTGAAGTCTGTATCTGTCTTGTTTATAAAATTTAAATTCTAAAATTTAAATGCAAAGTTGTGGTCTGAAACATTCCAACTTTAAATCATGATTTTAATTACTTTAGAGACTGTAGGAAAGCTCAAACTAGGCTAGTTAAAGCTAAAGTGACTGCTATGGATAGTTTGCTCCCTCCCATGTTATTTAAGTATATATGGAAAAGCTTTACTAGATAATAATTTGCTTCAAAGTCTTATCTTCTATTTTTTTAGAATACAATTAAATAGCATTGAATTCTTTATTGGTCAAGTTGATTGACCAATCACAAGGAATGTGCATAAGTCTCAATGTACATACAACAATAGTGATAAGCAACAAAATTATAGTCATAAGTTGAGATAAGTAATATGAAAGATGAAAATAATGATGGTGGAACAATATTTGGTGCATTTTCTAAGAAAAAACAAGATTTATGCATTTATTTGAAATAATTCTTAACAACTATCAACTTCATTGTTTCCAAATAATTTTATTACTATTTTTATTACTAATACCAACCAGCTTGTATTCTAGGAATTCTCTTCAGAAACTAGTGAGTGTTTTTAATGAGAAAATTATGTCAGTTCGACTGCCAGGTCAGTCTAAATCTTGGTGAGTGAGTTACATAATCTGTGTAGAATTTGATGAATACTTGATCTGACATTGCTGTTAGTAGAGCAATATTTGTATCATAAAAATGAGAAAATGTTCCAAAAACTATTTTTCATCATATTTTTCTACAAGATTGTTTTAATTAAATTATTATGGTTTCTAATCCAAAGCTTTTCAATGATTAATTAAATGTGGATTGCCTAACAGAAAGTTTTGCTGATTCTTCTAAATTTCAAGCATGGGTCAACCAACATGTTCTACAGAAACTTCTTTCAGTTCCATTCAGTATTGAGATAGCATAGGACAGGTATCTAATCCCGAGCTGCATGGGACTCTTTGGGTTCTCTGCTGTGGTTCCTTGTTGGGTGATCCCATCATTGGCTGGCCCTGCTCCTCGGCCTCTTCTCCCAGTTACTCCTTGCCTGGCCTGAGAAGGTAAGTGTGACAGTGGGGGATGAAGAATGGCCAGGGTTGATTTTCCAGTGCCTCACTCTACTGGAACTTCTTCCTGCCCTTATTGGGGCTGGCATGCCTTAGTCTCTTAGGGAGACGCACAACCTGCTCTCTGCCCCGAGACACTGACTCAAACCTGCCTCGCTAACACAAGGGCTGGCGGGATCGGAATGGGATCCAGGAGGAGGGGATGACGGAAAGGAGGATGGGCTGGCAGCACTCAGTTGTGGCTTTAAAATTGCATGGGAGACTTGCCATCAGGAAACACTTTTCAATGAAAGCCGGTGGTAACATCGCTCCACTGGAGGAGTAAAGAAGCTCAGGACAGGAAAAGGGGGCTGGCCCCACCAAACCCTGCATTCCCACCCCGAGGGTCAGGCTTTTCACCAATGATGCTCTTCCATCAGCTGGTCTCCCCCTCTCTCTGTATCTCTCTTTCTCTGTGTCTCTTCTCTCTCTTTCTCTGAAAATCGAGCCTGGGTCAAGCCAGCAAGCTCTCCTTGGGGTTCTTCGCTACTCCTTTTCTTTCTTCTTGACAACTTTTTGGAAATCCGGGCTGGCTGAGGAACAAGTGCAAGCCATGGTGGAGATTTCCCTTTGGGTAACCCTCCTTCACCTTCAGCCGGCCAGAAGGTTGTGTGAAGAGAAGGGGAGGGAGGAGGAGGAGGGTCACCAGAAGGAAAGCCTCTGCTGTGGCTTGCGCTCGTTCCTCAGCCAGCCTGGATTTTCAAAAAGTTGCCAAGAAGAAAGAAAAGTAGTGAAAAGCCCCACGGAGAGCTTGCCAGTTTGGCCCAGCCTTGGCTTTCTGAGAGAAAGAAGAGAGAGATATATACAGAGATACACACACACACACACACACACACACACACACATACACACAAAGACATAGACACACACACAAATATATAGAGGGGGGAGATAGAGAAGGAGAGACAGAGGGGGAAATAGAAGGGGGAGAGAGAGAGAGAGAAGAGAGATAAAGAGAAGAGGGAAGACAGAAGAGGAGAGAGACAGACTCAGGGGGAGAGACAGAGAGAGGGGGGAGAGAGAGAGATACCGAGGGAGGGGAAGAGTGGGAAAGGGAGAGAGATGTCAAAAGGGTTTTGTGGTTCCCGGTGTTTTTTAACAACTGGTTCTCTGCCCTAATGACCTGCTGGGTAGGCGTGGCTGGGAGTCATGTGACTGGGTGAGAGGGAGTGATGTCGAGTTTGGCACGCCCAAAACATTTGTAGAAACTCAATACAGAAGCCTGATGATGGCAGATGAGATTCTGCTGAAACGTTGCTACAACTTTAAAAGCACTACAATGACGTGGGATAATACCCGAAGAAAGCTGAACAGCACACATGTAAGTACCCGCGAAAACAAAAAAAACATATATATGTATGTATGTATGTATGTATGTATGTATATAAAGATTCTGTTAGCAACAATGAGATTGTCAAAGCTGAATTAATAAGAATTTCTCAATTGATTCAATTTTTTTGATTTACCAAGTTTTGCCTGACAAAACACACATCACTATCTTGTCAAATTCCTTCATTCTATTTTAAAATTTATACAGTAATTTTATTAGACACAGTAGTTTTATTTATCACAGTAGCAACAAAGCCTCTTCAGGCATGAACTGATGAGCAAGTTCTGATTTTTTTTTAAGGATCAGGAGGGCCCCTAAGAACCACTCTGCTTTCATCTCTCTCCTAGAGCGTGATTTGGTGGGACATTGTCCAAAGAATTAACAACTGCATGAATAACCTAATTCTAATTGGGATCAGGTGTGGAAGGTGTAACATTCTGTTTCCAATAGCAGTACTAATTTGAATCTAGGACCAACATTTGCTGTGGACCCAAAAAGGTTTCCATTGTATGTTGCAATGGAATCTTTTAAATCCCAATGCAAATAGGTTTAATACCCAGAATCAAGACAGAATTAGAGTGAGGGCAAATAATTAACACATGGGTGGCAGCCCCTTTAGGTATGGCCAGTTAAAAAGAAATGTTGGTAAAATTCATCAATCTAGGCATGATCCTTCTGCTTGCAATGTACTTTTTACACTATTAAGGCCACAAATGCAATTTGGTCTACTACATCTACTTTGGCCAAAGTTGGGCTGGGCTTAGTGGTAGCACAAAAATAGAAGTCAAATCAAAGTTCCTACCCAACCACAAGATCAACTACAGACAGCGATCATCTGATTTATTGGGGAACAGAAAACAACAGAAAATAGGATTTTTTCATAGCAATCATAAAATATATCAATGTTAAAAGCAAACACAATCGGCATTTCCTTATATTTCCTTATAACATGAAGTGAGATAACTGGCATTCAGTATAAGATCCCTTAGCCAAATAAACCAGAATTCATGAATAATAAATGAAAAAATATATAGAATTTTGAGTACAGCTTTTATCTTCCAAGACAATTTCTCTCTTTGAACAGTAGGAGGAGCTGTTTCCTTGTTTTTGGACTAGAATTCCTATAAATTCCTAGGATTTGTCTATAGATTTGTTGCAAATTAAATTGTTACATTTCTATGCAGGAACCTTAATGCATAGACTTAAACATAAAATTATACACTCATATAGGTATACTTATGAACTGATTTTTTTCATAATCCAAATCAGGGATATATTTCAAGCAATTGCTGGGTTCACTATTGCAGAAAGCTATACCTTAAACATAGCTGTTTAAATAAGGCACAAAATTGAAAACAGCCTAGGCAACTATTTCATATCCACATTTTTCATTTTATTGCCGAACTGAAATAGAGATTTTATTTAAGAAAAAAATGTTTGGATCGTTATCAAAATATTAAGCCAGAGGAAGAACACTCTCTTAGTTGCAGTAGTATACCTGATTGATTGCAGGTAATTTTTATTCACCATAGGAGGTTAGATAAGATCCAATTAAAGGCCCTGTCACACTGGCCGACGGATGCAAAACGTTTGTAAAAAGGACACAGCGGACGAGCAAAATCTTCCATCCGTTGTTATCCGCTCTCAAAAGTGCCCCGAATTTGCATAACCAGAGCGGACAACACGGAAAGGAACGGGGAGGATGTAGCGAGGATGCTAAGTGGATGCTCCACGGAAGCCTAGCGGATGAGAGTGGATGGCACATCCGCAAGGCTTCCAGGGGAACGCAGCAAAGTGGACGCGGAACGGAAAGAGCAGATGCCGAGCAGATGAAGCGGAAGCCTAGTGGATGCCTAGCGGATGCCTAGCGGATGCCTAGTGTTCACTGCGCATGCGGGGAGGATGCATTGTGTCAGTCCTGCGGATATAAAGGGAAGCAGCTCCCAAGCAGTTCACCATTCTGAGGAAAGACCTGCTTCCAGACACAACTTGCCAGCCAGTCAGCCAGCCAGCCAGCAACCCAACAACCATGGGGAAGAAACGGAAGCCTCTGCCATCTGCTGCCAGCCCTGGCAAGAGGGACAGGGCCACCCTCCCACCCCCTGGCCCTGACTTCTGCTGGGGCTTTTGCTGCCCGGCCTCGCTCTTCTGGTGCTGGGGCTTCTGCTGATGCTGCTTCTGGTGGTGGTGCTTCTGGTGGTGATGCTTCTGCTGGTGCTTACTTTGCTGATGCTGCTTCTGTTGGTGGTGCTTCTGCTGATGCTGCTTCTGGTGGTGGTGCTTCTGATGGTGCTTACTCTGCTGGCGCTGCTCCTGGTGCTGGGGCTTCTGCTGGTTCTTACTCTGTTGGCACTGCTTCTGGTGCTGGTGCTTCTGCTGGTGCTTACTCTGCTGGCACTGCTCCTCATCCTGCTGGTCCTGCTTGTGCTTACTCTGCTGGTGCTGCTCCTTGTCCTGCTGGTCCTACTGGTGCTCCTGGTCCTGCTGGTGCTCCTGGTCCTGCTGGTGCTCCTGGTTCTGCTGGTCCTGCTGGTGCTCCTGGTCCTGCTCCTGGTCATTCTGGTGCTGCTAGTGCTGCTGCTGCTGCTGCTGGTCCTGCTGGTCCTGCTTTTGCTGCTACTGTTGTTGCTGCTGCTGCCGCTGGTGGTGGTGTGGAGGAGCAGCCCCTACAACCTCGAACCCCCTCTGATGAGGGCCTATATGGCCCTGCCAAAGGGAGGAAGAGGCAGACGCGTGAATGGGAGAGGAGGCAATACAACATAGAAGAGGAACATGAGGAGGAGGTGCTGGAGTGGCTGAGGGAGAACGAGTATCTATGGCGGAAGGGACACAGGTTCTATCACAACACCAAAAGGAAGCAGGCTGCTTGGAGAGAGAAGGCGGAGAGCCTGGGCTACACTTTGGAGGTGCTCCTCGGCTGGTGGAAGCACACGCACACCTGGTATGGGAAGCTGCACCTCAAGAAATCTGGCCAGGCCATGGTCAAGCTGATGGACCGGGAGACCTACATGATGGCCAAGTGCAGCTTCTTGGAGGGTGAGATCCGCCACCGAGAAGCAGCCCCTCTGACAACCCTCTCTCTCAGGCAGCCTGCTGAGAGCCAGTCCTCTTCTGGCAAAGAGTCAGCTCCTGTGTCCAGGCAGGTATCTGTGGAGCGTGCCACGACGGAGACCCCCCCCCGACAGCTGCACTATCTGTGGCGGAGCGCGTGGAGGACACCTTGACGCAGTGGGAGAAAGGAGACGGCACTTCCACCACAGCCCAACCCGCATCCACCCCCAGCTCCACCTCCACAAAAAGGCAGAGAGGCAAACCGGAGGGGCAGACCCACACTGTCCTGCTGGAAATTAGAGACACCATTAGGAGCAGTGTAGATCTCCTCTCTCAGCTGGTACACACCGACACCCCATCCTCCAACTGCAAGCCCTTCCTCACTTATGTCAACCAGACCCTCATGAACATGGCGGAACCCCAGTACCAGCTGGTGAAGGACAGGATCACCGATCTTCTTCACAACCCTCCAGACCAAGATGAACCTCCTCCCACCCAGTCCAGGCTTGCTCCTCCACCCCAGGTGATGTCACTGCCCTTCCAAGGCTTTCCACAGGCCCTACCCTACCAAGGCTACGGCTTCCAGGAGGTCCAGCAGCACAGGCAGCAGCCCTTCCCAATCCAGGCACAGGTACATCGGACGCCACCGGTGCCACTGATGCCACCGATGCCACCCACACCACTGATGCCACCCACCCACCGATGCCACCGACGCCAGTCCTCACCCAGCTGCAGACCAGACATCCCCACTACACTGCTCCTTCCTCCACCCCACAGCCAAGCCCGGCCTCAGTACATCTGTCATCAGTATTGGGGCTGACACCCCATGTCATGGAGGAACGGGCTCTCAACATCATGGGGCTGAGCCGGCTGTCTGAGAGCTTCCTCAACACACCATCCCCTGTTGTTCTCTCATGGCCAGGCACCCCAGTGGCGCTTCAGACCAGCACTCCAGCATCAGCAATCTCCACAGCACCTGGACCCTTCACCCTTGAGACTGGGCACGCCTTTGAGTGACCAAGAAGAGTGCCAGAGATTGGGTGGCTACCTGTTGACTTTATTTTTGCTTTGGACACTTGACTTGGGTCATTTTTCTTTTACAGCTTTTTCTTAATAAAGATTATCTTTGCTTCACACACTTGCTTCATATATTTTAGTAAATAAAGGCTTCGTGGAAACTTTAGAAATGGTTTAAGCCTTTGCATGCTTGTGGGATGGGTTAAGATAGCAGTGGGATGGGCAGGGATACCTTTGTTATGGGTAATAGCTGTGGGATGGGCAGGGATACCTTTGGTATGGGTAATAGCTGTGGGATAGATAAACCTCCAGTGCAAGCATAGTGGGGCTGTATGGTCCACCCTCCCAGGTGCCACACCTATGGCCCTTTATTATCAATAATAATGTAATCATTCATCCACACATGTCAACATAAACAGAACTCTTTATTAATGCCCTATTCATTGTAAGGCCACTCAACATACATGGCCCAATCTCATCAGTGTGATGAGACAGGCTGAAGGAAGCATCCATTAAGCATCTATCATCCTGTCTTGCCACTCCACTGCTCCAGCTGGGGAGTTGCACCAGTGTCTCAGGAGGTTGCGCTGCTTCTTCCCTTCACGTGAAGCTCTGTTGGGGCCTTGCACATCCACAGTGTCTATCAGGTTTCATCCTTGCCTCTATTCCCCAGGCTCCATGTCCCCATTGCCTTGTTGAAGGTCCACGAGCCTGTTCTGCAACACTGGTTAGCAGGTGCGCATGAGATTGTGCAGGATGCAGCATGCTTCCATGATGTTCCTCATGGTCCCTGGGTGATGCTGCATGGTGGTGAGAAGTACCTGGAACCTGTTGGCCAGGATGCCAAAGGTGTTCTCCATCACCTGCCTTGCCCTGGACAGCCTGTAGTTGAAGATCCTCTCTTCACGGGTGAGGCGTCTGGAAGTGTAGAGCTTCATGAGGTAGGTTCTGAGGGAGAAGGCGTCATCCCCCATGATGAAGTAGGGCACATCTTGTGTGTCATTGGGCAGGGGGTCTAGATTTGGGATGCCCATGATGAGGTTGCATTCCAGCCCCTCCTTGAGGTCACTGGCGTTGTATACCTGACCCGTTGCCTGAAGCATCGATGTACATGAACTTGTAGTCAGCATCGACCATGGTGAAGAGGATGATGCTGAAGAAGCCCTTGTAGTTGAAATAAGTGGACCCCGACTTGGCTGGAGCTTTGCCATCTATGGCTTTGCCATCTATAGCACTTTTGCCACGTGCTTGCCATCTATGGCTCCAACGGTGTGGGGGAAGTTCCACTTCTGATACCACTGCTCTGCAACTTTCTTCCAGCCTTCTTCAATGGAGGGGCACTGGAGGAGCTCCTCTAGGTATTTTTTGATGATGGCCTGCACCACTTCTCTGACCACAATGCTGATGGTGTTGTGTGGCACCATCCAGCCGTACTGCATGCTCTTGTAGGTGGTCCCGGAAGCCAAGTGGCGCAGAGTGAGTGCCACCTTGAGCCCAGGGTCCAGGCTGGGCCGGAGGTTGGTGCTCTGCTTGGTCAACCTGGGTCTCAGCCGCTCCACAACTTCCTCAAACATGGCTGGTGGCATCCTCATGAAGTTCTGGAATGCACGAGGGTCTTTGTTCCTCAGCTCCACCATCAGCTTGTTATACAGTCCGTACTCTTCTCTTTTCCCGATCCATTTTCGGACCCAGACACTTCTTGGACGCCTCCTTTTCTTCCCGTAGAAAAGTTG
The DNA here is from genome assembly GCA_015471245.1 of Laticauda colubrina. NCBI lineage: Eukaryota > Metazoa > Chordata > Lepidosauria > Squamata > Elapidae > Laticauda > Laticauda colubrina. The sequence continues at coordinate 1,534,276 of BLBF01000043.1, read as the reverse complement.
AAAGAGCCTGTAGATGGCTTCACACTGTTGCAGAACGATGGTGGCTACCAAAAGGAGTGTGTTACGATCCTTGGTGGACATCAATGGATGCTGTGGAAGAGCAAGAGCCAGATGAAGGCTGCAGAGGTCTGCACAGCAGTGCTGCTGGATTGAAAGTGAGATCCAGGTGAGTTGCTCCTCCTTTTTATAGGCAATATAGGTTTTCCACTATGTGTCCTTTTCCATCCTCTAGGCATCCTCTAGACATCCTTAATATCCGAGATAGGTCCCCTCTGTGAACGTTTTTTCCATTTTTAATGCTTTGTATGCGAGCTACATCCGCTTTCATCCTTTCTCCATCCGTGCTACTAACGCTTTGTGTCCGTTCCATGTCCGTTTCGCTTCCTCCCTGTGTCCATTTTCCACTGGTGCGGATTTGAGTTGTGCGGATGCGCAGCGGATGCCTAGCAGATATAGCGGACACGTAACGGATGACAACGGATGTAGAATGGATGTTCCCCGTATGTGTTGCGGATGCAGAACAGACGTGTTGGATACATTTTCAGTTCAAAAAGTTTTGAGCAGCTCAAAACTTTTTGAGCGGATGGAACCTCAGTCGACGGATGCTGGATGGATAGAGAGGATGAGGAACGGAGGCAGTGAGTACAGAACGGATGAATCACGTTAACCAACAGATGGCAAGTGTTTCTCTCCGTTTTACATTCTCTTTCCATCCGTTGGTGCAGTGTGACATGGGCTTAAATGACTATGTAAAGTTAAAAACAAAGACATTCCTTTTGCTTTACAGGAATGTAGTGCTCTTTACAGAGGTTTTCCTATATTTTCTGGCTGGTAAATAGATTTAGAAACTTGATGGCATGTTAGATTATTTTCTGAAAATTTAATGGTTTCTGGAAATGATCTTGTGAGCTTGGGGTAGAGGAAAACAGCCAAGGGACTGATCAGATAAAAGGCAGCTGGGCCTACACCAGAATGCAGACACAGCAAGAGGCTCAGGAGGGACCTCCCCTTAATTCTGAGGAAGTAAAGGAACTTGGGGGAAGCGGGGTATGGAGAGAAGTATTTTTAGACTTGCATGATTATGTTAATGTACTTTTTTATTCAAATTACATTTTAAATCATATTTTATTCCAATTCCATTTTAAATTGCTTTTATCAAAATCTAATAATAATTTGTTTCTGGAACTTTGCACTTGATATCGTCCAAGGGCTAATCAGATAACAGACAATACATAATCAGAGTTGGAAGGGACCTTGAAGGTCATCTAACCCAACCCCTCGCCCAAGCGGAAGACCCTACACCATTTCTTACAGATGGCAGTCCAATCTCTTCTTGAAAGTCTCAAATGATGGCACTCCCACAACTTCTGATGGCAAGCTGTTTCATTGGTTGACTGTTCTCATTGTCAGAAAATTTCTCCTTATTTTCAGGTTAAATCTCCCCTTGTTCAGTTTCCATCCATTATTCCTTGTCTGGCCTACAGGCAATTTAATCAATAAATAAAGATCAAGAAAGATTACTTAATGTTGCTTTACAGTAAAATAGAGGTAGCTCATCTGATCATGTTCCTTGTCTGGTATATTTGGTAAGGCTGGTGGAAAATAGTTGCCAAGAGGGACAAAAACATTCAAATCATTTAATTGAAAGTAAACAGGTTAAGATTGCTCCCTATTACTCTATTCTCCCACAATACTATTCTGTCAATTTATCTTTGTTGTTTTCTGGGCACACATCCAAACAAATTACCAGGCAGCATTCATCTTTCATTATTAATATTCCAAGAGTGTCTTAGGAATAAAAAAGGCCTTACATCATTCTTAGAAGTAAAGATTTATGCTTGAAGTGTTTGTGTGTGTGTTTTCATAACACTCCTTTGAAATGTTATGATATTGATAGGATGAACTGCATTGCATTAGTCAAGTTTGTTCCTTCACATGTATACAAAAAACAGATAGAGATTCAATTTAGAAAGGATTTGCACAAGACAACTGAGAAACTTGAAAAAAACAAGACTCTGAGAAGAATTTCTAAACCTTGGCAATTTGAAGATATGTGGACTTCAGCTCCCAAAATTCCCCAAGCAGGATGGGAAATTGTGGAAGTTGAAGTCCACATATCTTTGGGCTGAATATATTACAGCAGGGGGCTCTCTTGAGATGCTACAGTGAAGAGGGAAACATTAGGGCGGAACCCACAGAGAATGAGCATCTGGAAATGTGACTTTAAAAAATAATTTATTTATAATAGGAAAAGGGTGGAGCAGCAGTTCCAAATTAGCTCCATGGACACAAATACATCTGGATTCTTAACAGACTTCAAATGTCTTTAAAAAAAATTTAAGGCTAGAGTTCAAGCATTACAAAAGACCACTTTGAATGACTAGCACAAAAATCTGTATTATTTAAATGTTGGGAAATTTGCTAAGTCACAAGCAATACACAATTCCAAGAGTGCAATCAGAGGTGTATATAGATTTGTAGAAACAGCATCATCTTTTTCATCGCCCATCTTCTATTGAAGTGCAAATAAAGTAATAAACATATATTGAATTAGAACCCAATAAAATTCAAGATTTAATTAAGTTTAATTAATTTGTTGTACTAGAACTCCTTAAGCAGCTTAAGCATTCCACTAAGTCAGGGGTCTCAAACCTTGGCAAAGCTGGCTGAGGAATCTGGGAGTTGAAGTTCACAAGTCTTAAAGTTGCCAAGATTGGAGACCCCTGCACTAAGGCTATGTACTTGGCCAGTTCACAATATAACTCATAAGGCTATTGGCATAAAGCAGCCAGGTCATGGTTTGGGGGAATCACAATTCGACTACTTTTTTTTTAAAATAAAATAGTGCAAGGATAATCACAGTTTGTTTAACTGGATTTACTCATGAAGTTAAAAAAAAAACCCTACACAGAGCAGCCAATTAGATTAGTAAGAGTCCAAGTAAGTGTCTTGAAGAGCTGGAGAAGGAAGATGTTGAGGTTATGCATGCCGAATAAACTTTTGAGACTCGGACAGGCTATGTTATGCTCCATTAACTGCCATTCATTTTCCAGAACTCCCAATTCTTTCTGTCATGGTACTTCAGTTATATATTTATTGCACATACCTATTATACATTAATACATATCTGCATACTACTTTATACATTTTATGCATTCCTTATACATATCTATTACTTTGACCTTCAACCTATTGTTTTTTTCCCATAAAATATTATACAAACAATTTATTGGTGAAAAATTAACATCTACAGGCAGTCAAAAACAGGGCATAGCCCAAAATCAGTGTATAGCTTTGAAAAATACAAAACTTGCCTGTTTTAAAATGAGATGGATACTACTAAAGTATTGTATATCTTTGTATTGGAATGTTTAAATTCCAAGTAGCAACAACTAAAGCAGGAATATTGCTTTCATCATGTAATGGAATAATTCCTAATAATTAACTTGTTGGAAACTGATGGAAAATTGTTAGAAACCTAAAGAATAAGTATTGGGATATTGACTTAAATATAGCTCGTGTATGCTGCATTGCCAGCTTTAGAGCAAGAGTGACCAGTCTGGTTCCAAGTAAAAAATGGGAGGACGGGTTTGTAATTTGCGATATATTTTCCAGAAATAGCGTTGGTAGGAAAGGCACCACAATTTATAAAGAGATGAACAATAAAAAAAATTACATTTAAAGAAACTTTTCCCCATTACAAAGTCTAAAGACTATATCATCTCTTCATTACACCTAGAAATTATTGTAATTATAAACAGATATTTGGGAAGAAAATCGGCAAGTATGTCAAGTATAAATAGATTATTTTATCTAAATAGTTCTTGCTTCTCACATGTTATCTGCACCTCATCATTACAGAAGTTTCAAAAAACTCCAAAATATTAAAAGAAAATTCAAACAAATTAAAAAATTATTTCTATTCCCAACAGATAAGCAAGAAGAGGCAAACAACACCAAAATAAAAATAAAAATGCAGAGACAGGTTTTATCATTGAACTCCATCACTAATTCGAGTAGAAACATACGAAACAGAAAACCAATTTTATCTAATGAGGGACTAAGTTTGGCCTAGGACAGGGAGACTGATACCCATCCTTAGCCATTAGAAGTTCACAGACTGAGCCACTCACATTCTCTCAACTCAACTGACTCCAGAGAGTAGTGGTGGTATGGAAAATGGGGGAGGTATGCCATGCATACCACTCTGAGTGCCTAGTGAAAAGGAGGGTGGCACTAGTGGTGGGATTCTACCTGGTGGGACTGATTCTATAGAAGTAGTTGTTATGATTCTGCGCAGTTCAAAGAACCGGCAAAGTATGCCACTGGCTAGCCCTATACCACCCCACCCAGTCACTCCTTAAGTAGCATGCACACAACTCGCCTGCATTGTGCCTTCGCCTAATTTTTGGTAAATTGCTATTTTTCCTTTTTTCCCCCAACAATCAGTGTTCCAACTATCAGCTGTGCTGGGAGATTTAAATTAGCTAGAAATCAGGAAATTGTCGGATTTCTTTTTTCTAACTAATCTAAATAGCTGTTTACTGCTTTGCCTTCACCCAGGAGGCTTCCCTGAGGCCCAGTCAGGGGTGGTATTCAGGGGGTTGGGAGGGGGAGAAGTGGCCTGAGAGCAGAGCTGAACCTTTCTCAGGATTGAAGCTTCTATTTTTCAGTTATATTCACTCAGGCAGCAGATTGTGGAAAGGCTGCTTTGCCTGATTTTGGGTAAAACTTGCTCTTTTTTTATATAAAAAGCTCAATGTTTACATACATGTTGTGTTGTGAGTTAATCTCATGGTTTTCCTTGCTCGTAAATGTTATGAGTTTGCTTGCAAGCAAATTTTATGTGACAGACTCAGGCAGCAGATTGCAGAAAGGTAGATCTCTTAGTGAATCTGTGATTTTGTGAGTGTCAAGTGGTGCTCCATTCAAAATCCAAGAAAGAAATACTTAGACTCCTTTAATCAGAGAAAAGATATCTTTTACTGGAAATCAAGTGGTAGCAACAAAAGAATTTTGAATCTGAGAAAATGGGTGCGTAAATGACATATACAAAGTAATGGCAATGTTCCCACCCACCCCCAATAGTTCAATTGGTTCATCCAATTAAAAGTTGTGTATATCATCATGTGGGCATCTCCAGGTGGTGATGAGGCTTCTGTCCGTTGACCCTGACATAGTTTGATAAAGGGTTGTAGCTGCACATAGCATAGACTAGAAACCTAAGCAAGAATGTATTATACAGCTCTGGTTCGTAACACCTCCAGCTCACTTCCCATAACCATTACCCCCCTCCTCCCCCCGTTACTTATGACAGCTGAAAGATGCAAAGCAAAGGAAGAAAATCTTGAAGGCTGACAGTGACCAACTCATCTGCCTGCTTGTTTTGCTTGATTTTGGGTAAAAGTTGCTCTTTTTTATATAAAAATTCAATATTTAGATAAATATTTACAATATTTACATACAAGCCATGCCCAGACAGTCATGTGACCACTAAGCCATGCCCAGTCAGCAAGCCATGCCCAGCCAAGCCACACCCACAAATTAGGCCATGCCAACAGAACCAGTTGTTTAGAAATTTGAATCCCACCCTTGGGTGGCACATCTAACAAATAAATGAACAATTAGAAAGAGTTACTACAAAAAATTGATATTTTAGAATTTTAAACATAAGTAGTCTTAATTTTATGGTAGATTTTATATATTGTATTTTAACGTAATATGGTTTGCCTGGTTTTGGCTTGTATTGTTCTGTGAATCCAACTGTATAAAACCATGGCTTTTACCTTAGTACGGTATATAAATCCCACCAATTTTGATTTATTCCACAAACCATCTTAAAGAAATATCTATAAGTGAATTTTTCTTTAAGATAAGTACACCATTTCATTTTAAGATTGTAGATATAATGTGATGAAGAAATTTATTACAGACAAAATTTGTACCTTTTTATCCATTTACCATCTGAAAAGTATAAGCAGGGAGCCAGTACATGACCAGACATTTCTTTGAAGAGCTTTTCAGATTGTTTGTTTGTTTTTTATATATTAGACCACCAGACTTTCAGTCAATTCTGGATGATTATGTCCAAGATAGGAAACAATAAATAGTTATATACATATATGTCGATACACATCCAGAAAAAAATATGTAAAAATTATACCACAAATGGGTGGGGGAGGAGCTGGCGTCACGATGATACTGCATTCAATCTTGGAGGTCTGAGATTGCAGCCGATATCTTTGCCCCTGGACGGTCCAAACGGACCTAAACCGTCCCGAAGAGATGGTGATAGTGAAGGGCGTGTCCTGTAGATCCCAGGGATATCGTAAAGTCCTTGGTTGATCCAGGAGAAGCCCTTTTGCCAGCGGCAGAGAGGCAGCCACCAAAGCTGCTGAAGTTGGGACAGCTCCGAATGGAAGAGGTTGAAAGAGAAAGTGTGTCGGTTTGGTGAGAACTGTTCTTTTATTATTATAAAGTAAGACTTTGTTTTATGTTTTTTATGGTTGGATTCCTATGGTGATTCTGCATTTACTATCTGGACTGGTTTTTTCTCTATTCATATCTATTTTTTCTCTTCTCTTTTTTGATTTTGTAATATTTTAGGTTAGAGGCTCCCTTAAACTATAATTTTTTTTTAACGTTTATTACGTTTTGTCTGGGAAAGGAGGGGGAGAGTGAGAGTAAAGAAACTTTGTAACACTGCCAACTAGAGGCTTGAAAATATCTTAGAGGAAGCTGAGAAAGCTGAGAAAGAAAGCTCTGAAATTCTTTTTCAAGGACGTGATAAGATAGAGGGAAGAGCATGGAAGAGTGTTACTGCAGGTGTTCTTCTGGATTTCTATCAACAATTGAAACTTGGCTTTGAAGTTTGGAGAGAGCTATGACAAGACCTTGGATAATTAAATAAAGTGCAGTGTTGTTGTTGTTTTTTATTTTCTTAAGTTGGGTCATTCCCCCCCCCCCACCAGCTGTACTGTTCATTTTTTCTTTTTAAAACGTTTATTTTTGTAATAATTTCATCTTTGCTTTGTTTTTTAAAGGGAAAGCTTCAAAATTTTCTTCTTTCTTTTCCTTTCTTCTTTGGGATTTTTTGTTTTTTGATATGATTTTTTTTATTTGGAAATTTTCAATTGGATTAAGGTGTTGGAGAACCTGAAGAATTACTTTTATTTTTTTAATTCTTTTTTACTTTTTGCTCTTTTTAAACTTTTTTTTATTCTTCTCCTTCCTTTCTACCTAATTACTGATTGGATTAAGATTAAGAAGAACCTGAAGAATTTTTTTTCCTCCTTTTCTTTTTATTATTATTGGGGTTTTTCTCTCTACCATTCTTATTTTTCATTTTGGATTATAATTGGCTATTTCATAATTGGATTAGAATTTAGAAGAACCTGAAGATCCTGAATTGTTTAAAATGAGTAGAAAGTTTATAGCTTCTGGCTCTTCAACTTCAACTTCTGCCTCTCCACCATCTGGAGGACAACGTTCAATTCAGACAATGTTAAAGAAAGACAAAGATCAAGAAAGAGTGACTCTACAGATGATTATGCAAGGAATCCAAGACCTTAACATAAAATCAGATACCATTGAAAAGAGAATAGAAAATATTGAGCAAAGAACAGAGAAAACTGATGAAAAGGTGGAGAATATTCAACAAATGATGAAGTATGATGAGAGATTCCAAAAAATTGAAGAAGAAGATAAACAAAGAGACAAGAAGATTGGAGATATTGATATCAGATTAACAGTGGTTGGACAAGATAAAAGTAGGATTTGAAAAGGGAGATGGACAGATCAGAATTTTATCTCAGATTTCAAAACATAGAGGAAGAAAAAGGACAAAATCTTGCTGACCATAATGATAGAAATATTGGGTGAAGCTTTGGAAATAACAGAAGAGAAGATGATGGATGGAGTAGATGATGTATACCGAGTTTTTACAAGATATGCAATGAGAAATAACCTACCAAGAGAAGTTCATATCAGATTTACAAAAAAAAGCCATTAAAACACAAATATTACAAGTGGTAAGAGAGAAAACATTGAAATACAAAGGCAAAGAGATTGTGGTTTTAAAGCAAATTCCCATAATAGTGAGAGAGATGAGAAGACAATATCAATTTTTAACTAAAATGTTATTGAAAATTATTGAAAAAAGAGGTGAATTATAGATGGCTAATCTCAGAAGGGTTAGTTTACATGGCAAGAACAGAGATATAGAACTGATTCAATAGAGAAAGCAGAATTATTCTGTGCAGAATTTTTTGGAAGGAGAGAGGAGGCAGAAAAAGAGATTTCACAAAATGAATTTCAAGACGACCAAATGGAGACTGAAAAAGAAGAAGGCGCAGTAGGTGGATCAGTGGAGACTAAAGAACAATGTGAACCAAGATCTACGAGAGCTGCCAAACCTAATTATAAAGCATAATTATGGAAGAGAAAAAACTTAATTCAGCTGTTAAAAGAAGGAAAATTTTTCACAGATTAGAGAAACTAAAATTGGATATAATTTGTCTACAAGAAGTACATATTAAAAAACAATATGAACAATTGTTGATACAGCCAAAATTAAGGAAAATATTTACTTCTTTGACTCAATGTAAGAAAAGAGGAGTGGTTTTATACATCAAAGAGACCATTTCAGCAAAATTGATTTATACTGATGAAGACGGAAGAGTATTAATGGTGGAAATAATGGACAATAATACGAAAACACTCTTGATTACAATTTATGCTCTGAATGATAAATAAGAAGAATTCTATAAAAAAATTACACATGAAAATAATTGAACTGGACTATGTCAATATAGTTATGATGGGAGATTTCAATGGAATTGTAGACAATAAACTGGACTATATAACAACAACAACAAAGCAAAATAGGAAGACTCTCCCCAAATCCCTTTTTAAAATGATAGATGAAATAAATTTAAAAGATATATGGAGAGAAAGAAATGTTAAAACCAAACAATACACTTTTTACTCAAATAGACATTTAACATGGTCCAGAATAGATATGATTTGGACTTCAACAGAATATATCTAATATTCAAGAAACAAATATCGAAACAAGTACTTGGGCAGACCATAATCCAATGACAATTAAATGGAAAGGACAAAAAAGAAGATCGAGATGGACGTTAAATAATACAATATTAAAGGAGAAGGATTTTATACAGCGGATGGAGAAAGAATTGTTTTTTTTTCTTCAGAGAAAATAAAAAAGAAGATACTTCAATTCAGAACGTATGGGACACAATGAAGGCATATGCTAGAGTCTTGATAATAGACTACGCAAGGAAAAGGAATATCAGGAAAAGGCAAGCCACGGAAGCTTTAGAAGATGAGCATAAAAGACTCAAAAAAGACCTACAGAAAACGCCACAGAAAAAAGACATTAAGCTAAAACTGGATACTATTAAACAAAATGAGTTTAATAGAGAAAGAAGAATTAGCACAGAAAATTAGAAGTGCTAAACAGAATTATTTTGAGGATGCAAACAAACCAGGTAGATGGTTAGCATACAAATTGAGAAAGGAAAAAGCATCAAGGAAAATACTGCAGTTAATAGAGGATCAAGGTCAAGTTTGCCATGACAATAAAGAGAAGAAGGAAATCATTCGAGACTTTTATGGAAAATTATATGAGCAAGAGAATATTGATGAGGAAAGAATTAAACAGTATTTACAGAATGCTGATCTTCCTAAGATACCTAAAGAGACTGAAAAAATGTTAGAAAGCAATATAACTATGATGGAGTTAACCAAAGCACTTAAGAAACAAACTAATGGGAAGGCACCAGGCCCAGATGGACTTCCTGCAGAATTCTATAAAACATTACAAGAATCACTGAACTTTCCATTGCTAGAAGTCATGAATGAAGTTATGCTAAAGAAGAAGATACCTAAAACATGGTCAGAAGCCTACATTACACTTATTCCAAAAGAAGAGACTGATCCATTACAAATTAAGAATTATAGACCCATTTCTTTATTAAATGCAGATTATAAAATCTTTGCTTCAATATTGGCAGAGACACTCAAAAAATATTTAAATAATTTTATTCACTCTGTCCAAAATGGATTCCTGCCAAAGAGACAAATTAAAGATAATATGAGAGTAATATTGGACACTTTGGAATATTATGAGGCTCACCCCGAAAAACAAATGGCTTTGATATTTTTAGATGCACAAAAGGCATTTGATAATGTGAACTGGAGATTCATGTTATTATTATGAGAACAGATGGGCTTTGCCAGAAAATTTATTCAAGCAATACAAGCCATATATTATAAGCAAACAGCAAAGGTAATGATAGAGGGAGAATTAACAGACTATATCAATATAAGAAAAGGTACAAGACAAGGTTGCCCATTATCACCTTTGCTATTCATATTAACTCTGGAAGTGTTAAATAGAAACATTAGAGATGAAAAGAGTATAAAAGGAATGAAAATTAAAAAAGAAGAATTTAAATTGCAAGCTTTTATGGATCACTTGGCTTTTATTTTAGAAGACCCTCTAGAAACAGCACCAAAACTATTGGAAAAGATAGAGGCATATGGCAAGGTGGCCAGCCTGAAAATAAACAAAGACAAGACAAAGATTTAGACAAAGAATATGTTGCTAAGACAAAAAGAAGAATTGGCAGATGTATTGAAAATTCAAGTTACGAATAAGGGTTAAGTACTTGGGGATACATCTGACAGCAAGATGTAGTACATTAAAAGAGAACAATTACATTAAACTTAAACAGCAGATAGCACTAGACTTGACGAAATGGGAAAATCTACAATTGTCACTAATAGGGAGAATTTCAACAATCAAAATGAATATTTTACCCAGAATTCTACACTTGTTTCAAACAATATCAGTTAGGCTTGGAAAGGGCTACTTTGAAGATTTAAACAAAATTGTGTTGAAATATATATGGCAAGGTAAGAAAGCGAGAATAAAGTTAAAAATCTTACAATATGCTAGAATTAGAGGATTTGGTCTGCCTAATTGGGAGTTGTACTACCAAGCTACAAACTTGACATGGGTTAAGAAATGGATAACATTAAGAAATACTAGATTGTTGACATTAGAAGGACATTAGAAGGATTTGTTGTTGGGGTGGCATGCCTTTTTATGGTATAAGGGAACTAAAATACAGGGTTATTTTAGAAGACATCATATACAGGAGTCTCTGTGTTGAATTGGGAGAAGATTAAAAGACAATGTTATTTGAAAATTCCAATCTGGTTATCAACTATTAAAGCATTTTCTTATCCTATAACATATAAGAAGGAACAAACAGTTAAATATGGGGAAATTTTGAATGAAAAGGGTGAACTTAAATCGATGCAAAAACTACAGGAACAAGATATAAAGATGAATTGGTTTTCTTATGTGCAAATACATTCAAGGTATGAAAAAGACTTTAAAACAGAAGGTTTCTATAATAAATTGACTCATTTAGATAAGATTTTGACAGGTACTGATGAAAAGGTGATTAAAAAATTGTATGGATATTTATTAGAAATTAAACTAGAAGAACAAGTTAAAGAAACTATGATTGTTTGGGGGAAGAATTTTGGATATGGGATTGATCTAGGGAAATGGCAAAAATTGTGGTCTCAAAATTATAAAATGATAATGTCAACAGCATTTAAAGAAAATTTGTATAAGATTTTTTACAGGTGGCATTTTCCCCTGACAAGAATAGCAAGAATGTTCAAGAATAAATCTGAAAGATGTTGGAAATGTCATCAGATACCTGGCTCATATTACCATAGTGGTGGACTTGTGCGGATGCAAAAAAATATTGGACTAAAATCCACACGTGGTTGGAAAAAATGAATAAAAAGCATATAGATTTAAAACCAGAGGTATTTTTATTGGGAATTCTACCTGATACATACAGCAAAGATTTGAAATATTTGATTGTAAATGTATTAACAGCAGCTAGGATTGTATTTGCTAAAAATTGGAAAAATGAGAAAATACCATTGCAGGAGGAAATTATCAAGAAAATACTGGAATGTGCTGAAATGAGTAGATTGACATTTGAAATTAGAGAACAAGAGGATAAACAATTTTACAAAATTTGGGACCTTTTCTATCAATGACTAGATAACAAAATATAGTAATAGAATATGTAGAATTACAGAAAATAATAAATATATTGTTCCGTTCGGAAAAACGCGAGGTAGACCGGGTTCCAACAACAAAGTCTTTATTAGTTCATTTACAAGTGAAAACGGAACATTGGCTCAAGCCGCGGCAGCCCTTTTATAGGGGCTTGCCTGCCGGCTTGTAACCAATAACATTGGTTTTGCCGCCTTTTTAGCGGCTCCTAGGATTGGTTCCTAGTGAACCAATCCCTATAGTGGCTTTCTTAGCTAATCAAAATGTGTGGTTAGGAATCAACCATTTTAATACAGTACACCCTTCCCCTCTTGGTTTGGTCCTTACAAGGTGACGTAGTCGCGCAGGTGGGTGGGGCTTTTCCTGGTTCTATTGGACCTGCGCAGTTCATTGTTGCTGCCAACTTCGACTGGTTCGGAGGGGTTTGCTGTGTCTCCACCTCTTCTCCATGGAACTGCCTGGAAGGGTGAGTCAGCCATTTTGCTGCCACCTGAGTTTCTCAGGTCGGCGGTCTTGCCGCTCCCTCCTGGTTTTTCTGGGCAGGTCGAGCTGGCCTGGCTGGCCCCTTCGCTTGGATGCTTCCCGCAAGTTTCCTCTAACTGTAAGTCTCTATTTTGCTCTTTTTGTTTTTTGTAATATTCTGGGTTTATTTCAAACGGTTCTTTATTGTTTCTTTGAATTCCTCCCCCCTCGTTGGTTTTTTTTTCGTCATTTTTTATTGTTTCTGGTTGAGCGTTCGTGTTCCTTTCTATGTATCGGGAACGAAGCTGGTCTATGTGCCGCTTCCATTCCCTACCATCGTCCACGGTTAGTCGGTAGGACCGGGGGGCTGTGATTTTGGTTATTGTGCCTGGAAGCCATAAGAGGTCCCCGGTGAAATTTTTTGCATAGACTGGGTCGTCTATTTCAAATGTTCTGGAGCAGATGGAGGAGTCGGGGGGTCTTTCTGGTGTGTAATTTGGGTGCAACCTGTCTAGTTGTGACCTGAGTTTCCTTCCCATTAATAGTTCTGCTGGGCTTTTGTTGGTAATGGTACTGGGTGTGATATGTTGGAGGGTGAGTAGGCGGTTAATTCTATCTTGAACATCCCCATTGTCCATTATTTCTAAACCCTCCTTGGTAAACCTGACCATTCTCTCTACTCTACCATTTGTGGTCGGGTGAGCCGGCGCGGTTAGAGCATGGCGTATCCCCAGGGCGGCTAGATGTTGTTCGAATTGGATGCTTGTCAATTGTGGCCCGTTGTCGGACACTAGGACGTCTGGTAGTCCATGGGTTGCGTATAGTTTGTCAAGTTGTTTAATGACCATTTTCGTTGTCGTGGATGGCATAACTACAACTTCCAGCCAATTTGAGTATGCATCCACGACAATTAAGAAAGTATTCCCTTTAGTAGGTCCCGCAAAATCAATGTGGATTCGAGACCAGGGGCCCCTTGGGTTTTCCCACTCCCTTATGGGTGCTTGTGGTGGGGAGGGTCTGGTTTTTTGGCATTTGTTGCAAGAATTTACCCAGTATTCGATGTCCCTATCTATACCCGGCCACCAGACATAGCTTCTAGCAAGGCTTTTCATTTTAACAATACCTGGGTGGCCTTCGTGAAGCATACCCAGTACCCTGGTTTGTAATTTAGAAGGGATGACTACCCGATCACCCCACAATAAACAACCCTTTTGGATAGAGAGTTCAGTCTGTCTGGTCCAGAAAGGTTTAAAGTGTTCAGTTTTTTGATTTTCCGGCCAGCCTTTACCTACCCAGTTTAGTATGCGGGCAGTCACTGGGTCTTTCGCTGTGGCTCTGGCGACGTCATTGGCGGATATTGGTAGCTCGGGGCATGTCTCAATCTGTAGGGTGGTCATCGTTGGTGCCGGGTCTTCTTCCGTTGTTGGTAGCGGCAATCTGCTTAATGCATCTGCATGGGAGATTTGCTTCCTGGGTCGATGCATTAATGTATACGAGTAGGCTGCCAGGAATTCCGACCATCTGGTCATTCTCGGGGACAAAATGTTCGGTGTAGGCTTGTTTCCCGCCAAAATTCCTAGTAACGGTTTATGATCCGTTACTATTGAAAATGTCCTTCCATATAAATATTCATGGAAGTGTTTTACTCCAGCGACGATTGCTAGGGCTTCTCTGTCTAGTTGACTATAGTTACGTTCTGTTTTAGACAGAGTCTTTGAATAATAGGCGACAGGTGCCTCTCTTCCATCTGGCAATTGGTGGCTCAGGATGGCACCAACTCCGAATGGCGAGGCGTCGCAGGTCACCGTCAATGGCAGTGTGTTGCTAAACTGGATAAGAACGGTGTTTGATGTTAATAAATTTTTTATTTGTTGAAAAGCTTCTTGCTCTCTATGACCCCAAGTCCAATTTGTTTTCTTATCCAGTAAACGGTGTAACGGTTCCGCTATTGTTGCTTTGTGGGGAAGGAATACGTTATAAAAGTTTATTAGTCCCAAAAATGCTTGCAACTCGGTTTTGTTTCTTGGTCGTGGTGCGTCTTTAATGGCTTTGTCTTTTTTTTCGGTAGGGTGTATACCCTCTCCGTCTATTAAATAACCCAAAAATTCGACGCGATCCGTCCTTAAACAGCATTTTTCTTTCTTTACTTTCAGGCCAGATTCTCTAAATTTTCTTAGTATGTTTCTCAGTCTTTTTTCTAATTGGTTTGTATTTTTGGCCGAAATTAGGACATCATCAAAATATGGCACGACCCCTTGTATTCCATTCAGTAGGCATTCCATGAGGCTTTGGAACACTCCTGGGGCCACACTTACTCCAAACTGGAGTCTGTTACACTTGAACGCTCCTTTATGGGTCACTATTGTTTGTGCTTCCGCTGTTAGGGGGTCTACTGGAAGCTGTTGGTAAGCTTGTGCTAAATCTAATTTAGCGAAAACTTTTCCTCCCTCAAGTGAGTGTAACAAGTGTTGTACGACTGGCACCGGGTATGCGCTTTGTTGCAGTGCATGGTTCAGGGTAGCCTTGTAGTCACCGCAGATTCGAACCGACCCGTCAGGTTTAGCTGGTGTTACAATAGGAGTCTCCCATCTGGCATGGTCAACAGGTTCCAAAATCCCTTGGTCAACAGGTTCCAAAACCCCTTGGTCAACCAATTTGTTTAGTTGTTCCTCTATTTTTGCCTTTAGTGCAAAAGGAACTCATCTGGCTTTTAGCCTTCTAGGGGCTACCTGGGGGTCTAAGCTAAAGGAAATTGGGGTCCCCTGGTTCCTGCCTAGTGAGCCGTCGAAAACGTCCTGGAATTCGTGGATCAAATTTTCTTCCCAGTCAGTTGCGGCCACCCAGTCTACTCCAGTCATTCCGATCCCTAATGGTGTGAACCATTCGATGCCCAGGAGGCTTGTGCGGTCTCGGTCAACTATTGTCAACGGCAGTACTTCATCATGGTGTTTGTAAGTGACTCGGAAATGTCCAAAACCTACCACAGGGATTCGGTTCCCTTGGTAGTCCTTTAGGGTTAATCGCTGCTTCTGGAGCTTTTTTGGGTTGATGTTAGGGACCAGTTGTTGATTTTGTCCCATGACACCATTGACAAAAAGGACCCTGAGTCTACCTCCATTTCGCAGGGGTTTCCTTCGATTTTCACTATTATTTTGACTTTCTTGCCGCTTTCCATCTGCGTGCTCCTGATAGTGAAAGTCTGGTGTGTTTTCTCCCGGTTATTGGCTCATTTGTTTCGTTGCCACTTTCTCTCAGTTTGTTTTGGCTCGGTTTGTGGCGGAGAGTTGCTGCGTCTGTTTGGGTTGTAGTTTTTTTTATTTCTGCAGACCTTCTCGATGTGCCCCCTTTTTTTACAAGCTCGGCAGATGGCATCAAGGAATCTACAGTCGGCTCGAGGATGGTTTCCTCCGCAACCTGCGCATTCCCGCCAATTTCTTTTTTCACGCCCTTTTTTGTTGGCATATAGGCAGTGCACCTCATCGTCTTCTTCAGATTCTGACGTCTCGTCAAAATCTTCGTGGTGTGTAGCGGTTGGAATTTGTTTCTTCCCTTTTATTAAACACGTTTCGTCGTTGTTCGCGTTCATCTGCTTCATTTTGACAGCCAATTTCTTCACGGCTTCGGTGGCTGAAGCTTCAACGATGGCTTAGACTACGGTTATATTGGGTTTGTTAAGCAGTTTGCTTTGTAAGTTAGAGTCTCTTAAACCCAATACTATCCGATCTCGCATCGCTTCGTCTAAGTTCAGGAACTCGCATGCTCCCCCCAGTTGTCGGAGGGCTGCCACGAAATCGGTAATAGTCTCGCCTTCTTTCTGATCTCTTCAGTAAAATTCGTGTCTTATGATGAGGTTTGATACTACTGGTGCGTAGTGAGCCTTCAGTATTCGTTGGAGTTCGGGCCAAGTCATTTGCTTCACGTCTCTGGGCTTCGCTAATGCCTTGGCCATTTTGAAAATCGTCGGCCCACAATGCGTCAAAAAGACAGCCCTCTTCCGCTGGTCTGAGATTTCTTCCATCTCGTTACTTTCCAATATACATTTGGAAATGGTCTACGTAAGATTCCCAATCCTCTTCATTGAGATTGAAGGGAGCGGGCGGTGCGTTGTTTCCAGCCATCGTCTTAGCCTGGTTTATCGCTGCGTGCACAGTCTTGCGTTTTAGGATGATCCCACCCTCGTCGCCAGTGTTCCGTTCGGAAAAACACGAGGTAGACCGGGTTCCAACAACAAAGTCTTTTTTTTTTTTAAGAGTTTTATTAATTTTCTACAAACAGACATAACATACAAAACATTAAAAACATCTACTCTCATATATACTTCCGGTGTGTCGGTTGGTTCATCAGTTTTGTGCATTCATTTTATAGTCTCAATTACAGTTATATTACATAACCACTCATATTGTCAATCCATATCCTAATATTACCAAAAAAAAATTAAAATAAAGTCTTTTTCTGACTATACTTTTAATCATTCATGCTTTGTGAGATAACAATACTTCAAACAGTTTAGGGGGAAGAATTTTGGATATGGAATTGATTTAGAGCAATGGCAAAAA
>BLBF01000043.1:1455955-1512125 GCA_015471245.1 Laticauda colubrina | reverse complement strand
TTGGTTCCTAGTGAACCAATCCCTATAGTGGCTTTCTTAGCTAATCAGAATGTGAGGTTAGGAGTCAACCATTTTAATACAGTACATATATAAAGATGTATTTCTTTTTTTTATATTATTGTTACATACATAAAATGTTTTTAATATAGATTTGGAAGGACTATATGAATTGTTATAAAATAAACTAAGTATAGCTATCTTGCAAAGTATGAATGAACAAAATTATAGTCAAATGATTGATTAATAATAACACTAGGATATTCAATTTCTGATAATATGAGTTATTATGTAATGTAACTGTAATTGAGACTATGAAATCAATGCACAAAAATTTTGTAAACCAACCGATACACTGTTTGTATACTTATGGAAGAAAACTGGATGTTTTTATGTTTTGTTTTTGTTTGTCCTTAAAAATCAATAAAACTTAACAACAACAAAATTATACCACAAATGCAACAAACTGTAGACCAAATCTAATGAAGGAAAATTCTGAAATGACAGTTTAACTGTGATATATTATTTGCAAAATATGGCATCTCTTTTGAGATAGATTGCACATTTTTATAATATAGAATCATGCTTAGGATAACTTGGTTCTTCGTTCTAGAAATAGAACCCTGAAGGACACTGTTTTTTCTTCCCACGTATGTTTCAATGGAAACATCTGCAAATGTTTATTTACTAACAGATGTTTAAAATAAAAATGTTTTCATTATGTTTTGAGAAACAAAGAGAGACTCCTAGTGCACATTTACTTTCAAATTTAAAATGATTAATCTCCCAGTAAAATGTATCACAGGTAAACATAATTATTTCAAGTAAGATAGTTTGTGTTAAGATCTTAATGAAGATGAGTCTTCTTCATAACAGTGTTTAGATTACTACAAATGACTGACATTTCTGTTTTTTCTCTTCTTAGAGTTCATCTGAATCACCAACAACATTAAACAGAATACTTCAGTCAGATTATTCGATTTTGTTTTACTAATATATTCCAGTCACTAAATAACACATGGCTTATAATTTAATGAATAATTTCATTTCAGACCTGTTAAACATATGTTGTACTACTAATAAAAGCTTTTAGGATTTCTTTTGCAGATTTGTTTCAAACTGACATGCCAGGTTTTGATTTAACCATTTTAGATTTAAGCAGACTTTTTAAATAAAAAAAATGCAGATAAGGAACAAATAGTTCAACAAAGAATCTCAAACTGTTGTTGATTAGGTGATGATGCAACAATTTAATCATGATTATAGTTCATTTATTTTGTATGTAAAAATACACTTGATCCTCACATGATGGCTAAAAATTCTGGAAGTTGTATCCTTAGCACCACGCGGAGGGAATACAATTGAGTCACATGGCAAAAGAAGAACCTTATTCTATAGTTTCAAGCCTCACCAAATTCAAAAATGCTTAATAACGCCCACGAAAAAGTTAATATCTGTGAGAAAATGGTCTGGCAAAAATTACAAGTTTAGAAAGCTATCTTCTGTTTCAATCTGATAGAAATTAAAAACAGCTACTAACTGTGGGTGTGGGGAAGGCTGAGTTACAGTGACTCAGTGAAATACTATGTTCTACTACACCACAAAGGCTTTTTATGTCATCAGATCTGGTGAGTTTCTTTTACAGATTGTTAAGAATCAGTTAGGAACTACTACTTTCTCTAAACTCTAAATTAATAGAAGATTAAGGCTGTTTTGATAGATGGTTATTTTCAGCTAATTATTTTTTATATTAATGTATTACAGAAAGGCTGGATTGAAAACAGTTCCATTAATATTACTCAGAATTAATTTTTAAATTATGAATAAACTTTATTTCATGGAAGGAAAATCAAAAAAATTGCCTTAGATCTAATAAATGTTCCTTGAATATGAAGCTTTTCAGCAACATCATTTCAGCAAGATCGTCAAATGAGTTTCCTATGATCTGAATATGATGATTTAATATGAAATTCAACACTTAATTCCATTGCATATACCTGAGATAGAAGAACATATTGAGCAACTTCAACCCTATCTTCAACCATCTCCTTTTGATGATTTGGTAATGAGAAGGTGGTTTGGTTACATCTACAAAGATTCTCAAGAAACTGAGAAATTTAGAGCCTTTTGAGTTGACTTTCAGGTTGAAGCTAGAACAGAGACAGTATTGATCATGTTTGTGAATGATCTGTGGCAGACCCAGAATGAAAGAGGTGCAACTAGGACCTCAACATCTTTTGACTGAACATGGTGTTGACTTTTGACTAAACAGGTGTAATCCGAGACCAACTGGAAGAATGTGAGCACAGTTTTGCAGGATTCTCCTTATGTCTCATGTCTCCGTGGTCAGTTCCAATTAGAATTAGTGGGACATACATGCAATACCCCTAATTTGTGGAGTGTCTCAGAGTTAGTATGTTCACTTCTCTTTATTTAACATGAATATCTGCTAGAAGGGTCTTTGAACATGTTCAAGATATGACATTTTCTGCCTTTCCAAAACTAAAAGGCCTTACTTATATAAGGAATGTGCTCTATATGGGCTTCCCTTGAAAACTGTTTTGCTTCATAAGATTTGGTCTGCAGTTCATTGCATTTCTGGTATAAATTATACATATTTTTTTCTGGATATGTATGGACATATATGTATATGACTATTTTATTATTTTCTATAATCACCCAGAATTGACAGAAGGTCTGGTGATCTAATATCTAAAATATTAAAATACACAGAATACAATGTCACAAGCATGCTATGCTTATGAAACGTCTAAGCTTCACTGCTTATTAGTTGAATTCAAGGTACTGTAGATCAAGGTACTGTTTGTCACCTTTAATTCCTAATAGCGTAAGGCCTAGTTATTACAGGGATCAATTGTTTCTCATGATTTTTGCAGAATCTGGCAGAACTGGCTCTCGTTTCTCTTCATAAGGCCATTTCCTCTAGTTTAGTAGCAATATCCAGCAGGCAGATCTTCATTATTCTTGGCCTCTGGTATAGTATTCTGAGATTTGTATGATTCCCATCTTCTCAGTCTTTAAAGAGGTTACAATTTTAGGGTTTTTTTAAAAAGTCTTTGGCTTAGGAAAATTGTAAGGGCCTTTTGTTTGTTTCCCTCTAGAAGACACCCACCTTTAGACATTTTACTTTAATCATGTTTAAATGTTAAGCCAACCAGTCATTTATTGTGGCCTAGAATTCTGAAAAACAAACAAACGAAAAAGACTGCATGTATATCTTTTGTTTGCATTTTGTTCTCTGTTTTTGAACAAGTTATTTGTAGAATAGAAATAAAGACAAGCCAGGGGATACTATCCCTTCCCTCTCACATACTTATTCTTTAGACACTTCCTATTATCTCCCTCTGTCTTTTTTTACCTCATACAGCAAATTGCCTACAGATCAACTGCTTTAATCTGACTATCCTGGAACCATTAAGAGGTGAGCAGCTGATTGTACTTGGCCAGCTAAGATCTCTTCATATGAATATAATTTTACCTATTGTCTCCCCGAAAGATGTTTCCCAGTAAGAGAAGGAAGGATTGCACCACAGAATTTCCCAAGTTGTGAAGAAGCAATGTTTGGGCCATCATTCACTGCAACATAGTCTCTGAGACAAGATGAAGAGATTGCAAGGTGAAAGCTGTTAAATCTATAAAGATTTAACACACATCTATGCAAAAGGATAACTGTAATTGATATAGGTTTGGTAACTGGCACCAACTTATGAAACCATAAACCATACCAAACCATAAACCAATTGAAATTTTTCGGCAACTGTGTGAAGTGAATGGGGACAATATCATAACTGAAGGTGGAGTGCGCCAATGGTGTATTAAGTTTAAAAATGGATGAACTAACGTTCATGATGAACAGCAGAGTGGACATCTGAGTATTGTGACTGATGAACTGGTCGCAAAAGTCAATGACAAGATTCGTGAAAACCGCTGTTTCACAGTAACGGAACTTTCACTTAGTTCTCCACAAATTTCACGCAGTTTGTTGCATGAAATTGTTACACAAAAGCTAGGCTACCATAAATTTTGTGCAAGATGGGTGCAAAAATCCTGACAGAAAACCACAAGAGTCAGCGTATGGCTGCATCATTGACATTTCTGTACTCTTACAACAGATGGAGATTCATTTCTTGATCGAATCGTAACTGGAGACGAGATTTGGGTCAAACGTGAACAGCAAGACCAAATTGCAGTCTATAGAGTGGGGGCACACAAATTCCCCCCAAAAACCAAGAAAATGTTTTCAAACGTTCTCTGCAAGGAAGATTATGGTGACTTTTTTGGGATAGGCAAGGTGTGCTTCTTATCAATTTTCTGGAACATGGTGCAACAATAAACTCTGTGAGGTATTGTGAAACATTGCAAAAACTAAGAAAAGCAATTCAGAACAAGTGTAGAGGAAAGTTAAGCTCAAAAATTTTGTTTTTGCATGACAATGCCTGACCACACACAGCAAATCGCACTTGAGAAGTCCTGAATGCTTTCAAGTGGGAGATTTTTCCTCATCCACCCTATAGCCCTGATCTTGCACCAAGCGACTACCACTTGTTTCCGAGGATGAAGACCTGGCTTGGAACACAGCACTTTGACAACGACATGGAACTGTGGGTGGGCATGACTGACTGGCTCAAATCTCAGGTGGCTGAATTTTATGACAATGGAATTACAAAGCTTGTTCACCGCTATGATAAGTGCCTCATTTGTTTGGTGAATATGTTGAAAAGTAGTATTTAAGTGTCACTTTCAAGTGTATATAATAAAAAAAATTTCCTACACTTTTTTTTTTCTGACACAAAACGTAATCTATTTTGTGGATAGCCCTCGTATGTATGTGTATATGTATATGTCTATATCTATATGTAGGTCAGGCTATCACTTACAGACGAACACAATACAGAAGCCTGATGATGGCAGATGAGATTCTGCTGAAACGTTGCTACAACTTTAAAAGCACAACTCCAATGACATGGGATAATACCCGAACGAAGTTGAACATATATATTCCGCCTTCCCTGCAGAAATACTGATAATCCTCAAAACAGCCATGAAACAAACTAGACTAGAATGAGCAACAAACAAACTAGACTAGAATACCAACCTATAAATATCATATCTACAGGGAGGTTGAATCTCTGTCTAACATTTTAATCACAGCATCCCTTTATTTTGCCTTTCCAGTTAAACCAAACAAGTACTTCAGATAAGCTTTTGGAAATGAAGTACAATGAACAATAAAAATATTTAAATTACAAAAAGGTGATCCACATATAATATAACAAATCATACCAACAATTAAGAAATCCCATCATTTGCATACAAACACACAAGAAATAAATTGTAAACTGAAAATATGTGAAAATTAAAAAAAAATTCAGTAGATGAGAAAATGCTATAGAGAAGGCTAATGCAAAAATTCTCTCTGGGACATATGTACTGTATTTGCAAGAGACTTTGCATGATTTATGTTCTGATCCACCAAGATTTAGTTAGAGATGGAGCAAAAGAAGACTTTCCTTAACAGTTGGAGAAATGACATAGCTTCATGTGGAATGAAATGATCATTTTTTAAAAGGGTTTGCCGGTGAATATTTCCTCATCCCTTCTTATTTATATGGTTTCTGGGAATGTCTTTATATGCAATCAGTGGTTCAGCTGAAGGCAGTAGCAGATTTTAACTTTTCAAAAGAGGCACAATTGAATAATTTTCTAATTGCATGAATTTTGGGGGTGAAAGTTAATGTCCTCTGCTTCAAGATCCACTGAACAACTTACAACAGCAGAAGCCATAGTACATTCAAACAAGCTTCTTTTTCATTTCTCATAATGACTTGCCAAGTCCAAGACAAAGCTTTATTCCTATTTTACAACTCAGCAATTGTATAATCTTGACTTGGCAACTGATACTTTGGCCCTCTTGACAAACGGCTGAAACCCAGAACTACCCAAGTTCTAAAGAGGAGTCATCACATTAGTCACAAACATTTGCAAAAACTCTTCTAAGAACAATGGCTATCCCAGTTTTCTGTCTCCATTTTCAGTATAATAGGATGGAGTAGTCTACCGAAAACAGTTCACTTTGGACTGCTTGGAATTAAATGACTTAAACTCAGAAAATAGGAGAACAGAATTCTTAATAAGCAAGCAAATATGCACACATCAGCCCCTTTTTGTCTGTGAAGAATAAAGCTGATTGGCAACAATGTTAATTGCTAGAATCTGCTTTGGAGGGGAAAACCAATTTAATAAAAAGCTTCTAGTCATACTTCACAAATGTCATAAAATCAAAGGTCAAATAGCAGCAACCAATTTGAGTGAGTTATGAAAGACTTTTTCAAGTGTAAAAGAATATTGTCATCTTGTGTTGTTATTCAATCTAGCCAGTAGCTATCAAGGTGACTTACTTTGAACAAAGATTGTTTATGTTCATAGGCAGTGGCTTTTTATAAAAGAAAATATATTTTCTAATACTCTGCTTACTTAATAAATGAAATAGAAGTTCCCCCATCTGTTATGAGACTCAAATGAGACCATTTGTTTATTTATTTATATCCCTCCTGTATTATTTTTAACTCAAATAACTCAAAAGAGCAAACATACCCAAGACATCCTCCTATTTTCTCCATAACTATAACTCTATAAGGTGAATTGAGCTGAGACAGAAACTGACCCATGGCCACCCAGCTGGCTTTCATGGCTTCCACTTTCTAGCCTGATATCTTAATCATTGGACTAAACTGGCTCTTATATATTTTTACCTGCATTAAGGGGAGAGCTAGTTTGGTGTAGTGATTAAAGGCACTGGACTGGAAAACTCAAGATCATGAGCTCTGATTGTACTTTGGACCAATTGCTGTCAGTTGAAGTCAAGATTGACATTAGGCACAGATAAAAATAATAAGAACGTTGCCTGAGAAATCACCATTAGCTGAAAAGTACAAACATTTTTTATCTTTGGCTAAATAGCAGTGTTTCTCAATCTTGACATCTTCAAGTGGTCAAGTTTGAGAAAGACTGCTACAGAATCTTCAAACTAGCTTCACAATCTCCACTAAGCTTATTTCCACTCTGAATTGTTTACTTCTCACCTAAAATTAAGCTAAAATCAGAACTAAAATTGAGGTGGGGGGACAATCATAAAGCCAATGTGAGCCACAGTGGCACAGTGGTTAGAATGCAGAACTGCAGGCTACTTCTGCTGACTGCTGATTGCCTGCAATTTGGCAGTTCAAATTTCACCAGGCTCAAGGTTGACTCAGCCTTCTATCCTTCCGAGGTGGGTAAATGATAACCCAGATTGTTGGGGGCAAGATGCTGACTCTGTAAAACACTTAGGGCTGTAAAGCATTGTAAAGCAGTATATAAGTCTAAGTAATAAGTACTAAAGACCTATAGAACTGGATTCCATGCAAAAACCACTGGATAACCAATTATATAAGGAGGTAGAGAATAAAGAGAAAGAAGAAGAAAAAAAGAAAATGCCAGGGAGTTGGACTAGAATAGTGATGGTGGACCTTTTTGTTGTGGTGTGCAGAAAGGCACTTTTTTGAAGCCCAGATCTGGTGACTCTAGTCTATTTCTGGTATGAAAGAGAAAGCAAAATGTTTCACCTATCCTACTTTGCTGTTGCCTTTAAAATACAACCCCACAAACCACATGTACTCCAAAACAGAAATTAAAAAAACAGACTCATGTCATCACTGTTTTAAATATGGGTATTATTGTGGAAATTTACCTATGGAACTTGAGTTCAAGTACAGTTAACCATTGTTATTATAATCTTGTTTTGTAAATGCAAGTTAAAGCCCATGTCACACTGCACCAACGGATGCAAAGAGGATGTAAAATGGACAAAAAAGCTTGCAATCCGTTGGTTAACGCGATGTACTCACTGCCTCCGTTTTGCTTCCTCTCTATCCGTCCAGCATCCGTTTATTGACGTTTCATCCGCTCAGAAAGTTTTGAGCTGCCCCAAACTTTTGAGTGGAAAATGTATCCAATGCATCCGTTCTGCATCCTCTAGGCATACGGGGGACATCCGTTCTGCATCCATTACGCATCTGCTATATCTGCTAGGCATCCGCTGTGCATCCGCACAACTCAAATCCATTCCAGCAGTAAACACGCAGGGAGGAAGCAGAACGGACGTGCAGCGTTAGTAGCACGGATGGAGAAAGGATGAAAGCAGATGCAGCTCATCTGCTCTGCATCTGCTCTGCATCCTCTACTCATCCACTCTGCATCCTCTACGCATCCTCTACGTATCCTCTATACATCCGCTCTGCATCCTCTATACATCCGCTCTACGTCCTCCCCACGTCCGTTCCTTTCCGTGTTATCCGCTCTGCTTATGCAAATTTTTGCCCCTTTTGAGAGCAGATAACAACATGGATGGAACATTTTGCTCGTCCGTTGTGTCCTTTTTGCATCCGTTGGGCAGTGTGACATGGCCTTAAGGTGAATGTTTTGGCTTGTGCCTATATATGCAAAGCATTTGTGGCAGGTTAATAACATTTACTAAAGTCTCAGAATTCATATGCTTTTTAAAAAAAATATAGAATGAATTGTTCATCATATAATTTTATACAGTTAGAAGTTAATGGGATGAAATCAGCCTGGAAAAATGCATTCTCAAATTTACAAGGAGCTACACTCTATTTTTGTAATGCCCCATTAAATGCTGGGCTAGCAGAGTGTTGGAATTTTGTGTTACTTATCCATTGTCGGATCATTAAGAGTCTTTTGTTGATTCTCTTTCTATGTTCAGAATAATCAATATAAGTCAATGATTACTTCAGTAACATTAACTGTAGTACCACTATGTTAGATTAAAATTGTTAAAACCTCTCCTTTAGGCTTACCGTTTAATGAAGTTGCAAATTAAAAATAGACTACATCAGACTTTAACAATGAAGTTCATTATTAATTAACAAGGAAGATTTTAAGGAGAAAAGTGTGTCAATATTTTCTGTAACGTGTAACAGATTACAAGAACATTTTTGGAGATGTTATTTTTTAAAATTTGTGTGTGTGCATACAATCTACTAGATCTATATGTTTGTCTTCAGTGTCCATTTTTAATACATGGACATATAATGTTTAAGATAGAAAGAGATCAAAGAACTCAGAAACATAATTTAAGAAAACAGAAGAACATTATTAAATAAGTAACATTCACTCAATAATTTTTCCAGAAGCTCAGTCTTTTATTTGAATGCCAAGATTTCTAATAGTTGCTTGCCACAGAAATTAGTCATACAACTAACTTGTGATCCAGTGTTTTCAGTAGAACAGTCACAAGTAGCTTTGTTGAAAATGGATCTTAAGCATTTTAAAATCATGATGCAACAGAGAATAAAACACATTGGTGAATATTTCTTGCCTCGAATCATGGTTTACTGCCTCAAATATTTATTAATTAAAGAGAAAGTGGTTTAGCCTCCAAGGCTCAAAATGGTTTACATTTTAACCAAACCCAGCTTGAAATGACATTTTCAGAATAAAGTCAGGAAGTGTGGATATTTTTTGAGATTTTAATCAAACTGGGAGTTGTAGGAGCTATTCCTCACATCCATAGAGAATTAGCTTGGGGAAAGCTAAAATAACGTGATATAAATGAGGTTTTTAAAGAAGTCATTTAGCTTGGAGAACTAACAAAGAAAGAACCATGCATTGGAAAACAAATAAAACTCCTGGTATGGAAGACTTCCTAAGAAGGGGGTGATTTTTATTTCTTCTGTAACACTTGAAAGGGGGGAGATCTTTCTTTGTGCATATAGATAAATTAATGAACAGTTATTTTGGAATTCCAAAATAAAGGCATGTGCTAAAAAAAAAGCTTACTTTTTAGCAAGCTCTCTTCCTCTTTGTACTTAAGCCCATGTTCCACTGCACCAACGGATGCAAAGAGGATGTAAAACGGACAAAAAAGCTTGCCATCCATTTGAAAACGCGATGCATCCGTTGTGTACTCACTGCGTACGTCTCTCTCACGCTCTATCCATCAAACATCCATCTACTGCTATTTCATCCGCTCAAAAAGTTTTGAGCTGCGCAGAACTTTTTGAACGGATGAGCTTTCCGCCGCGTTCGATGTACATCTGCGACACATACGGGCAACAAACGTTCTACATCCGTTGTCATCCATTACATGTCCGCTGTATCCTCTCAGCATCCTCTGGACATCCCCTCAACTCACATCCGCTGCAGCTGAAAGCGGAAAGAGGGAGGAAATGAAAGGTACACAGAACGTCCACACAGCATTAGTAGCACGGAAATAGAAAGGATGTAAGCGGATGCATCTCATATATAAAGCATTAAAATGGACAAAACATTCGTATATGCGACGTATCTTGGATATTTAGGATGTCTGGAGTATGCCTAGAGTATGTGGAAGGACACCTAGTGGAAAACCGACATTTCCTATAAAAAGGGGGAGGAAATCATCTGGATCTCAGTATCAGTCCAGCAGCCATGGTGTACAGACCTCTTCACCCTTGGTCTTGCTCTTCCACATCATCCATTGTTCTCCACCTTGGATCATAACACAGTCCTTATGGTAGCTGTGATCATTCAACACCAGAACCAAGCCCTGTTCAGACTGTTTCACCTTTTCTACACAAGGAGAAGAAGGAGACATTCAAGAGCTGTGTGGGTCCGAGGATGGATTGGGAGAAGAATGGAGTTTGGACTGTATGGCAAGCTGCAAGCTGATGGTGGAGCTGAGGAATGAAGACACTCGTGCATTCCAGCACTTCATGAGGATGCCACCAGCCATGGTTGACAAAGTTGTGGAGCGGCTGACACCCAGGTTGACCAAGGCAAACACCAACTTCCGGCCCAGCCTGGAACCTGGGCTCAAGGTGGCACTGACTCTGCGCCACCTGGCCTCTGGGACCACATACAGGAACATGCAGTATGGCTGGAGGGTGCCACACAACACCATCAGCATTGTGGTCAGAGAAGTGGTGCAGGCCATCATCGAAGAATACGTGGAGGAGCTCCTCCAGTGTCCCACCACTGAAGAAGGCTGGAGGAAAGTTGCAGAACAGTGGTATCAGAGGTGGAACTTTCCCCACACCATTGGAGCCATAGATGGGAAGCACGTGGCCTGCAAAGCTCCAGCCAACTCAGGGTCCTCTTATCACAACTACAAGGGCTTCTTCAGTATCATCCTCTTTGCCATGGTTGATGCTGACTACAAGTTCATCTACACTGATGCTTCAGGCAACGGGTCTGCTTCAGATAGCCAGGTATACAATGCCAGTGACCTCAAGGATGGGCTGGTTTTCCAGATCCAGACCCCCTACCCAATGACACACAAGATGTGCCCTACTTCATCATTGGTGATGATGCCTTCTCCCTCAGAACCTACCTCATGAAGCCCTACACTTCAAGATACCTCACCCGTGAAGAGAGGATCTTCAATTATAGGCTGTCCAGGGCAAGACGGGTGGTGGAGAACGCCTTTGGCATCCTGGCCAATAGGTTCCAGGTACTTCTCACCACCATGCAGCATCACCCAGGGACTGTGAGGAGCATCATGGAAGCTTGCTGCATCCTGCACAATCTGCGCTACCCAGTGTTGCAGAACAGGCTTGTGGACCATCAACAAGGCAATGGGGACATGGAGCCTGGTGAATGGAGGCAAGGGCAAAACCTGATAGACACTGTGTATGTGCAAGGCCCCAACAGAGCTTCACGTGAAGGGAAGAAGTAGCGCAACCTCTTGAAACACTGGTGCAACTCCCCAGCTGGAGCCGTGGAGTGGCAAGACAGGATGGTAGATGCTTAATGGATGCTTCCTTGAGCCTGTCTCATAACACTGATGAGATTGTGCCATGTATGTTGAGTGGTCCTACAATGAATAGGGCATTAATAAAGAGCTTTGTTTATTTTGAAATGTGTTGATCAATGAATAAATTGTTATTGATAAAAAAGGAGCATATGTGTGGCAGCTGGGAGAGTGGACCATACAGTCCCACTGGAAGTTGCACTGGAATTTTATCTATCCCACAGCTATCCTTACCCATCCCACAACCAACCTTACCCATCCCACAACTATCCTTACCCATCCCACAGCTATCCTTACCCATCCCACAACTATCCTTACCCATCCCACAGATATCCTTACCTATCCCACAAGCATACAAAGGCTTAACCATTTTTTCAGTTTTCAGTAACACTTTATTAAGTAAATAAAATGAACCAAGTGTGTGAAGCAAAGATAACCTTTATTAACAACTGTCTTAAATAAACTGTATGACTTTATTAAAAAAACAAAATGAACCAAGTAAAGTGTCTTTAAGCAAAGATAAGGTGAACAGGTAACAACTCAGTCTCTGGCACTATTCTCAGTCACTCTGAGGCATGTCCATGGTCTCAGCTGTTGAGCGGCCAGGAACTGTTGAGGTGGCTGTGGCTGGAGTGCTGGTCTGAGGCGCCATTGAGGTGCCTGGCCCCGAGAGTACAACAGGGGATGGTGTGTGCAGGAAGCTCTCAGAGAGCTGACTCAGTCCCGTGAGGTTGAGAGGCCCTTCCTCAAGGACCTGAGATGTCAGGCACAGTGCTGAAGACAGATTTTCTGTTGAAGGGCTTGGCTGTGGGTTGGAGGAAGGAGGAGTGTAGTGGGGCTGTCTGGTCTGCAGCTGTGTGAGGTGAGGCGTCTGTGGCGTGCGATGTACCTGGGTCTGGACTGGGAAGGGCTGCCGCTGCTGTGGCAAGTCCTGGTACTCGTAGCCTTGGTAAGCGAAGTCCTGGTACTCGTAATCTGTTGAAAGCCGTGGAAGGGCTGTGACATCGCCTGGAGTGGAGAAGCAGTCCTGGACTGGGTCGGAGTAGGTTCAGCTGGGCCTGGAGGGTGGTGCAGCAGTGCTGTGACTTTCTCCTTCATCACCTGGTACTGGGCCTCGGGCAGGTCCATGAGGGTCTGGCTCACGTAAGTGATGAAGGGCTTGCGGTTTCGAGGACAGTGTAGCTCTGTCCCTCCAATCTGCCTCTCTGCCTGCTTTCTGTGGAGGTGGAGCTGGGTGTGGGTGTGGGTTGGTCTCTGGTGGCTGCTGCTTCTTCCTCCATTTGTGACAGGGGATCCTCCACATCCTCTGGCATGGGGAGTGCAGCTGTCGGGGGGCCCTCTGAAGACACCTGCCTGGACACGGTAGCTGTCTCCTGGCTGGAAGAGGACTGGCTGTCTGTGGGATGTCTGAGGGAGAGGGTTGACAGAGGGGCTGCTGCTCAGTGGCGGACCTCACCCTCCAGGAATCTGCACTTGGCCATGACATACATCTCCCAGTCAGTGAGCTTGACAGCAGCCTGGCCAGATTTCTTCAGATGCAGCTTGCCATACCAGGTGTGCATGTGCTTCCACCACCCCAGGAGGACATCTGAAGTGTAGCCCAGGCTCTCTGCCTTGTCTCTCCATGCTGCCTGCTTTCTCCACAGGTACTCTTTCTCCCTCAGCCATTCCAGCACCTCCTCCTCATGGTCCTCGGAAATGGAGTACTGTTTCCTCTCTCCCTTCTCCTTGCCTTGCCTCTTCCTCCCTCTGGCAGGGGCTTCAGGGTCTTCAGCAGCAGGGCTTTGAGGGCCTCGGGGCTGGTCCACCATAGCAGCAGCAGCAGAAGCACCAGCAGGAGAAGCACCAGCAGCACCAGAAGCAGGAGAAGCACCAGCAGTACCAGCAGCACCAGCAGGAGAAGCACCAGCAGGAGAAGCACTAGCAATACCACCACCAGCAGCAGCAGAAGCACCAGCAGCTTCAGAGTCAGTGCCAGGGGGTGGGATGGCGGTTCTGTCCTTCTTGCCAGGGCTGGCAGGAGTAGGCACAGGCTTCCTCTTCTTCCCCATGGTGTTCTCTCAAGATGTCTCTGGTAGCAGGTCTTTCCTCTGAATGCTGACTGCTTGCGAGCTGCATCCTTTTATATCCGCGGAGCTGACACAATTCATCCTCTCCGCGTGCGCAGTGAACACTTTGCATCCGCTACGCATCTGCTATGCATCCTATAGGCGTCCGTGATGCATCCATGTCATCCGCTACGGATGTATCAGCCCTGTGGATGTATCATCCGCTTCCATCCACTAGGCTTCCTACAAACATCCGCTTACCATTCTCGCTACGTACTACCCCCATCCATTCCTTTCAGTTGTTGTCCGTTCTGTTTGTGCAAATTTGGGGCACTTTTGAGAGCGGATAACAACGGATGGAGCCACCCCCAAAATTTTGCTCGTCCACTGTGTCCTTTTTGCCTACATTTTGCATCCGTTGGCCAGTGTGACCTAGCCTTTATTTTCAGAGAAGAATTATGTTCCCTGAAAATATCCTTCATAGTAAAGGGAGCTCAAATATTTTGGACTAGGTAGTAACCAAATGGACTACTTAGTAACCAACTCTTCTAACACAGATAATAATTAAAGCTGATAGTCTAGTTACAATTGCAAAAAGGAAACAATAAATAACAATATTAAGAACATAAAGCAATATCTTCATTTTTAGAGAATTAATCAATTCATAATTCATTTGAAAATGCTAGAGTTTTGATGAACTGGTCTCCAAGTAAGTTCCATTAAACTTAGTACTTAGAATTTGTTTTCTAAGAGTATTTTAAATACACACTCGCTCACCGATATATACCAATGCTTGCATAGTTATATACCATTTTTTTACAAATCACACACACATGTATACACATTTGTGACCTCCCCACTCCCTGTAATCAGTATTATTCCCAAACAAAAATAATATAAAATAATTAGGCTTTGAGAAAATCCTTTTAAATTACTTAACGTAAAAATATTTAATAGATTGAACTACCATTATTTAATGAAAATCATGGCGTGGGTTGACAGATGGGTGATTGCATATGGATAAAATACTGTGAAGAATAATTTGGTATGATCTTGAATATCTTTTCATCACAATTCTTTTTGTTCACTTGCATACAGTTAAAATATTACATCACAAATTATCATGATGCAACTTGATTCTTAAAAATGAAATTATTCAGTATATCGGATCATCCATCTTCACATATTAAATAGTGGGGAGCCTTTGACGACTTCATTGTGAATGAAAGCATCAGGTACATCTACTCCCAACAAAAGCAGAGTCTCGGCTACCGGATCTAGAGTTGGTAAAGTGATGAGCCATGTGCTTCAGGTGAGGTATGTTGCTTGCTACCTCTGGTGTTGCAATCTGACTGTGGTCACCTGGTATCCCCCAAACTCAATCAAGGGTCAATTCAGTGACCAATCAGGATTACAGATGTGACCACATGATGAACTACATTTCCCATGAGGCATTAACTACATATCCCATGAAGCTCCCAATTTCCAGTCAACTCTGAACAGCAAAATAGGCTGTTCTAAACTTAAAGGCTTCAGCAGAGAAAATGGGAAAAATGATAAAAGATAATGGGAAGAGTAAGACTAGAGTGTTTCATTCTGCTCTTCTGCTCAACATCCTCTGTACTCCATTATCTTACTGGCTCCTAGGAAGATAACAAAGAAACAAACCAATGAGATATATCACACTGGTAGATGCTATTGGGAAAGAATGATTATATATTCCAGCTTTTCCTACATTCCCCATCCAATTTTGTTTCAGCTGAAATTTTGGACCACTAAGTACTGTGGGTTTTGATTCTGCCAAACCCTGGCTGATTTAAAATGGTTCCAGACAATGTCTGGAATGTGATGGTTTGTTCCAAGTTTGATTATTTATTATTTACACAAATGTTGTCCAATAAAACAATGCTTAAGTTTGCTCTTCGTTGCCAAGAATTTTAAATATTATAGTAATTAAGTCTAACTAATGGAATAAGAAGAGCCATTTTGATATATGGCTAAGGCATCAGATTAGAAACCAGGAGACAACAAGTTCTAGTCCTGCCTTTGACCCAAAGCTAATTGGGTAACCCATGAAGCAGTTACTCTTTCTCAGACTTAGGTAGGAGGCAATGGAAACCATTTCCAAAATCTTATCAAGAAAACTGCAAGGAGTTGCCTGGAATTTCCCAGGCAGTTGCCAAGAGTCAACAGTGACTCAAAGGATAAAAACAAAACAACAAAAAAAGGATCTCCTTTTCTATTTCTACTTCTTACTGAGATATATGGACTAGACAATCGAAGAGGAGTCTCACATGAATCTGTATCAGCAACTTCATTCTGTCATGAGGCAACAGGAATCATTTGACTAAAGAGCAGATGACTGGTGTGTTTGCTATGCTCAGATCTCCCTATTTACCAAGCCTGCTAGAGTAGAAAGCTGGGATTTTACTTAATTTGCCAATCTGGAGCATGGAGACAACTAATAGTTTCAGAAGAATACTAAGTTGAAATAAACTTATTGGAATATTTACTGTATTCTTTAATGCAAGGAAAGTTTTCTTTACTTTTTTTTTGAAGGACAAGGACATTTTATAATATGCATTTATGTATTCTAGATGAATTAACAGTGGCTTTCTAGCTATAACTTTCAGAGATGCTGAACAAAGTTGATGTTGGTATCAGTTATTTATGTCTTTTGGAATAACAAATTTGGACATCCTGTTTTAGTAAAAAATAGGGAGGGACTGCTTTGAATATAAAATTAGTTTCCAATGACATTAAAATGAGGCTAAGAGAAAAAAAGTTGCTTATTGTATTAGATAACTCAGTTGTCAGTTGCTTTCAGTTGTGTTATATAAAACATCCACCAGAGATGCAATTGAGAACAGTATATGACTGGAATGTCCCATTACTGTTACATTTTGGCTTAATTAGCAATATTGTACAGTTCTTATAATCTATGGCTATTATAATTTTGGTAATTTGCTACATGATGAAGAAATAAATACTCTTAGCTGTACTGAAACTGATCTTGGGTTTGCAAGTTGCCCATCCCTGGTACAGAGAGTGACAGGCAAATTCGGTTATACTTTTAAGATAGCTCAAGAAAAGCATTTCTTTATAAGATAATTTGCCTCACCACATCTAACGGGCAAAGCAAAGTTGCTTTGTTGCTGCCTGCTGCTTTATGTATTTCAGAAGGCCATCAAAGACACCGGAATTGTCTTTTCCTTGAAAAACAGGGTGCCTCAGTAAGAAAAATAGTTTTGTTTGTGCAGCATTGAAGCAGCCTGTTTCTTGTTTCTTGCAATCCTGTCCCAGAGTTCCTGAGATAAGCAGTTCAACACTACAAAGGCTTCCATACAAAGTTACTTTATTGGATTATATCAGGCATCCTTAAAGGTATAACTCACAGTGATGCTGAGATTCATCTAATGTCCATTCTTTGCATTGTCATTTTCATAGTGTGAAAAGATGGTTATCTCCAGAGATCAATTCAGTGACTACTCAGGATTACAGATGTGACCATGTGACATGAACTACATTTCCCATGAACATTTCCTTAAGAGGACAGCTCTCATTCCCAAATTAACTATATACTGTCTAATCAGCACACTTGGCACAGCACAAGTTATGGAAGAATCTGAGCAGATTTCATAAAGGTCCTGCAGAAATTTTCAGCAGACTCTTTGTCCGAAACTTCCAATATACCCATAACCAGAGGTGGTATTCAGAAGGTTCTGACCAGTTCTGGAGATCCGGTAGTGGAAATTTTGAGTAATCAGAGAACTGGCAAATGCCACCTCTGACTGTCCTTGTCTCCATCTATTCTCTGCCTCCTGAGTCTCAGCTGATCAACTGGGTCTTCTTTTGTTGCCCTGTACAGGAGAACAAAGTAGGAAAGCAGGTTGGTGGGGTGGGGAGGCAATGGGGATTTTGCAGTAACGTTCCCCCAGGCATGGGGAGGGAATGGAGATTTTGCAGTATCCTTCCCCTGGTCTGGTGTAAGAATGGAGATTTTACAGTATCCTTTCCCTGCCACACCCACCAAGCCATGCCCATGGACCAATAGTAAATTTTTTTGAATCCCATCACTGCCTATAACCTAGGATCCAACATCATATGTCAGTCAGTTTTGGGAACAGAAACTTCAGCCGGTCTTTATCATGTCCGTGCTAGATTTAATGAGTAGCCAAATTCATATATAGCTGGAAGTATCAGATTAAATGCATATAATTATGCATAACTGAAACACAGAGTACTTACTGATTTCTTAATGACATATCTACAAAATTATTATCAGGTGCTCTGGACATCCAAACCCTCCTGGACTTGATTTCACATGATACAATTTGTCCCAGAATTACCATATTAACATAGACCAATTATGCAATAAGCCTGCATCTGTATATCAGGTCAATATCTCAATTCATAGCTATATATGATGATCCTAAGAGGAAAATAATTGAAAGGCCCTGACACATGCATTTTATTTTCCCTAGGGTTTAACAGTGGAACCACTCAATCGTCAACAGCAAAAATAGCAGGATCTCAACCTAATTTTGTTTCTTATTTAACCATGCAGCTTTCTAGAACATTTAAACAATATTTATATGAATAATCTTTAGGGGAGGAACAGGCAGAGCTATCAAAAACACGTTTCTTGCAGCTCCTTCCAATTTAACTATATTAGTTTTTAGCACTTTTTTTAAAAAACAAACTTTATTAATTACAAAACCAAAATATCGAACAAACAGAACACACAAAAGAAGCAAGAAAGGAAATAGAAAAAAAAGAAAAGAAAAATGATTTTAAAAAAACCCTAAAAATTCTATTACTATTACTATCGACAGTCGATGATTCCTTATTTGTTGTCAATATTACTGATACATTAGAGATATATCTTATAGCGAATATATAATTATGGTTTATATTTTACATTATTTACTAATGTATTTTCTATTTTTGTTCTATCCAATCATACCAGCATTCCCAGCTTCTATAAAACCATGTTTTTCATATAATAAGGCCGGGTCTTATTTTTTTTTGAGCCCCCCAAAAATGGCAAGGGTGTCTTTTTGGGGGTGACTTAATCCCCCCCCCTTGCATCTTCGGGTGGGTGGGTGGCAACGGTTTGGATATTGACCTCAGCGTTGATGAGGCACTTCGTATCGGGGTCAACACAGACAGCACCATATCTGGGTGTGCAACAAAAGTACTTCCTAATGGCAAGCCCCCCCACCATTCCCCCCCATTTTGCATATTTTAATATAGGCCTTAATTTGGAGGGAGGAGCTTAATTTCATTTCATGCCTATAAAGCATGCTGGGACTTCCTACTGGGGGAGACATTAGCCTTAAGTGCTAAGGTTAACTTGTCCATCTCTGCACAGGTTGTTATCTTCTTTATAACCATCTCCTCTGTTGGAATATCTGCTTGTTTCCAACACTGTACAAAGGTTATTTGGGCTGCAGTAAGAATATGCAGTATGGTATATTTAATATTTTTAGGAATTTGTCTATTAAATATCCCCAATAGGAAGAATTCTGGTTTTAATTCAATTTGCTCCGCCATTATTTCCTCTAACCATTTTTTTTTAATCTTAAACCAGTATCTTTGGGGTTCAGTGCAGGACCACCACATATGAAAAAATGTTCCCTGTTTCTTTTTAGATTTCCAGCAATTCGGATTCATATTAGGAGACATTTTTGCTATTCTCGAAGGTGAGAGATGCCATCTATAAAACATTTCATAGGTATTTTCTTTATGTGCTGCTGATCTTGTAATTATATAATTCCTTGTCCAAACCTTTTCCCATTCTAATAATGTAATACAATGTCCTATGTTTCTGCTCCAAGCTATCATGTTGCCTTTGACTACTTTCTCTTCTAATTCTGTCTCTGATAAATAATTGTAAAATTTAGTTATATTTTTGTTATCTGGACCTAATAAAATTTTACCTATTTGTTGTGCCTTAGTATAAATTCCAAAGTTTTTTCTTGTCCTGGCTATATCTATTTTGAATTGGAGTTTTTAGCAATTTTTAATGGAACTTTATTTTAAATTCAGCTTATATGGTGAGAATGCAGTAGTGCAGGCTACTTCTGAGTCTCATTGGTTCAAGGTTGATTCAACCTTCCATCCTTCCGAGGTCGGTAAAATGAGGAGCCATTTGTTGGGGCAATATGCTGACTCTGTAAACCATTTAGAGAGGGTTGTAAAGCACTGTGAATCGGAATATAAGTGCTATTGCTGCTAATGCTCTTTTGTATGAGATGAATGTGAAGGTAAAAGTACAGATAAAGTACTTTTTATGGGTTTGAATGATATGGGAAAAGGAAAAAGAATGAATGCCATCAGCCCAGGCTCTCTTGCTTTCATGTCAACCAAATCAAAACCAAATCAACCAAACAAGCAAAGATTTTTTGCTTTTTTGCTTTGTAAGAAAAGAATTTGTAAATAAAACAAATTCTCCATTTATTTCAAACAAGTATGATGCTTTGGAAATGGACCTTCAAACAGAAATAGAAAAATGACAGGTGCCAGAATTCTTCTTATCTGTTAGGGAAGAACTAAATAGGAGCCCAAGACAACCCAACTAATTAACTACCACCCTACCAAACAAAAGCTATCATACTTTGACTGTGTAGTCATGTAATGTAATGAGAGCCATGTAATGAGAGCTGAATCATCAAAAAGTCAATCATGGTAGGAGTGATCAACGGAAAAAAAGAGAAGGGACCACTCTAGTACCTGTTAGTTGGATACAATAAAGGATGACACTAAGATGTCCATGACATATTTGAAAAAAGTGATGTCAGACATAGAGGCATAGAGATTGCGGATTCATAGAGTGGCCGAGAATTGGACACAGCTGGATGGCTAACAACAATGACCAGCAGCCCTGGGGAGAATTGAAACAAAGATAAAAACTGAAATCAGAACAGAAAGAGAAAGCTCAAAGATCAATCTTTCAATATTACTGGACTCATGGATGTCATGGAATAAGAAATCAAATAATGATGTGTATTATGATGAAATTATGTAAATGCTATGAGGTCTACTTATGTCAGATATCCTGATATAAGGGCAGAGGGATTTAGAAAATATCACTGAACAAATTACTTACTGCTTATAAATGACACAGAAAACCCACTGAAATGTCCTGTGATTGAAACACTATAGTCACCGCATTTCCTGGAGTAACTGTAGGCCCTGGAGCTGAGTTTCCACATCCAAGAGCTAATATGGTATCTTCCTGCTCTGTATTTGTTCTTCTCAGTACCTGGAGGACAAAGTGTTAATATATATGTAAAGCAATAGACTCATTTTCATTGTCACTGACTTATATTCTAATCCCTAGATATAAATGAGATTACAATAAATAAAGACTTTACCTACTCACCTGTGGTATTCAACAGAAAGATGTTGAATATATCAAAATATATCAATTGTCACAAAATCTAAATCTTTTTCATAGCTGTATGCCCACAGTAGGGAAACTTTATACCTGGTTCCTTGAGGTTCATGTGGCATTTTATATATCAGCGCAGGGCATGTACATCTTGAACCATTTACCAGTTAAAAAGTCCTTTTTATTTATTTTTAAAGTCAGGAAGCAAATATATGTTGGAATCCTCCATCTTGGTACCACTTATGTAAACTTCAACTTCAAATCTTTATTTGGTCATAGTCATCACATAAAATACAGAAATCATAGTAATTTAAAATAGAATACAAGAGAAAAAAAATATCATGCACACTCAAACACACACAAATATGCTAAAATGGTTGACAACAAATTGACAAACTTAATAATGGATTTTAAAATACTCATCCTTTATATTTTGAGATTAATATCCTGTCTTCCTTCCAGGAACTTAAGGCAACATACTATTACCTCCTCCATTTTTTTCTCATAATAAACCTGAGGTAAGTTAGATGTCTGAGGATGGATTTGGACATAAGTCTTCCTGTTTCTAAGCCAACACCTTAAGGGCCTGTCACATAGGCCGACAGATGCAAAACGTATGTAAAAAGGACACTGCGGACGAGAAAATTTTCCATCCGTTGTTACCCGCTCTCAAAAGTGCCCCAAATTTGCATAAGCAGAGCGGACAACAACGGAAAGGAACGGATGGGGGGAGGATGTAGCCAGGATGTAAAGCGGATGCTCCACGGAAGCCTAGCGGATGGAAGTGGATGGCACATCCGCAGGGCTTCCAGGGGAGCACAGCGAAGCATACGCGCAACAGAAGGAACAGATGCAGAGCAGATGCCTAGCGGATGAAGCGGATGCATCACGGAAGCCTAGCGGATGCCTAGCGGATGCCTAGTGGATGCATTCACTGCGCATACGGGGAGGATGCATTGCGTCAGCCCTGCAGATATAAAAGGATGCAGCTCGCAAGCAGGTCACCATTCAGAGGAAAAACCTGCTGCCAGACACAACCATGGGGAAGAAGAGAAAGCCTGTGCCATCTGCTGCCAGCCCTGGCAAGAAGGACAGGGCCACCATCCCACCCCCTGGCCCTGACTCTCCTTCTGCTGGGGCTTCTGCTGCTCCGGCTGACTCTTCTGGTGCTGGTGCTTCTGCTGGTGCTGTTCCTGGTGCTGGGGCTTCTGCTGGGGCTTACTCTGCTGGTGCTGCTGCTGGTGCTGGTGCTTCTGCTGGTGCTTACTCTGCTGGCGCTGCTCCTGGTGCTCGGGCTTCTGCTGGTGCTTACTCTGCTGGTGCTGCTCCAGGTGCTGGTGCGTCTGCTGGTGCTTACTCTCCTGGTCCTGCTGATGCTCCTGGTCCTGCTGGTCCTGCTGGTGCTTAATCTGCTGCTGATGATCCTGGTCCTGCTGGTGCTGCTTTTGCTGCTACTGTTGTTGTTGCTGCTGCTGGTGGTGGTGGTGTGGTGGAGCAGCCTCTAGAACCTCGAAGCCCCTCTGATGAGGGCCCAGAAGGCCCTGCCAGAGGGAGGAAGAGGCATACGCGAGAACGGCAGAGGAGGCAATACTCCATCGAAGAGGAACATGAGGATGAGGTGCTCGAATGGCTGAGGGAGAACGAGTACCTCTGGCGGAAGGGACACAGGCTCTATCGAGACACCAAGAGGAAGCAGGCTGCTTGGAGAGAGAAGGCGGAGAGCCTGGGCTACACTTCAGAGGTCCTCCTCGGGTGGTGGAAGCACATGCACACCTGGTACGGGAAGCTGCACCTCAAGAAATCTGGACAGGCCATGGTCAAGCTGACAGACCGGGAGACCTACGTGATGACCAAGTGCAGCTTCTTGGAGGGTGAATTCTGCCACCGAGGAGCAGCCCCTCTGACAGCCCTCTCTCTCAGGCAGCCCACAGAGAGCCAGTCCTCTTCTGGCCAAGAGTCAGCTCCTGTGTCCAGGCAGGTATCTGTGGAGTGTCCCACGATGGAGACCCCCCCCCAACAGCTGCACTCCCCATGGCGGAGCGTGTGGAGGACCCCCTGATGCAGTGGGAGCAAGGAGAGGGCACTTCCACCAGAGACCAAGCCAAACCGACCCCCAGCTCCACCTCCACAGAAAGCAGGCAGAGAGGCAGACTGGAGGGGCAGAGCCACACTGTCCTGCTGGAGATCAGGGACACCATCAAAAGCAGCGTAGATCTCCTCTCTTAGCTGGTACACACCGACATACCATCCTCAAACCGAAAGACCTTCATCACCTACGTCAACCAGACCCTCATGAACATGTCCGAATCACAGTACCAGGTGATAAAGGACAGGATCACCGGTCTTCTGCACAACCCTCCAGGCCCAGCTGAATCTCTCCTTCCAAGGTTTTCCAAAGGCCCTCACCTTCCAAGGCTACAGCTACCAGGAGTTCCAGCAGCACAGGCAGCCCTTCCCAGTCCAGCCACAGGTTCATCGAACGCCACCGATGCCACCGATGCCATCAATGTCACCCACGCCACAGATGCCACCCATGCCACAGATGCCACCCACACCTCACCTCGCTCAGCTGCAGACCAGACGGCCCCACTACACTCCTCCTTCCTCCACCCCACAGCCAAGCCCGGCCTCAGAACATCTGTCATCAGTTTTGGGACTGACATGGAGGAAGGGGCTCTCAACATCACAGGACTGAGACTGGGCACGCCTCCGAGTGATTGGGAAGCGTGCCAGAGACTGCGTTGCTACCTGTTGACTTTATTTTTGCTTTGGACACTTGACTTGGGTCATTTTTGTTTTACAGTTTGTTATTAATAAAGTATATCTTTGCTTCACACACTTGCTTCAGTTCTTTTACTCAATAAAGTCTTGGTGGAAACTTTTAGAAATGGTTTAAGCCTTTGCATGCTTGTGGGATGGGTAAGGATAGCAGTGCGTTGGGCAGGGATACCTGTGGAATGGGTAATAGCTGTGAGATAGATAAACCTCCAGTGTAAGCATAGTGGGACTGTGTGGTCCACCCTCCCAAGTGCCACACCTATGGCCCTTTATTATCAATAATAATGTAATCATTCATCCACACATGTCAACATGAACACAACTCTTTATTAAATGCCCTGTTCATTGTACGCCCACCCAACATACATGGCCCAATCTCATCAATGTGATGAGACAGGCTGAAGGACGCATCCATTAAGCATTTACCATCCTGTCTTGCCACTCCACGGCTCCAGCTGGGGAGTTGCACCAGTGTCTCAGGAGGTTGCGCTGCTTCTTCCCTTCACATGAAGCTCTGTTGGGGCCTTGCACATCCACAGTGTCTATCAGGTTTCGCCCTTGCCTCCATTCACCAGGCTCCATGTCCCCATTGCCTTATTAGAGGTCCACGAGCCTGTTTTGTAACACTGGGTAGTGGGTGCGCATGAGATTGTGCAGGATGTAGCAAACTTCCACGATGTTCCTAACAGTCTCTGGGTGATGCTGCATGGTGGTGAGAAGTACCTGGAACCTGTTGGCCAGGATGCCAAAGGCGTTCTCCACCACCCGCCTTGCCCTGGACAGCCTGTAATTGAAGATCCTCTCTTCACAGGTGAGGCATCTGGAAGTGTAGGGCTTCATGAGGTAGGTTCTGAGGGAGAAGGCATCATCCCCCACGATGAAGTAGGGCACATCTTGTGTGTCATTGGGTAGGGGGTCTGGATCTGGAAAACCCATGATGAGGTTGCGTTCCAGCCCCTCCTTGAGGTGACTGGCATATACATGGGCATCTGAAGCTGACCCGTTGCCTGAAACATCGATGTACATGAACTTGTAGTCAGCATCGACCATGGCGAAGAGGATGATGCTGAAGAAGCCCTTGTAGTTGTGATAAGTGGACCCTGACTTGGCTGGAGCTTTGCAAGCCACATGCTTGCCATTGATGGCTCCAACGGTGTGGGGGAAGTTCCACTTCTGATACCACTGCTCGGCAACTTTCTTCCAGCCTTCTTCAGTGGAGGGGCACTGGAGGAGCTCCTTCATGTATTCTTCGATGATGGCCTGCACCACTTCTCTGACCACAATGCTGATGGTGTTGTGTGGCACCCTCCAGGAGTACTGCATTCTCCTGTACGTGGTCCCGGAGGCCAGGTGGTGTAGAGTCAGTGCCACCTTCAGCCCAGGGTCCAGGCTGGGCTGGAAGTTGGTGTTTGCCTTGGTCAACCTGGGTGTCAGCCAACTTCGTCAAACATGGCTGGCAGCATCCTCATGAAGTTCTGGAATGCACGAGGGTCTTCATTCCTCAGCTCCACCATCAGCTTGTTATGCAGTCTGTACTTGGCTCTTCTCACGATCCATCTTCGGACCCAGACACTTCTTGGACGCCTCCTTTTCTTCCCGTAGAACAGGTGAAAGAGCCTGTAGATGGCTTCACACTGTTGTAGAACGATGGCGGCTACTGAAAGGAGTGTGTGATGATCCATGGTGGAGATGACTGGATGCTGTGAAAGAGCAAGAGCCAGATGAAGGCTGAAGAGGTCTGCGCTGCAGGGCTGCTGGACTGAAAGTGAGATCCAGGTGATTTCTCCCCCTTTTTATAGGAAATATAGGTTTTCCACTAGGTGTCCTTTTGCATCCTCTAGACATCCTGCAGACGTCCTAAATATCCAAGATATGTCCCCTATACGAACGTTTTTTCCATTTTAATGCTTTATATGTGAGCTGTATCTGCTTTCATCCTTTCTACGTCCGTGCTACTAACGCTGCGTGTCCGTTCCGCGTCCGTTTCGCTTCCTCCCTATGTCCGTTTTCCACTGGAGCGGATGCGAGGATG
Organism: Laticauda colubrina; assembly: GCA_015471245.1. NCBI lineage: Eukaryota > Metazoa > Chordata > Lepidosauria > Squamata > Elapidae > Laticauda > Laticauda colubrina. The sequence continues at coordinate 1,486,065 of BLBF01000043.1, read as the reverse complement.
CGCAGCGGATGCCTAGCAGATATAGCGGATGCGTAATGGATGACGACGGATTTATAACGGATGTTCCCCGTATGCGTAGCGGATGTAGAACGGACGTGTTGGATACATTTTCCGCTCAAAAAGTTTTGTGCAGCTGAAAACTTTTTGAGTGGATGAAATGTCAGTAGACGGATGCTGGACGGATAGAGAGTATGAAAAACGGATGCAGTGAGTACAGAACGGATGCATCGTGTTAACCAACGGATGGCAAGAGTTTCCGTTTTACATCCTCTTTCCATCTGTTGGTGCAGTGTGACAGGGGCTTTAATTACTACGGTATATCACAACCAAATATAGAACACCCAATTCTTTTTTTAAAGAGTTACTGATTTTTAATTTGGTTTATAATTGTTCTGTCCGGAAAGTAGCGCGTGAGACCAGGTTCCAAACAACAACTATTTATTAAACTCGCAAGCTAAACATATATGGAACAGTAGCCCAAGCCACAGCAGCCCTTTTTATAGCGGCTTGCCTGCGGTTTGTGGCCAATGACACTCTTTTGACAGTTCCCGCCGTTTGGTGGGCTTCCCGGATTGGTTTTTAAATAACCAATCCGCAAGTGGCCTTTTCGGCCAATCAGAAAGAGGAACTTGGAATCTACCAAGTTCCATACAGAACAATAATAGTGTTATATTTTAGCACCAGTAATTGGGTGTAATTGATAGCAACGGGGTGTAAATAATTTCTTGCTTAAAGCTTCACTTCCTAACTCTATAACAGCTTCTTGGGAAGACAAATTATGTGAGAAATTCTTTACCACAGAAGAAATGGACAAGAAATGAAAAGCTGCTTCTTTGGCTTAAAAATCCCAAATACTTCCCAAATACTTACAGTATGATCTACACCCACCTTGTAAAGTTATGTGCTACAGCTATTTCTTAAATTATATACTTATGAATTCTTTGGTTTATTCTGTTTGTAAACCACCCACTGTCTTGAGAGCTGAACAGTATATAAATATACATTAACACATCATTATTTTAAAACTCAGGTACATCACATTTTAATAAACTCTTGTGACACAGGAAAAATTGTTGATAATATATTTATGTTTAAAATAGAAATTAAAATTAAAATCTTCATCACCATTTATAAAAACAACATTTAAAATGACTTGGCTATGTGAATATAGTTTCAAAGAATGAAATAGCAAATGCCATTTCAGCCTTCATTTTTTAAGCAAAACATAGTTACTCAGTTCCTCATGACTTCCTACATTTTGATAAATTATGTTTGCCCTTTAGCAACAAGTGGGAGCTGTGTAGTTTTATACAATCTGACCATTGTACAGTTTTGTACAATGATGACCAAAGTTTGGCAAATTCTTTTAAAAAACTAACAGCTTTTAGGAATCGTGAACATCCCTATGCTTCAAATGAAATGCTTTATATACAAATATATATATAATAGTTAATAAAATAAATATTTTTATTTTGAAAATGTTCAGATATTAAATGAAAGAAACAACACTTGACTTTCTGATGAATATATAAAAATGGTAACATATTTTGAGTTCTTTCAATATCCATGAAATTTTCTATGTGAATTTTCTTTAGAACAATACAAAATCTGATATGAAATCATTGTTCCCAAATAAAGTTATGCTAGCAGTTGTTCAATTGCAAGGGAAAGAAAAAGTCAAGGTCCCCAAAAGAACATATTTTACTGCTGCTCTAGATATTCCTGAATTAATTTTGGCATTGAAAGTATGATCCAAGACAAAATGTACAATCCCAGTTGCAAAGTGGAGAATAAAATGCAAAATTGCAGATTCTCCATCATGTTCTAAATGTAACCATATTCTAAACTGCACCAAATAAATTGAGAGATGTTTGGTCTTATGGGTAATTACTGTCCATGAATACCTGATGTTATTGGGAAAGATTTCTTGCCAATAGGGAAAAGTTATGGTACCATTTTCTTTATGAAGTATGCCACCACATCCTGTAAGAATAAGGAATGATTGAATCACAGAGCGGTATTTAGTTATACAGACAAATAAAAGACTGTAAGGTATAATAATGCCAATAAGTTTTATAATTAAATAATAAATGTACAATTCTTTATAAACTCTAGTAATATTAACAGAAAAGTCAACTGTCTTCATCTATTTAGTAATTATTGATCATGTATTTTTTTTCTTGAAAACAGTTCTTATTTTATAAAATTGAAATTTAAATTTTGAATACAATTAAAAAAAAAAAATTAATATTCAGAGAGTTTTTGTAAATTGCGTGGATGTTACGGGAATCCATAAAACAAGGAACATATACAAAAAGAAATAAAATGTCTATTGTAAACCATTAAGTGCTACAATATCATATTCAGGTTCCTGAATATGAAGTTCTGCTGTCTATTTCTGCTTTTCAATAAGTGCTTGACAGTATTATCAGCATTATTCTGAAAGACCAAAGAATCCCTGGTTGCAACACAGTTTGAAAATAATACTAATTGCCTGTAAATAAAGGTACAATTAAAGGGTAAAAGAATTAAAATAGCAGTTCTTCATATGCAAGATGGATTTACAATAAGTAAAACTTCCATAAAGGAATTCTTGATACTTTTGATGAAATAAAAAATGTTCCTTAGCTTAGCCATTTAGAAATAGGATTCTTGCCTCCAATTTATTGAGGTCTATTATAATGGAATAATTGTAATTGTTCTAAGGAAGTGGTTCATTAAAATTGCTATGTCTTTAACACAATTCTTCAACACATACCTTATTTTCAGGCTCATATGGAGTTTTTAAAAATGTCTGTTCCAAAGGACATTTACTAATCACATTCAACACAATACATACTCTAGTCTTTATCTATTCGTAAAATATAACAAATTAGTTCCTATGTCATGCTGCCTGAGCATAATGTTCCACAATTAGGAACAAAATATTATAGCAGATGATTTTCTCACCTATCTTACTTCAGGGAGAATAGCATCTGAAGCAAATTGCTGAAGACAGCTAAAATGCATTGTGAAGAAGTAAGTATTCATATAGGGATCCAAATTCTTAAAGGCCTTATATATTTTAATTTCTTCCCCTCAGATTTATCCATATTGCAGCTTATAGGTTGAGTTGCCAAAATCCAGATGGCTACTAGATGGCAGCAATAAGAGTATATTAACATTGTGGCTACTTAGATTTTTGCAATCCAGATTGAATAATCTGCACTAGAATATATAGATAACAAAATGTCTCATGAATGCCCTATTTATCTTACTGGAAGATAATGAATCCTTTTTAACAAAATAAATAAAACATCTTATTTGGGTACAGCATGGTTCCGGGTTATCACATTTCCATACAGATACAATTTCATGTACATTATCATCTTATATATTCAATTTCATATCTTATTACTCTTTTTCCAACTTCTCACTATTTTTCCCTTTACTTACCTTAATTTTCTTTTACGATTATCTCATTTTCTTCTTATTTAATTGTATTTCTTTTACCTAAATTTCTATATCCTTTTATTCATTATATTTATTATTTCGTCTGTCTTGTTTTTTTAAAAAGCAAAATTCGCTCTATGATTGCCTTTTATGAAAGCAAAATTTGCTCTATGATTGCCAATCGGAGTGCAACACCTTTAAGTCTTATTGTTATTATCATATGAAATCTCATTAAACATTAAATTTGTGCATTCTAAAATTATAACATTCTAATATCTATTTTATATCATGTATCTGCTTGGTACTTCCCCTTGAAAATGTAAAAAGAAAAATTCTAAAAACATAGCAAAAACAATATACGGCCTCCCAAAAATACACAAAGAAGGCATACCTCTCAGACCCATAGTCAGCTCCAAAGGAGCACCACTACAAAACCTAGCTAAACTCGTAGCAAAACAACTACAGCCCCATGCTGAAACCACAGCTTCATATGTACAAAATTCATACCACTTCTTAGAAATGATCAAAGATCTACAAATGGAACAAGAAGATCTGCTTGTAAGTTTCGATGTGGTTTCATTATTCACTCAAGTCCCGATAAAAGAAACTCTCGAAATCATCAAAAATAAATACCAACCAGCTAAACACCTCATGGAACTAACAGAATACTGCTTAAGCAACACATATTTCATATACAAAGGACAAAGTATACGAGCAAATTGAAGGAGCCCCTATGGGATCACCACTGTCACCCGTCATTGCAAACCGGTTCATGGAAGAATTCGAATCCAGAGCCCTGGCTAATGCCACCCACAAACCCAAACTATAGCTAAGATACATCGATGACACATTTGTGATTTGGCCCCATGGAAAAGAAAACCTAAACAATTTCCTAACACACCTAAGCAGCACACACCCCAAAATCAAGTTCACCATGGAAACGGAAATAAACAAACAACTATCATTCCTAGATGTACTAATCTACAAAATAACAGATGGCACACTGAGACACATGGTATACCAGAAGAAAACAAACACCAACTGCTACCTCAACACCCAATCCCACCACCACCCAGCACAGATAAATTCCATGGCCAAAACACTAATCACCAGAACCAAACGCTTGGCAGACAAGACACATATAAAGACTGAACTATGCACCCTGACTAAAGCACTGACAGCCAACGGCTTCCACAAAAACAAAATCACCAGCTTGATCCACAAAAACACACTAAGACATAATAGAGATCTAGAAGATCAACAGACCTATGGAACAGCTGTCCTGCCCTACATAAGAGGTACTACAGACAAAATCAGTAAGATACTACACAGGCATCACATCAAGACTGCCTTCAAAACAGATAAAAAAATAGCAGCCATCCTTAGAAACCCCAAAGATAAAATTGACCTGGAAAACCAAGGCATATACGAAGTTCCCTGTGCATCATGCCCAGCCACATACATTGGACAGACCAATAGAAGAATAAGTACCTGCCTGGATGAACACAAAAATGCAGTAAAAAAGCTGGAACACACCTCCTCACTAGTCCAACACATGAAAACCACAGGTCACAATATCAACTTCAATGGCACTTGTATATAGGGAAGAACCAGAAGATTTCTGAATGCCCAGTATAGAGATCCCACATAGTTTAATGATGAGCTTAGCTGTGTAATCAGCCCCATCTCATAATTCAAGTTAATATAATGTTCAACTAAAAGAAGACCACATTATAGACTTTTGCACACAATATATCAGAGAAATATTTCATTTAATTTTGGAAGACACAAAATTGAGACACATCAATGTCCGCAATTAATAATATTTGGGTCACATGAGGACTAAATCAGTTACAGAATAAGAAATCTTTAACCATATCCCAGTACCATATTGAGCAAGTTTCGTTAATATTTCTAACTGATGGATTGCTATCCAGAGGCACCTAAAAGAGCAAGATTGTCGGTATATATATTTAATAAAAATAAAACAATAACAGCAATAACAACAACAACAATAATAATGAATTTCAGGCATCAGGCAAATCACCTTCATGTGTTGTCAAGAAAACCATAGGAAACACTCTATGAAATCATCAACAAAATCATCAACAAAAGTAGATATATAGATGGACATATATTCAACTATTGTGCTACTAGATATGTACATGGACATAAATTCAAAATGTAAGTTGTCACACTGCATATTTTGTAACCTTTTTAAGGGACATAAAATAGTAAGAAATGTTCTCATAACACTTGATTACAACAAGCCTTATAAAATGTAATTAAAGCTAATCTAATAATTGTGTAAATACTTGGTGAAGGCAGAATATTAAATATATCTTCAAACTGCATCTCTACAGCCACCCCATAAGGCACAGGTATGATCCAGGTGCAATCAGCAAAAAATGGATGATTTCCAGAATAGTTGGGTGAAGAGATAAATCCAAATTGATTGTGTTGAGTGATGTAAACATTTCCTCCACATGATAGCATTTTTTTAAACTATTACCATCTTGCAGATGGTACAGAATAATAAAAACAAGGACAAATAGGCTGAAAAACAGTTTCAATCCCAGGGCACTAACTCTTTCGAATTCTACTGTATATTGCAGTGCTGGTGCAGTAACAGGGGCTTCAGTTCAAACTGTGGAGTGTGAAGGATATGTGTTTGTGTTTATTTTCATGGTCATGATGTGCACTGAAGATGGGGTTTGATTTGCAATGACAATAAAGTAAAGTAAAGTAAACTAGTAAACACACTGCACCAACGGATGCAAAGAGGAAGTAAAACGGACAAAAAACCTTGCCATCCGTTGGTTAAGGCGATGTACTCACTGCTTCTGTTTGGCTTCCTCTCGATCTGTCCAGCATCCGTTTATGGACGTTTCGTCCGCTCAGAAAGTTTTGGGCTGCCTAAAACTTTTGCACGGAAAATGTATCCAGTTCATCCGTTCTGCATCTGCAACGCATCCACTACGCATCCACTACGCATCCGCTACGCATCCGCTACGCATCCGCTATATCCGCTACGCATCCGCTGCACATCCGCACAACTCGCATCCGCCCAGATGCAGGGAGGAAGCAGAACGGACGCGGAATGGATGAAGAACGGATGCAGAACAGATGCAGAACGGAAACAAAGCGGTTTAAAACGGAAAAATTGTTCGCAGAGGGGATCTCTCTCGGATATTAAGGATGTCTAGAGGATGCCTAGAGGATGCCTAGAGGATGCCTAGTGGAAAACCTATACTGCCTATAAAAAGGGGGAGCAACTCGCCTGCTTCACACTTTAAAACCAGCAGCCCAGCAGTGCAGACCTCTGCAGCCTTCATCTGGCTCTTCCTCTTCCACAGCATCCAGTCATGTCCACCGTGGATTGCGAAAAAATCCTTTCGGCAGCCAACATCTTTCTGCAACACTGCGAAACCATCTACAGGCTCTGTGAACTCTACTACAGGAAGTCTGGCTCCGAAGATGGTTCGCCAGAAGAGCGCAGTACGTACTTTACGACAAGCTGATGGTGGAGCTCAGGAGCGAAGACCCTCGGGCGTTCCAGAACTTCATGAGGATGCCTCCAGCCATGTTTGACGAAGTTGTGCAGCGGCTGACACCCAGGTTGACCAAGACAAACACCAACTTCCCGCCCAACCTGGAACCAGGGCTCAAGGTGGCACTCACTCTGCGCCACCTGGCCTCAGGGATCACCTACAGGAGCATGCAGTATGGCTGGAGGGTGCCACCCAGCACCATCAGCTTTGTGGTCAGAGAAGTGGTGCAGGCCATCATCGAAGAATACAAGGAGGAGCTCCTCCAGTGCCCCTCCACTAAAGAAGGATGGAAGAAAGTTGCAGAGCAGTGGTATCAGAAGTGGAACTTCCTCCACACCGTTGGAGCCATCAATGGCAAGCACGTGGCCTGCAAAGCTCCAGCCAAGTCAGGGTCCACTTATCACAACTACAAGGGCTTCTTCAGCATCATCCTCTTTGCCATGGTCGATGCTGACTACAAGTTCATGTACATCGATGTTTCAGGCAACGGCTCATCTTCAGATGCCCAGGTATACAACAACAGTCACCTCAAGGAGGGGCTGGAAAGCAAACTCATGGTGGGCTTCCCAGATCCAGACCCCTGCCCAACGACACACAAGATGTGCCCTACTTCATCGTGGGGGATGACGCCTTCTCCCTCACAACCTACCTCATGAAGCCCTACACCTCCAGATGCCTCACCTGAGAAGAGAGGATCTTCAACTACAGACTGTCCAGGGCAAGGCGGGTGGTGGAGAACGCCTTTGGCATCCTGGCCAACAGGTTCCAGGTACTTCTCACCAACATGCAGCATCGCCCAGAGACCGTGAGGAGGATCATGGAAGCTTGCTGCATCCTGCACAATCTCATGCACACCTGCTAACCAGTCTTGCAGAACAGGCTCGTGGACCTACAACAAGGCAATGGGGACATGGAGCTTGGGGAATGGAGGCAAGGGCAAAACCTGATAGACACTGAGGATGTGCAAGGCCCCAACAGAGCCTCATGTGAGGCGAAGTAGCAGCGCAACCTCCTGAAACACTGGTGCAATTTCCCAGCTGGAGCGGTGGAGTGGCAAGACAGGATGATAGATGCTTAATGGATGCTTCCTTCAGCCTGTCTCATCACACGGATGAGATTGGGCCATGTATGTTTGGTTGGCCTACAATGAACAGGGCGTTTAATAAAGAGTTGTGTTTATGTTGACATGTGTGGATAATTATTACATTATTATTGATAATAAAGGGCCATAGGGGTGGCACTTGGGAGGGTGGACCATACAGTCCCACTATGCTTGCACTGGAGGTTTATCTATCCCACAGCTATTACCTATCCCAAAGGTATCCCTGCTCATTCCACAGGATCCCTTCCCATCCCACAGCTATCTTAACCCATCCCACAGGTATCCCTTCCCATCCCACAGCTATCTTAACCCATCCCACAGGTATCCCTGCCCATCCCACTGCTATCTTAACCCATCCCTGAAGCATGCAAAGGCTAAACCATTTCTACAAGTTTCCACCCAGACTTTATAGAGAAAAATTAATGAAGCAAGTGTGTGAAACAAAGATAAACTTTGTTAATAACAAGCCGTAAAATAAACATGACCCAAGTCAAGTGTCCAAATAAAGTCCACAAATATCCAGGCAGCCAGTCTCTGGCACTCCTCTTGGTCACTCGGAGGTGTGTGCCCAGGCTAAGATGTTAGGGAGCAGGTGCTGTGGAGGTGGGTTCTGCTGCAGTGCTGGTCTGAGGTGTTATTGGAGTGCCTAGCCCCGAGAGGACAACAAGGGATGGTGTGTTGAGGAAGGTGTCGGACAGCTGGCTCAGCTCCATGATGCTGAGAGGTCCTTCCTCCATGCCATGGGGTGTCAGCCCCAGTACTGAGGACAGATGTACTGAGGCCGGGCTTGGCTGTGGGATGGAGGAAGGAGCAGTGTAGTGGGGCTGCCTGCTCTGCAGAGGGGTGAGGACTGTCGAGGTTGGCATCGGTGGCATCATTGGAACCGGTGGCAGCGGTGTCGCCCGATGACTCTGTGCCTGCATCTGTAAGGGCTGCTGTCTGTGCTGCTGGACCTCGGGGTAGCTGTAGCCCTGGAAGGTGAGGGGGTGTGGGAAGCCTTGGTATGGGAGGGACATCACCTGGGGTGGAGGAGCAGACCTGGACTGGGTAGGAGAAGGTGCCTCTGGGTCTGGAGGGTTGTTAAGCAGCGTGGTAATCCTCTCCTTCACCACCTGGTACTGGGGATCTGCCATCTCCTTGAGGGTCTGGTTCACATAATTGAGGAAGGGCTTGCAGTTGGAGGAGGAGGATTCGATGGGGACCAGCTGAGAGAGGAGACCTATGCTGGTGCGGATGGTGTCCCTGATCTCCACCAGGACCTTGTGGCTCTGCCCCTCCTGTGGTCCGGCTCTCTGCCTTACTGTGGTGATGGAGGTGTGGGTGGATGCGGCTTTGGCAGCGGTGGACTCGATGTTTCCTTTTCCCACCGAACCAGGGAGTCCTCCTTGCTCTCCACCACACTTTCAACACCTGCCCGGGGTTCTCCGCCGTGGCACGCTCCACAGATACCTGCATGGAGACAGGGACTGACTCTCGGCCGCCAGAGGATTGGCTCCCAGCAGGCTGCCGGAGAGAGAGGGTAGAGATTTGGGCTCCTGGTGCTCCTCGGTGGCGGACCTCCCCTTCCAGGAAGCTGCACTTGGCCATGACGTACTTCTCTCTGTCCGTCAGCTTAACCCTGGCCTAGCCAGATTTTTTGCGGTGCAGCTTCCTGTACCAGGTGTGCATGTGCTTCCACCAGCCAAGGAGCACATCCGATGTGTAGCCCAGACTCTCCGCTCTCTCTCTCCAAGCAGCCTGCTTCCACTTGGTGTCCCTGTACAGCCGGTGTCTCTTCCACCACAGATCGTCGTTCTCTCTCAGCCACTCCAGCACCTCATCCTCGTGTTCCTCCTCAATGAAGTATTGCCTCCTCTCCCTATCACGCATCTGCCTCTTCCTCCCTCTGGGAGGGCCATATGGGCCCTCATCAGAGGGACTTTGAGGTTGTATGGGCTGCTCCTCCACACCAACAGCATCATCATCATCATCATCATCCTCTTCAGCAGGATCATAATCATCATCATCATCAGCAGCAGCAGCAGCATAATCACCAGCAGGATCATAAGCAGCAGCAGCAGCAGCAGCAGGATCATCATCATCATCATCAGCAGCAGCAGCAAGACCAGGATGAGCAGCAGCAGATTAAGCACCAGCAGCAGGGTCAGCAAGACCAGGAGCACGAGCAGAACGAGCAGGACCAGCAGGACCAGGAGCAGCTTCAGCAGAGTATGCATCAGAAGCACCACTGCCAGGAGCAGCTTTTTCCGTTCCGCGTCCGCTTCGCTGAGCCCCCCCGGAAGCCCTGCGGATGCGCCATCCGCTAGGCTTCTGTTCCACATCCGCTTTGCATCCGCCCCGCGTCCTCCCCGCGACCGTGTTATCCGCTCCAATTATGCAAATTTTTGCCCCTTTTGAGCGTGGATACAACGGATGTAACATTTTTCTCTTCCGTTGTGTCCGTTTTGTATCCATTGGCCAGTGTGACACGGCCTTAAGTAAAGAAACACAAATAAGTCATCTAGTCCAATCCCCCATCCAAGTGGGATACCCTACACCATTTCTGACAAATGGCAGTCCAATCTCTTCTTGAAAATCTCAAGTGATGATGCTTCCACAACTTCCGAGGGGAAGCTGTTCCATTGGTTGATTGTTCTCACTATCAGAAAGTTTCTCCTTATTTCCAGGTTAAATCTCTCCTTGTTCAGTTTCCATCCATTATTCTCCGTCTGGCCTACAGGCACTTTAGAAAATAGCTTGACCCCTTCCTCTCTGTGGCAGCCCCTCAAATATTGGAAGACTGCTATCATATCTCCCCTGTTCCTTTTCATTAGACTAGCCAGGCCCAGTTCCTGTAACCATTCTTCATGTTTTACTCTCCAGTCCCCTAATCATCCTAGTTGCTCTTCTCTGTACTTTTTCTGGAGTCTCAACATCTCTTTATAACATGTGGTGAAAAAAATTGGATGCAGTATTCTAGGTATGGTCTTATTAAGGTGTGGTATTAGTACCTCACTTGATCTTGATTGTATTCCTCTGTTAATGCAATTTAGGATTGCATCAGCTTTTTTTGGCTGCTGCTGAACATTGCTGGCTCATATTTAGCTGGTTGTCCACTAAGACTCCAAGATCCCTCTCTCAGTGACTGCTATTGAGCCTGGTTTCACCCAGTCTGTATGTGTACTTTTGTTTTTTCTTGCCTAAGTGTAGGACTTTACTTTTCTCTACATTGAATTTCATTTTGTTAGATATGGCCCAGTGTTCTAGTCTGTCAAGATCCATCTGAATCTTGAGCCTATCTTCTTGGGTGTTAGCTATTCCTGCCAGCTTAGTATCATCTGCAAATTTGGTAAGTTCCCCTTCTATTCCTTCATCGAAGTCATTCATGAAGATATTGAAGAGTACTGGGCCTAAGACAGAGCCTTGTGGCATCCCACTGCTTAATTCCCTCCGTGTAGACTTAGACCCATTAAGATCTACTCATTGAGTATGGTTTGTCAGCCAGTTGCAAGTCCATCTAGTGGTGGTGCTATCTATTCCACTTTTTTCTAGCTTACTAAGAAGTAGGTTGTGGTCTACTTTGTCAAATGCCTTGCTGAAATCTAAATATATGATGTCCACAGTATTTCGCTGGTCTACTAATTTAGTCACTATGTTGAAGAATGAAATAAGATTGGTTTGGCATGATCTGTTTTTAACAAACCTGTGCTGACTGCTAGTTATTATTTTATGTGTTTCTAGATATTGGCAAATCTGTTTTTTTTTATTATCTTTTCCAGTATCTTCCTGGGTATTGATGTTTGACTGATTAGTCTGTAGTTTCTTGGGTCTGTTTTTTTTCCTTTTTTGAAGATGTGAACCACATCAGCTCTTTTCCAATCCTCTGGTAGTTGTGCTCCAGGATTTTTGAAAGATACGGTGCAGTGGTTCTGAGATGACCTCTGCAAGCTCTTTAAAACTCTGGGATGTGATCCATCAGGCCCTGGTGTTTTGTGTTCATCAAGATCAGACAAGTGTTCTCTTACTATTTTTTTGACAGATGTTAAGTCAGATGCCTAGTAGCAAAATATTAATTGCAACTGTTATTGCTGTACATAAACAAATCTTTGAGACACCATTTTAACAGTGGAAGTCATTTATACATTCCATTCAATATATCCAAGGACTGATAGTTGATTGATCTGTATTTTAATGATATTCTATAATTGGACAGGAATAGATTTATGCATCAGTAGGCAGGGATACATTTTTATTTGAGCATTGTTGAGATTGCACTTTATCTCACTTTATAAACATGCAAGTGTGCTTCACCATATCTGAAGACAAGTTTATCATCACTTCATGAACCATGAGATTCCATGTCCGAAGTCAGGAGGTTGAGCTCCCCTATTGAGTCTTGTGCTCTGATAAGCCATGTGCAATCTACAAAATTTCTGTACTTTGAAGGCCAATCTGGTGAGAACAGGGAAAAAAAGGTGCTTCACCAGCTGTTAGGAAACTCCACAGGCACCTGCCACCAAATCAGGAGAAAGAAAAAGAGTTCCAGTTCAATAGTTACCCAATTTGTTTCTCTTCTTCCTATGTATACTAATGTTCATGGGATCCACAACAAAGCACAACAAGGAATATTCTTTCTGCGCCAACTCAGAAAGCTCAAACTGCCCAAGGAGCTGCTGATTTAGTTCTACAGAGGAATTATTGAGTCTATCATCTGCACTTCTATATCTGTCTGGATATATTTTGCAATATAACAAGACAGACACAGACCTCAGAGAGTAATTAGGACTGCACAAAAAACAATTACTACCAACCTGCCTTCCATTGAGGACCTGTACACTGCACGAGTAAAAAAGAGGGCTGTGAAAATATTTTCAGACTCCTCACATCTTAGACATGAACTGTCTCAACTCCTACCCTCAAAATGACTCTATAGAGCACTGCACATCAGAACTAGACACAAGAACAGTTTTTTCCTGAATGTTATCACTCTGCTAAACAAATAATTCCCTCAACACTGTCCAACTATTTAGTCAGTCTGCATTACTATTACTATTAATCTTCTCATCACTCCTTACCACCCATCCCCTCCCACTGTATGATTGTAAATTTGTTGCTTGTATCCTTACAATTTAGATTGGCTGTTTCCTAGTATGATTTCCTAGTATGGCTTGTTTTTACCCTATGATTATCATTAAGAGTTGTACCTCATGAAACTGTCTTTCTAAAGATTTCTCTGTGTATGTTCAGAATACAGGTAGTCCATGACTTACAACAGTTCATTTCGTGATAGTTCAAAGTTACAATGGCACTGAAAAATTACCATTTTTCATACTTAGGACTTTTGTAGCATCCCTATTATCATGTGATCAAAATTCAAATGCTTAGCAACTGGTTCAGACAAGGTCATATGATCACTTTTTGCAACCCTTTGACAAGCAAAATCAATGGGGAAGCAGATTCACTTAACAACTACAGTATGTTACTAAAACCCATGTCACACTGGCCAACGGATGCAAAAAGGACACAGCGGACAAGCAAAATGTTCCATCCGTTGTTATCCGCTCTCAAAAGGGGCAAAAATTTGCATAACTGGAATGGATAACACGGATGCAGGGAGGATGCAGGGCGGATGCAAAGCGGATGCGGAACGGAAGCCCAGTGGATGGAAGCGGATGGGAGCGGATGGCACATCCGCTGGGCTTCTGGGGGGCCTCAGCGAAGTGGACGCAGAACGGAAAGAGCGGATGCAGAGCGGACGCCGAATGGATGAAGCGGATGCAGAGCGGAAGCCTAGCGGATGCAGAGCGGAAGCCTAACGGATGCCTGGCATTAATTGCGCATGCGGGGAGGATGCATTGCGTCAGCCCCGCGGATATAACGGAAGCAGCTCGGAAGCAGGTCGCATTCAGAGGAAAGACCTGCTGCCGGACACATCGACTGCCTTGCCTGCCCTGCCTGCATGTCTGCCTGCCAGCCTTGCTGCCAGCCTTGCTGTCTGCCTTGGTACCTGCCTCCCTGCCAACCTTGCTGCCAGCCTTGGTTCCTGCCAGCCTCCCTGCCAGCCAGCAACCCCACAACCAGACGGAAGCACAGCAAGCCTCAGCCATCTGCTGCCAGCCCTGGCAAGAGGGACGGGGCTACCATCCCACCCCCTGGCCCTCTCTCTGGTTCTGCTGGGGCTTCTGCAGCATGGGCTCGCTCTTCTGGGACTGGGGCTTCTGCTGCTTATGCTTCTGGAGGAACTGATGACAAGCACTCCAGCACCAGCCACCTCCACAGCACCTGCACCCTTCACCCCTGGGACTGAGCGACCAAGAGGAGTGCCAGAGACTCATTTTTGTCTTATAGCTTGTTGTTAATAAAGTCTATTTATGATTCACACACTTGCTTCATTTCTTTTTTTTAATAAAGTCTTGGTGGAAACTTTTAGAAATGGTTTAAGCCTTTGCATGCTTGTGGGATGGGTAAGGATAGCAGTGGGATGGGCAGGGATACCCTTGGGATGGGTAATACCTGTGGGATGGGCAGGGATACCTTTGGAATGGGTAATAGCTGTGGGATAGATAAACCTCCAGTGCAAGCATAGTGGGACTGTATGGTCCACCCTCCCAGGTGCTACACCTATGGCCCTTTATTATCAATAATGATGTAATAATCATCCACACATGTCAGCATAAACACAACTCTTTATTAAATGCTATGTTCATTGTAGGGCCACTCAACATACATGGCCCAATCTCATCCGTGTGATGAGACAGGCCGAAGGACGCATCCATTAAGCATTTACCATCCTGTCTTGCCACTCCACTGCTCCAGCTGGGGAGTTGCACCAGTGTTTCAGGAGGTTGCGCTGCTTCTTCGCCTCACGTGAGGCTCTGTTGGGGCCTTGCACATCCTGAGTGTCAATCAGGTTTTGCCCTTGCCTCCATTCCCCAGCCTCCATGTTCCCATTGCCTTGTTCACGGTCCACAAGCCTGTTCTGCAACACTGGGTAGCGGGTGCGCATGAGATTGTGCAGGATGCAGCAAGCTTCCACGATCCTCCTTATGGTCTCTGGGCTATGCTGCATGTTGGTGAGAAGTACCTGGAACCTGTTGGCCAGGATGCCAAAGGCATTCTCCACCACCCGTCTTACCCTGAACAGCCTGTATTTGAAGATCCTCTCTTCACGGGTGAGGTATTTGGAGGTGTAGGGCTTCATGAGGTAGGTTGTGAGGGAGAAGGCGTCATCCCCCACGATGAAATAGGGCACATCTTGTGTGTCATTGGGCAGCGGGTCTGGATCTGGGAAGCCCACCATGAGGTTGCGTTCTAGCCCCTCCTTGAGGTGACTGGCGTTGTATACCTGGGCATCTGAAGATGAGCCGTTGCCTGAAGCATCGACGTACATGAACTTGTAGTCAGCATCGACCATGGCCAAGAGGATGATGCTGAAGAAGCCCTTGTAGTTGTGATAAGTGGACCCCGACTTGGCTGGCGCTTTGCAGGCCACGTGCTTGCCATCTATGGCTCCAACGGTGTGGGGGAAGTTCCACTTCTGATACCACTGCTCTGCAACTTTCTTCCATCCTTCTTCAGTGGAGGGGCACTGGAAGAGCTCCTCCATGTACTCTTCAATGATGGCCTGCACCACTTCTCTGACCACAATGCTGATGGTGCTGGGTGGCACCCTCCAGCCATACTGCATGCTCCTGTAGGTGGTCCCTGAGGCCAGGTGGTGCAGAGTGAGTGCCACCTTGAGCCCAGGTTCCAGGCTGGGCGGGAAGTTGGTGTTTGTCTTGGTCAACCTGGGTGTCAGCCGCTGCACAAGTTCGTCAAACATGGCTGGAGGCATCCTCATGAAGTTCTGGAACGCCCGAGGGTCTTCGCTCCTGAGCTCCACCATCAGCTTGTTGTACAGTACGTCCTCTGCTCTTCTGGTGAACCATCTTTGGACCCAGACTTTTTTTGGGTGCCTCCTTTTCTTCCTGTAGTAGAGTTCACAGAGCCTGTAGATGGTTTCGCACTGTTGCAGAATGATGGTGACTGCCGAAAGGACTTTGTCACAATCCACGATGGACATGACTGGATGCTGTGGAAGAGGAAGAGCCAGATGAAGGCTGCAGAGGTCTGCACCACTGGGCTGCTGTTCTGAAAGTGAGATGCAGGCGAGTTGCTCCCCCTTTTTATCGGCAGTATAGGTTTTCCGCTAGGCATCCTCTAGGCATCCTCTAGGCATCCTGTAGACATCCTTAATATCCGAGATAGGTCCCCTCTGCGAACGTTTTTTCCATTTTAAACGCTTTGTTTCCGTTCTGTATCTGCTAGGCATCCGTTCTGCATCTGTTCTGCATCCATTCCGCTTCCTCCCCACATCCGGGTGGATGCGAGTTGCGCAGATGCGTAGCGGATGCCTAGCGGATATAGCGGATGCGTAACGGATGCGTAACGGATGCGTAACGGATGCATAACGGATGCTTAGCGGATGCAGAACGGACAAACTGGATACATTTTCCATGCAAAAGTTTTAGGCAGCCCAAAACATTTGGAGCGGATGACACGTCCATAAACGGATGGTGGACGGATAGAGAGGAAGCAAAACAGAAGCAGTGAGTACAGAACGGATACATCGCCTTAACCAACAGATGGCAAGGTTTTTTGTCCGTTTTACATCCTCTTTGCATCCGTTAGTTCAGTGTGACATGGGCTTAACATATCAACTGTAATGATTCATGTAACAATTGTGGCAAGAAATGTTGTAAAATGTGGCAAAACTCACTTAACAAATGTCTCATTTAAAAACAGAAATTTTGGGTTTATCTGTACAAGGACTATCTGTATTC
This sequence comes from Laticauda colubrina, assembly GCA_015471245.1. Taxonomy (NCBI): domain Eukaryota; kingdom Metazoa; phylum Chordata; class Lepidosauria; order Squamata; family Elapidae; genus Laticauda; species Laticauda colubrina. The sequence goes on along the minus strand of BLBF01000043.1, from coordinate 1,469,179 downwards.
TTTATTGAAAATTGTTGAATAGATCCTGGTGTGATCTAGGAGGAAAGGATTGCTCCTTAATATACTAACTTAGCATAGCTAATTAAAAATGAGAGCCACTTTGTCTAATGGTTATAGCCCTGGACTAGGAGGAGAGTTGCTTAGTCACGGAAACTGAACAAGTGTCAAAGGCAAACCACTTCTGAAAAGTAGGGTTGAAAATGGATCTTGAAATAAACCTTTGTCCTTGAAATCACCAGTAATCAAGACTGAGTTGTTGACAAAGAAATAAAACCCTCAATATATACATATCATAGTTTAATATAATGTACGTGACACTAAGCAAACTAGGATTTCTAGAATTAATGTGCACCATATTTGAATTGTCATGTTTTCTTCCATCTTCAACAAATATATACATGGCCATATGATATTTCATATAGCTAGTCCTGACAACATTCATTTAACAATCATTCAAAGTTACAATAGCAGCAGATATATATATAATACATAATAAAATAAAGCAAGTCCTTTCTGGCTGTGATTGTATTCACTTTCCAAGTTGTGGGTACTATTTTACATGCCAGTAATTACATTCTTCTAAACCCAGCATTTCCTTCCTGCTGCTCCATTAAAAGATTAAACAATAACTCTTTGAACAATTGATTTATGTGAAAGACAGCTGGAGCCGGTTGCCAGGGAAGCTCAGAAGATTCCAGATACATTCAATAGTCAATGGATAAGGTTCAGGAAAGCTTTGGCTATTGAAGGCTCCTCTCTCCATATGGAAGGTATCCCCACAAGCTTTCAGGGGAAGCAGAAGATGAGACAAAGTAAGATATGGAAACGGAGAAAATAACCCCAGTAGGATAAATGGGATGAGTCTTAATCAAGCATGGAATTCATCTTAGCAAAAGCAAATATTGTTTGAACATTACGGCTTATCTAGAAAATCCTAGTTGTAGGAAATAAGTGGCTTTGTTCCTCCCATCTTAGAAGTATAATCTTCAGAGTTTGTTATTTATTTTTATGTATCAGATTTATAGACTGCCTGCATCCGCTTACAAATCTCACCTGTCCACATCACACCTTTTACCAATTTAGTACTGTTGCATCAAACTGTGCAGAACACCTTGAAATATGTCCATAATTTTTCCACTAAGTATTCAAAATGAACTATGATTAATATATACAGAATGGCTGGCTCAGGAATTCTGGGAGTTGAAGTCCACAAGTCATAAAGAATCCATCGTTTTCCACCCCATTTTAGTGTCATGATCTCTTAAAAAATTCTATTCTGAACAAATAAAATCTCTGTTTAAAAGTTATAGGCAACCAGTACTGTACATTTCTCATACTTTGCAAAGGAGCATTGGAATTATCCCCTTTCCAAATTTCTACATAATCAGTGTTGAAGCTATGCATGTCATTTTCAATGTCAAAATCAGTGAATGATATGTAACGTGGTTAACTGTTGAAAAAGAATGGTACAAACATTGAATTTTAGATATGACTGAACTTAACTTTCATTCTTGTTATTATCTATCCGTATAATTTGGACAGAACAGATTAATCATGAACAAGGATCTACTGTGGATCAGACCAAAGTCATATCTAGTTCAAGCATTCTGTTTCATGCAGCTAATCGGGTGTTAGGCAAATCTTTAAGAAATTGGTCTACAGCTTCCATTTATGTAAATCACATATTACCATAATCAATAGTAATTTTGAAAGCCTTATTTAACATGAAATGATCTACATTAAAAGCATGTAATTATCCATCAATATATCAGAAGTTACCAAATTCCACATTAAGTTATACTCCTGTATTTTAATAAAAAAAATCTTCCAAGAATATTGAAAAGTTGATTAAATGTTGAGAAGCTTGAATACACCATACATGATATTTTTTCTTTTAAATATAAATTTGATATGAAGTCTGAGCTGTCTTAAACAATTTTATATACAACCAAAATAATTTTTAATCCCTTTATCATTGAACATAGAATTGGTGTGAAAGTGAATTCATGCACTAAATAAGTTTCTGATTTGTTACCTATAACTCTAGAATTAAAAAAATAATTTACTTAATTAAAGTTTGATGAAATTTATCTAAAGTGCCTGTCACGTAGGCCGACGGATGCAAAACGTATGTAAAAAGGACACAGCGGACAAGAAAATTTTCCATCCATTGTTATCCGCTCTCAAAAGTGCCCCAAATTTGCATAAGCAGAGCGGACAACAATGGAAAGGAACGGACGGGGAGAGGATGTAGCCAGGATGTTAAGCGGATGATCCACAGGAGCCTAGCGGATGGAAGCGGATGGAAGCGGGTGGCACATCCACAGGGCTTCCGGGGGAGCACAGCGAAGTGGACGTGCAAGGGAAGGAACGGATGCAGAGCAGATGCCTAGCGGATGATGCGGATGCATCACGGAAGCCTAGCGGATGCCTAGCGGATGCAAAGCATTCACTGCGCATGCAGGGAAGATGCATTGCATCAGCCTGCGGATATAAAAGGATGCAGCTCGCAAGCAGGTCACCATTCAGAGGAAAGACCTGCTGCCAGACACAGCTCTAGCCAACAACCATGGGGAAGAAGAGGAAGCCTGTGCCTACTCCTGCCAGCCCTGGCAGGAAGGACAAGGCCACCATCCCACTCCCTGGCCCTGATTCTGCTTCTGCTGGGGCTTCTGCTGCTCGGGCTGACTCTTCCGGTGCTGGGGCTTCTGCTGGTGTTACTCCTGGTACTGGGGCTTCTGCTGGTGCTTACTCTGCTGGCGCTGCTCCTGGTGCTGGTTCTTCTGTTGGTGCTTACTCTGCTGGCGCTGCTCCTGGTGCTGGTGCTTCTGCTGGTGCTTACTCTGCTGGCGCTGCTCCTGGTGCTGGTGCTTCTGCTGGTGCTGACTCTGCTGGTGCTGCTCCTGGTCCTGCTGTTCCTGCTGGTGCTGCTGGTGCTTATTCTGCTGCTGCTGATCCTGGTCCTGCTGGTCCTGCTGGTGCTGCTGGTGCTTACTCTGCTGCTGCTGATCCTGGTCCTGCTGGTGCTGCTGGTGCTGCTGGTCCTGCTTTTGCTGCTACTGTTGTTGTTGCTGCTGGTGGTGGTGGTGGTGTGGTGGAGCAGCCCCTAGAACCTTGAAGCCCATCTGATGAGGGCCCAGATGGCCCTGCCAGAGGGAGGAAGAGGCATACGCGAGAAGGGGAGAGGCGGCAACACTCCATCGAAGAGGAACATGGGGATGAGGTGCTCGAATGGCTGAGGGAGAACGAGTACCTATGGCGGAAGGGACACAGGCTCTATCGAGATACCAAAAAGAAGCAGGCTGCTAGGAGACAGAAGGTGGAGAGTCTGGGCTACACTTCAGAGGTGCTCCTCGGCTGGTGGAAGCACATGCACACCTGGTATGGGAAGCTGCACCTCAAGAAACCTGGCCAGGCCACGGTCAAGCTGACGGACCAGGAGACCTACTTGATGGCCAAGTGCAGCTTCTTGGAGGGTGAGATCCGCCACCAAGGAGCAGCCCCTCTGACAACCCTCTCTCTCAGGCAGCCCGCAGAGAGCCAGTCCTCTTCTGGCCAAGAGTCAGCTCCTGTGTCCAGGCAGGTATCTATGGAGCGTCCCACGACGGAGACCCCTCGACAGCTGCACTCCCCATGGTGGAGCACGTGGAAGACCCCCTGTTGCTGTGAGAGCAAGGAGAGGGCACTTCCACCAGAGACCAACCCACATTCACCCCCAGCTCCACCTCCACAGAAAGCAGGCAGAGAGCCAGACCGGAGGGGCAGAGCCACACTGTCCTGCTGGAGATCAGGGACACCATCAAAAGCAGCATAGATCTCCTCTCTCAGCTGGTACACACCGACATACCATCCTCAAACCGCAATCCCTTCCTCACCTACGTCAACCAGACCCTCCTGGACATGTCCGAATCACAGTACCAGGTGATAAAGGACAGGATCACCGGTCTTCTTCACAACCCTCCAGACCAAGATGAACCTGCTCCCACCCAGTCCAGGTCTGCTCCTCCACCCCAGGTGATGTCACAGCCCTTCCAAGGCTTTCCACAGGCCCTCACCTACCAAGGTTACGGCTATCAGGAGTTCCAGCAGCACAGGCAGTCCTTCCCAGTCCAGGCACAGGTTCATCGTATGCCACTGATGCCACAGATGCCACCCACACCACAGATGCCACCGACGCCTCACCTCGCTCACCTGCAGACCAGACAGCCCCACTACACTCCTCCTTCCTCCATCCCACAGCCAAGCCCGGCCTCAGAACATCTGTCATCAGTCTTGGGACTGACACCCCATGTCATGGAGGAAGGGGCTCTCAACATCACGGGACTCTCTCTGAGAGCTTCCTCCACACACCATCCTCTGCTGTCCTCTTGGGGCCAGGCACCCCAATGGTGCCTCAGACCAGCACTCCAGCCACTGCCACCTCCACAGCACCTGGACCCTTCACCCCTGAGACCATGGGCAGGCCTCAGAGTGACTGAGAAGAGTGCCAGAGACTGGGTTGCTACCTGTTGACTTTATCTTTGCTTGGGACACTTTACTTGGGTCATTTTGCTTTTACAGTTTGTTATTAATAAAATATATCTTTGCTTCACACACTTGCTTCTGTTCTTTTACTCAATAAAGTCTTGGTGGAAACTTTTAGAAATGTTTTAAGCATTTGCATGCTTGTGGGATGGGTAAGGATAGCAGTGGGATGGGCAGGGATACCTTTGGGATGGGTAATACCTGTGGGATGGGCAGGGATACCTTTGGAATGGGTAATAGCTGTGGGATAGATAAACCTCCAGTGCAAGCATAGTGGGACTGTATGGTCCACCTTCCCAGGTGCTACACCTATGGCCCTTTATTATCAATAATGATGTAATAATCATCCACACATGTCAGCATAAACACAACTCTTTATTAAATGCTATGTTCATTGTAGGGCCACTCAACATACATGGCCCAATCTCATCAGTGTGATGAGACAGGCTGAAGGAAGCATCCATTAAGCATCTATCATCCTGTCTTGCCACTCCACGGCTGGGGAGTTGCACCAGTGTTTCAGGAAGTTGCGCTGCTTCTTCCCTTCACATGAAGCTCTGTTGGGGCCTTGCACATCCACAGTATCTATCAGGTTTCACCCTTGCCTCCATTCCCCAGGCTCCATGTCCCCATTGCCTTGTTGGAAGCCCACGAGCCTGTTCTGCAACACTGGGTAGCGGGTGCGCATGATATTGTGCAGGATGCAGCAAGCTTCCATGATCCTCCTCACGGTCTCTGGGCGATGCTTTATGGTGGTGAGAAGTACCTGGAACCTGTTGGCTAGGATGCCAAAGGCGTTCTCCACCACCAGCAGGGCTGCTGGACTTAAAGTGAGATCCAGGTGATTTCCTCCCCCTTTTTATAGGCAATATAGGTTTTCCACTAGGTGTCCTTTTGCATCCTCTAGGCATCCTGCAGACATCCTAAATATCCGAGATACGTCCCCTATACGAACATTTTTTCCGTTTGAATGCTTTGTATGTGAGCTGCATCCACTTTCATCCTTTCTACGTCTGTGCTACTAACGCTGCGTGTCCGTTATGCATCCGTTTCGCTTCCTCCCTGGGTCCGTTTTCCGCTGGAGCGGATGCGAGTTGCGCGGATGCGCAGTGGATGCCTAGCGGATATAGCGGACGCATAAGGGATGACGATGGACATATAACGGATGTTCCCTGTATGCGTAGTGGATGTAGAATGAACACGTTGGATACATTTTCCACTCAAAACTTTTTGTGCAGCTCAAAACTTTTTGAGTGGATGAAATGTCAGTAGACGGATGCTGGACAGATAGAGAGTATGAACAATGGACACAGTGAGTACAGAATGGATGCATCGCGTTAACCAACGGATGGTAAGTGTTTCTCTCCATTTTACATCCTCTTTCCATCTGTTGGTGCTGTGTGACAGGGGCTTAAAAATCCTCTAACAATGATAATTTTTTACCTTTAGAGGGAAAAACAGTAAAAGACAATATCTTAGCATGGTGCTCTTTTAGATGGTTGTGTTTTGAAAATCAAGATGTCAGTCAAGCAGTATGTGATATGTGATTTGCAATTTGTTCTTGATTTTTTAAAATATAATTTTTATTAAGGATTTTAATTACAACAGTAAAAACTAATACAAAATAAACTTTGAGAAAAAGTACAGAAAAATAATAAACAGTGTAGGAAAGTGAGAAAAAAATAAAGCATAAAAACAAAAGAAGAATAAAATAAAAGAATAAAAAGAAAATAAATATATAAGAAAATAACATTAAACCTTTGTCACGAGAAGTGTAAACCAATTTAATAACTTTTCACCCCTCTTCTACTTAAAAGAGCTGTGGTGTGCAGTGATTAGAATGCAGTGTTGCAGGCCGACTCTATCAACTGCCAGGAGTCCTGACTGGCTCACGGTTGACTCAGCCTTCCATCCTTTCAAGGACAGTTAAATGAGGACTCAGATTGTTGGGGACAATAATAGGCTGACATGTAGACAGGGCTGTAAGGCACTATGGAGTGGTATATAAGTTCTAAGTGCTATTGCTATCCATCTATATCTCATCTCTTATCTATAGGAAAATCCATAAAACAGCAGTATCAGCAAAAAAGGGTCATTAGAAAACAGCAAAAAACAATCTTATTTTAACTTTGATCAAATAAATTAACTTTTTTTCAGTTTATTTCTAACAGTCTTAATTTTTAATTCAATAAAATATTGTTCTTGATGTTCTTGATCTCCATGATGGCTCACATGGTGACTCTGGGCCGGTGCACCACTGAGCTCAGTAGCTCAGTGGTTCAATTCCCATAAATGAATAAACCATGGAGGGACAAGAAAGGAGCCTCCCCTGAAAGCCTATCGGCATTCAGGTTTCCCATAGGTAAAGATAACACTGCCCCAAAAAATTCCTTTCACAGAGGCAGCCAGCCACCTTGGTGATCCCTGGCTAACACATGCCATATGCTAAATAAATAAATAAAATGTTCTAGGATTTGATTTCCCTTCCATTCCTCTTTATCCCATCCCAAAGATTTCATCAAAGCTTTATCAAGCCTCTTTTTATAGTTCCAATGTGAAAATATTTTCCAGGTTATTTTTTAAAAATTAAAAAATCCAATTTCTGCTGCATATCCATAAATCATTCTTCTCTAAATCATTTTCTGGGCCTATATTTGTATTTCTGTTTTCAATACTTTCTCTGTTTGCCAGATAAAATTTGTTCCACATCCCTCAGATACAGTCTTAGATATAGTCTAGTAAGCCTATAGAAGGAGACGGTATTTCTGACAGTATTGATATTATAGTTATTAATTTCTCGCTCTGTTCTTCTCTTTTAACATTTCCAACGTTATAACATTTTATGTCAGTTTGTAAGTTTCAGTATTAAATGGCATCAAAAATAGGCTTGAATTTTTTTTCTGCTTAAAATATTTATTTCCTCTAGCGTCCAGTTCCTAAAGTGTTCACTCATTTTTGTTATGACCTGCAATAACCTGATAGCCAAAATATAGCTGTTTCTCACAAAAAGCTGTTTATCTTTTATAGTTAATGCCAAAAACTTATAATAAAATTCAATTTTCCAAATTTATCTTTATAACTTTCTTGGATTAAAATCTTCACCATATCTTCCCAGGAAGCTAAAATGTAATGTCTTGATTTTTATTTGGAATTCTCTATGTACAATTTAGTTTTCTTACCTTTCTGTATCTAAGTTTTCCTTTTCCTCAATAAAATATATTTTACATTTGAGCCCTTGGCTATTTTCTTTAATAAAGGAATGTTTATCCTTCACAGGACTGCATATTTGCCTGGCCCTTTTCTGTATTCTTGACAATCTTATAAAATTTTTGTAAATTTTGAGTTTCCTGGAGTTGGAAAAGCAATGCATGTTTCTCATTATTATTTCCCAAAGCCAAACAGACAATAAGAATCTGAATAAAATTATTTAACTCAACACACTAGATATATCAGAAAGTACTACAAAGCTGATAGAAGAATGTTGCACCTATTTTCTTTTAGAACAAGATATTAAGCATTTCAGAAAAAAATAAGCTATCTCCAAGAATTGCAATAATCTCCCTTTGCAGGATGGGATTCAAATTTCTTAACAACCGGTTCTGTGGGCATGGCCTAATTTGTGGGTATGGCTTGGTGGTCATGTGATTGGCTGGGTGTGGCTTGCATGTAAATATTGTAAATATATATGTAAAGATTTAATTGTTATATTAAAAAAAGAGCAACTTTTACCTAAAATCAGGCAAAGCAGGCAGGCAGATTGAGCTGCTTGCAGAATCATAGTTTCATTCCCAGATCCACCTTTCTACAATTTGCTGCCTGAGTCTGCACTGAAAAATAGAAGCTTCAATCCTAAAGGCCCTGTCACACTGGCCGACGGATGCAAAACATTTGTAAAAAGGACACAGCGGACGAGAAAAATGTTCCATTCTTTGTTATCCGCTCTCAAAAGGGGCAAAAATTTGCATAACCAGAGCGGATACACGGAAAGGAACGGACGGGGGGAGGACGCAGGGTGGATGGAAGGCGGATGCTCCACGGAAGCCTAGCGGATGGAAGCGGATGAGAGTGGATGGCACATCCGCAAGGCTTCCGGGGGAGCACAGCAAAGCGGACGCAGAACGGAAAGAGCGGATGCAGAGCGGACGCCGAGCGGATGAAGCGGATACAGAGCGGAAGCCGAGCAGATGAAGCGGATGCAGAGCGGAAGCCTAGAGGAAGCCTAGCGGATGCCTAGCATTCACTGCGCATGCGGGGAGGATGCATTGCATCAGCCCCGCGGATATAAAGGGAGGAAGCTCCCAAGCAGGTCACCATTCAGAGGAAAGACCTGCTTCCAGACACATCGACTGCCTTGCCAGCCTGCCCTGCCTGCATGCCTGCCTGCCAGCCTTGCTCCCTGCCTTCCTGTCAGCCAGCCTGCCAGCCTCCTGCCTGCCTTGCTGTCTGCCTGCCTGCCTGCCAGCCTGCCTGCCTGCCTACCTGCCAGCCTTGCTGCCAGCCAGCAACCCCACAACCATGGGGAAGAAGCGAAAGCCTCAGCCATCTGCTGCCAGCCCTGGCAATAGGGACAGGGCCACCCTCCAACCTCCTGGCCCTCGCTCTGCTTCTGCTGGGGCTTCTGTAGCACGGGCTTGCTCTTCTGTGGCTGGGCTTCTGCTGCTTCTGCTTCTGGAGGAGCTGATGATGATGCTTCTGGTGGTGGTGCTTCTGCTCGTGCTTACTCTGCTGATGCTGCTTCTGGTGGTGGTGCTTCTGCTGGTGCTTACTCTGCTGATGCTGCTTCTGGCGGTGGTGCTTCTGCTGATGCTGCTTCTGGAGGAGCTGATGATGCTGCTTCTGGTGGTAGTGCTTCTGCTGGTGCTTACTCTGCTGTAGCTGCTCCTCGTCCTGCTGATCCTGCTGGTCCTGCTTGTCCTGCTCGTGCTCCTGGTCTTGCTCATCCTGCTGGTCCTGCTCATGCTCCTGGTCTTGCTCGTCCTGCTGGTCCTGCTTGTCCTGCTGGTCCTGCTCGTGCTCCTGGTCCTGCTGCTGATCCTGGTCCTGCTGGTGCTGGTGCTGCTGCTGGTGCTGCTGCTGATGATCCTGCTGGTGCTGCTGGTGGTGGTGGTGTGGAGGAGCAGCCCCTACAACCTGGAAGCCCCTCTGATGAGGATCCATGTGGTCCTGCCAAAGGGAGGAAGAGGCAGACGCAAGAATGGGAGAGGAGGCAACACAACATCGAGGAGGAACATGAGGATGAGATGCTGGAGTGGCTGAGAGAGAATGACTATCTATGGCGGAAGGGACACAGGCTCTACAGGGACACCAAAAGGAAGCAGGCTACTTGGAGAGAGAAGGCGGAGAGCCTGGGCTACACTTCGGAGGTGATCCTCGTCTGGTGGAAGCCCATGCACACCTAGTACGGGAAGCTGCACCTCAAGAAATCTGGCCAGGCCACAGTCAAGCTGACGGACAGAGAGACCTAGTCATATCCAAGTGCAGCTTCCTGGAGGGTGAGGTCCGCCACCGAGTAGCACCAGCAGCCCCTCTCACAACCCTCTCTCTTCGGCAGCTTGCTGCCACCCAGTCCTCTTCCGGCCGAGAGTCAGCTCCTGTCTCCAGGCAGGTGTCTGTGGAGCATGCCACGACGGAGAACCCGCGGACAGCTGTTGTAACCGTGGCAGAGCGCGTGGAGGACTCCCTGGTGCAGTGGGAGAAAGGAGACGGCACGTCCACTACAGTCCTACCCGCATCCACCCACAGCTCCACCTCCACAGAAAGGCAGAGAGCCAGACAGGAGGGGCAGAGCCACACTGTCCTGCTGGAGATCAGGGACACCATCAGGAGCAGCATAGATCTCCTCTCTCAGCTGGTCCACACCGACTCCTTGTCCTCCAATCGCAAGCCCTTCCTCATCTATGTCAACTAGACCCTCACGGACATGGCGGAACCCCAGTACCAGGTGGTGAAGGACCAGATCACCGATCTGCTTCACAACCCTCCAGATCCAGAGGAACCTGCTCCCACCCAGAACAGGTCTGCTCCTCCACCCCAGGTGATGTCCCTCCAATTCCAAGGCTTTCCACAGGCCCTCACCTACCAGGGCTACAGCTACCAGGAGGTCCAGCAGCACAGGCAGCAGCCCTTCCCAGTCCAGGCACAGACTCATCAGACGCCACCGTTGCCACCAGGTCCACTGATGCCACCGATGCCACCCATGCCACTGATGGCACAGACGCCACCGATGCCACCCACGTCACCGATGCCACCCACACCAGTCCTCACCCAGATGCAGACCAGACATCCCCACTACACTGCTCCTTCCTCCACCCCACAGCCAAGCCCGGCCTCAGTACATCTGTCGTCTGTACTGGGGCTGACACCCCATGGCATGGAGGAAGGAGCTCTCAACATCATGGAGCTGAGCCAGCTGTCTGAGAGCTTTCTCAACACACCATCACCTGTTGTCCTCTCGTGGCCAGGCACCCTAGTGGCGCTTCAGACCAGCATCCAGCAGCAGCCACCTCCACAGCACCTGGACACTTCATCCTTGAGACTGGGCACACCTCTGAGTGACAGAGAAGAGTGCCAGAGACTGGGTGGCTACCTGTAGACTTTATTTGGACACTTGACTTGGGTCATTTTTTCTTTTACAGCTTGTTATTAATAAAGATTATCTTTGCTTCACACACTTGCTTCATTTTTTTTGTCAATAAAGTCTTGGTGGAAACTTTTAGAAATAGTTTAAGCCTTTGCATGCTTGTGGGATGGGTAAGGATAGCAGTGGGATGGGCAGGAATACCTTTGGGATGGGTGCTAGCTGTGGGATGGGCAGGGATACCTTTGGGATGGGTTGAGATATCTGTGGGATGGGTTAAGATAGCTGTGGGATGGGCAGGGATACCTTTGGGTTGGGTTAAGATAGCTGTGGGATGGGTTGAGATAGCTGTGGGGATAGCTGTGGTGACAGATAAACCTCCAGTGCAAGCATAGTGGGAGTGTATGGTCCACCCTCCCAGGTGCCACACATATAGCCCTTCATTATCAATACTAATGTAATCATTGATCCACACATGTCAACATAAACACAACTCTTTATTAAATGCCCTGTTCATCAGTGTGATGAGACAGGCTGAAGGAAGCATCCATTAATCATCTACCATCCTGTCTTGCCAGTCCACTGCTCCAGCTGGGGAGTTGCACCAGTGTTTCAGGAGGTTGCGCTGCTTCTTCGCCTCACGTGAGGCTCTGTTGGGGCCTTGCACATCCTCAGTGTCGATCAGGTTTTTCCTTTGCCTCCATTCCCCAGGCTCCATGTCTCCATTGCCTTGTTGGAGGTCCACGAGCCTGTTCTGCAAGACTGGGTAGCGGGTGTGCATCAGATTGTGCAGGATGCAGCAAGCTTCCACGATCCTCCTCATGGTCTGTAGGCGATGCTGCATGGTGGTGAGAAGTATCTGGAACCTGTTGGCCAGGATGCCAAAGGCGTTCTCCACCACCCGCCTTGCCCTGGACAGCCTGTAGTTGAAGATCCTCTCTTCACGGGTGAGGCATGTGGAGGTGTAGGGCTTCATGAGGTAAGTTCTGAGGGAGAAGGCATCATCCCCCATGATGAAGTAGGGCACATCTTGCGTGTTGTTGGGCAGGGGTTCTGGATCTGGGAAGCCCATTATGAGGTTGCGTTCCAGCCCCTCCTTGAGGTCACTGGCATTGTATACCTGGGCATCTGAAGCTGACCCGTTGCCTTAAGCATCGATGTACATGAACTTGTAGTCAGCATCGACCATTGCGAAGAGGACGATGCTGAAGAAGCCCTTATAGTTGAAATAAGTGGACCCCGACTTGGCTGGAGCTTTGCAGGCCACGTGCTTGCCATCTATGGCTCTAACGATGTGGGGGAAGTTCCACCTCTGATACCACTGCTCTGCAACTTTCTTCCATCCTTCTTCAGTGGAGGGGCACTGGAGGAGCTCCTCCAGGTATTCTTCGAAGATGGCCTGCACCACTTCTCTGACCACAATGCTGATGGTGTTGGGTGGCACCCTCCAGCCATACTGCATGCTTCTGTAGGTGGTCCCTGAGGCCAGGTGGCGCAGAGTGAGTGCTACCTTCAGCCCAGGTTCCAGGTTGGGCCGGAAGTTGGTGCTCTGCTTGGTCAACCTGGGTGTCAGATGCTGCACAACTTCATCAAACATGGCTGGAGGCATCCTCATGAAGTTCTGGAATGCACAAGAGTCTTCATTCCTGAGCTCCACCATCAGCTTGTTATACAGTCCGTACTCTGCTCCTCTGGCGATCCATCTTCGGACCCAGACGCTTCTTGGTCGCCTCCTTTTCTTCCCGTAGTAGAGTTGTAAGAGCCTGCAGATGGCTTCGCACTGGTGCAAAACGATGGTGGCTACCAAAAGGACTGTGTTACGTTCCCTGGTGGACATGACTGGATGCTGTGGAAGAGGAAGAGGCAGATGAAGGCTGCAGAGGTCTGCACAGCTGGGCTGCTGGTCCGAAAGTGAGATCCAGGTGAGTTGCTCCCCCTTTTTATAGGCAATATAGGTTTTCCACTAGGTGTCCTTTTGCATCCTCTAGGCATCCTCTAGACCTCCTTAATATCCGAGATAGGTCCCCTCTGCGAACATTTTTTCCGTTTTAAATGCTGTCTTTGAGAGCTGTATCCGCTTTCATCCTTTCTCCATCCGTGCTACTAACGCTGAGCATCTGTTC
>BLBF01000043.1:1425899-1455555 GCA_015471245.1 Laticauda colubrina | reverse complement strand
ACTTCTTTCTCAGTTATATATTCCTTACTAAAGCCCATGTCACACTGGCCAATGGATGCAAAAAGGACAGAGCGGACGAGCAAAATGTTCCATCCGTTGTTATCCGGTCTCAAAAGGGGCAAAAATTTACATAACCAGAGCGGATAACACGGATGCGGGGAGGACGCAGGGCGGATGCAAAGCGGATGCGGAACGGAAGCCCAGTGGATGGAAGTGGATGGGAGCAGATGGCGCAACTGCAGGGCTTCCGGGGGGCCTCAGCAAAGCAGACGCAGAACGGATACAGCGGATGCAGAGCGGACTCCAAACGGATGAAGCGGATGCACAGCGGAAGCCTAGCGGATAAAGCGAATGCACAACGGAAGCCTAGTGGATGCACAGCGGAAGTGAAACAGATGCCAAGCGTTAATTGCGCATGCAGGGGGGAAGTATTACGTAAGCCCCCCGGATATAAAGGGAAGCAGCTCGCACGTGGCCAACATTCCGAGGAAAGACCTGCTGCTGGACACTTAAGTTCCTTGCCTGCCTTGCCAGCCTGCCTTCCAGCCAGCCTTGGTGCCTGCCTGCCTGCCTGCCTTCCTGCCAGGCTTTCTGCCAGCCTTCCTGCCAGGCTTCCTGCCAGCCTTCCTGCCAGGCTTTCTGCCAGGCTTCCTGCCAGCCTACCTGCCAGCCTTGGTGCCTGCCTACCAGCCTTCGTGTCTGGCTTCTTGCCAGCCTTCCTACCAGCCTTGGTGCATGCCAGCTTCCCTGCCAGCCAGCAACCCCACAACCATGGGGAGGAAGCGAAAGCCTCAGCAACCTGCTGCCATTCCTGGCAAGAGGGACAGGGCCAACCTCCCGCCTCCTGCCCCTGACTCTGCTTCTGCTGGGGCTTCTGTTGAAGCTGCTCCTGGTGGTGGTGCTTCTGCTGGTGCTGGGGCTTCTGCTGGTGCTTACTCTGTTGAAGCTGCTCCTGGTCCTGCTCGACCTGCTTGTGCTCCGGGACTTGCTTGTCCTGCTCGTGCTCCTGGTCTTGCTCGTCCTGCTCGTGCTCCTGGTCCTGCTCGTGCTCCTGGACTTGCTGGCCCTGCTGGTGCTTACTGTACTGCTGCTGATGCTGGTCCTGCTGTTCCTGCTGCTGCTGCTGCTGCTGCTGCTGATGATGATGATGATGATGATGATGATGATGATTATGATCCTGCTGGTGGGGATGATGATGATGTTTATGATCCTGCTGGTGATGATGATGATGATGATGATGATGATGATGATTCTGCTGGTGTTGCTGCTGCTGCTGGTAGTGTGGAGGAGCAGCCCCTACTACCTGGGAGCCCCTCCGATGAGGGCCCATCTAGTCCAGCCAAAGGAAGAAAGAGGCGTATGCGACAACGGGAGAGGAGGCAATACTCCATTGAGGAGGCGCACGAGGATGAGGTGCTGGAGTGGCTGAGAGAGAATGACTATCTGTGGCAGAAGGGACACCGGCTGTACAGGGACACCAAGAGGAAGCAGGTTGCTTGGAGAGAGAGGGCGGAGAGTATGGGTTACACTTCGGAGGTGCTCCTCGGCTGGTGGAAGCACATGCACACCTGGTACGGGAAGCTGCACCTGAAGAAATCTGGCCAGGCCACTGTGAAGCTGACAGACAGAGAGACCTACATCATGGCCAGGTTCAGCTTCCTGGAGGGTGAGGTCCGCCACCGAGTAGCACCAGCAGCCCCTCTCACAACCCTCTCTCTCCGGCAGCTTGCTTTCACCCAGTCCTCTTCCGGCCGAGAGTCAGTCCCTGTCTCCAGGCAGGTTTCTGTGGAGCGTGCCATGGCGGAGAACCTGCGGACAGGTGTGGTAAGCATGGTGGAGTGCGTAGAGGACTCCCTGGTGCGGTGGGAGAAATGAGACACTGAGTCCACCACACTCCTAGCCGCATCCACTCCCCCCAGCTCCGCCTCCGCAGAAAGGCAGAGAGCCGGACAGCTAGAGGGGCAGAGCCACACTGTCCTGCTGGAGATCAGGGACACCATCCACACCAGTATAGATCTCCTCTCTCAGCTGGTCAGCACCGACTCCTCATCCTCCAACCGCAAGCCCTTCCTCACCTATGTCAACCAGACCCTCAAGGAAATGGCGGATCCACAGTGCCAGCAGGTGAAGGACCGGATCACCAAGCTGCTTCACAACCCTCCAGACCCAGAGGAACCTGCTCCCACCCAGTCCAGGTCTGCTCCTCCACCCCAGGTGATGTCCCTCCCATTCCAAGGCTTCCCACAGCCCCTCACCTACCAGAGCTATGGCTACCAGGAGGTTCAGCAGCACAGGCAGCAGCCCTTCCCAGTCCAGGCACAGAGTCATCAGGCGACACCGTTGCCACCTGTTTCACTGATGCCACTGATGCCACCCACGCCAATGATGCCACCGATGACAACGATGCCACCCACACCAATGATGCCACCGACGACAGCGATGCCACCCATGCCAATCCTCACCCAGCTGTAGACAGACAGCCCCACTACAGTACGACTGTGGTACTATCCACGGTGGACATGACTGGATGCTGTGGAAGAGCAAGAGTCAGATGAAGGCTGCAGAGGTCTGCACAGGTGGCCTGCTGGTCTGAAAGTGAGATGCAGATGAGTTGCTCCCCCTTTTTATAGGCAGTATAGGTGTCCCTTTGCATCCTCTAGGCATCCTCTAGGCATCCTCTAGACATCCTTAATATCCGAGATAGATCCCCTCTGCAAACGTTTTTTCCGCTTTGAACGCTTTGTTTCCATGCTGCATCCTTTCTGCATCCGTTCTGCATCTGTTCCGCGTCCGTTCTGCTTCCTCCCCGCGTCCAGGCGGATGCGAGTTGCGCGGATGCGCAGCGGATGCCTAGCGGATATAGCGGATGCGTAACGGGTGCGTAACGGATGCGTAGCGGATGCAGAACGGACAAACTGGATACATTTTCTGCGCAAAAGTTTTAGGCAGCCCAAAACTTTCGGAGCAGATGAAATGTCCATAAACGGATGCTGGACGGATAGAGAGGAAGCCAAATGGTGGCAGTGAGTACATCGCGTTTTCGAACGGATGGCAAGGTTTTTTGTCCGTTTTACATCCTCTTTGCATCCGTTGGTTCAGTGTGACATGGGCTTTAGATGCATATTACAAGCTGGTGTTTCATTAAGTATCACCAACCAGATTTGAAAAAGAGAAATTTCCTCTAGTTTTGTGCAAACTGGAATTATAATTTGCTTTCAACAACATCAACAACTATAACAACACGGAGAATAATAGTCATTAGGTAAAAGGGAAACAAGGGATATGCAAACCTTCCTGTCATATTGTATTAATGTTCTAATGCTATGCCTAATTATAATTTGGATACCCAAACCAGTTGTATTACAGTTAAAAAATAGGGTCAGCCAGAAACTATTCCAATAAATATTGAATTTAAGCAATATTGTTGTGCTCTATGATAAAGTGAATCCTTCTCCATTAAATTTATGCAAACTTAATAGGTCTTGTAATTATGATCTACAGATTTTCAAATTACAAATTCCAGTGTGGGCTAAGAAATTGTTCATCCAATGTTCACTAAGAGGAGCAGTACTTTTATCATAATGTCTAAGCTACCAAAAAGTTTTTAGTGTCGCTATATAGTTTGTTAACCTATATTACAGCACTGCACAGGCATCCACAATATACTTGTGACATATGTTGGGGACCTCTGACTTAGCACACTTCATGATCCTAGCCAGTCTCTTAGACTAGATATGACTAGACTATACTCCAGGTATGAGAAACTAAAATTAAAAGACTAAATATATATAGGTGATCCTCAATTTATGACCACAAGGGTTGTACACCACAATGGCCATTATCCTATTCTCACTAAATGCAATTATTAAACCAATGTATTGATTGTAAAGTGGGCTACAGAATGCCTCCCAAGTCCTTCCCCACCTTTGAGGCACTTGGTGCTCTGTTTCCTGATCCTTGGTGTTGCCCGTAACTCATCCTGATCCCTAGCTGTTTATTCAGCCAGGCAAGAGGACCTAAGCTGGCCAGCTGAGCAATCACTATACAGAGGGCAGTTACAGCCTTTAGGACAAGTCTTACTTTCCATCAACTATCCAATAGCCTCCCAAGGGTTCCACCTGCCCACATTTATTCTCTCCCAAGATGGCTATTCAGCCAGGCAAGAGGGCCTAAAGCTGTCAACACAAGCAAATGGTTGGCTTTGAAGCAAGCCAAGGCCTGCAAGAACCTGGCGGGATGGATAGGGGAGTCCCTTTGGTTGGTTAGGATGGGCAGTGGCACTGCAATGCTCATACTTTTGAAACCATGTCCTAAGTACCATTTGAGAGGACTTTCATAACTCTGAACAGTTGCTAAATGAGAGGACTACCTTAACTGTAAATTTAATTTCCAGTTTGCATGTCCATTTTTCTTATGCCAGCAGGACTAGTTTGTACAATGGTTTCCTTCAGGTTACAGCTTTCTTTATGGTCTATTGTGTTTAATGCTGAAAAATCAAGACTAAAAACTTTATCTCATTTTGCACCAGATTGTTAAATCTTTTCACATTAAATCCCCATAAGAAGAGATTAAGATATAAGCATCACTGATATTTCCCATCTAACAGGATGCAGGATTTCCTGCAGATAAGAAAAGGAGGAATTCTGCATTGTTTTTACAGAAGAGGAGAGGATATTAGTCATTTTGCTTTCTCAGCAAGGAAATATGAATTTATTAACTTACATAGTTCTTGAGCTCAAATAATCCAGCCACAGTTCTGATTATTTGGGTATATTGCTGGATACAGAGGAGAAAAAATGGCTCCACTGACTGAATCAGCTTCTAAGACACTTCCACAAACTTTGGAGTAATAAGAAATATGTAATTGTTAGAGTGAATGAAATTAAAGAGTTATAGTATAGAACTCAAAAGGGGTGAGTTGACACAGTATAGCTAAAAGATTACAACATAGATAAAAATCTATTAGAATCCATCATTCTCCACTTAAAACTTCACACAGAAAAGTGTGCATCTAGAAAGTGAGTCACAAAATCAATATATAGTTGGAAAAATACTAAAGGAGTCTGTATGTTCAGCACCAACATACACATACAAGTTACACATCTGCAGAGCTAAACTAAATGGCTCTTTTCTAGGATTCATATTTGGGAATATTCAACTCACTGTCTCATGAATAGACTGTGAGAATGAAGCCAGATTGCTATTGTTAACTCCTTACAATAATATAGTCACCTCACATGAACAAGCTCCTTACAGCATTGTGTGAGAAATCTGGTTTGAATAAGCCCTGCAGAGTTTTTTTTTTTTTTAAGAAAAACATTAAACAGAATCAGCTTCTATTTGATTCCTGCACTTTTTTACAATGAAAGTTTAAGGGTATATAGGCTTCATATTAATTTTCTCAACATATATATTTTAATTGTAAATATTTCCCAGTGCAGGCTTTTAAATATATTTTACAGATATGCAGAATTTATGCAGAATTTTCCTGATGCCTACTTTAATGTAATTCCTTTAACATATGTTTTAAAAACTCAAAACAATATAAATAAATGTTTAGAACATGAAATGTAATATAGAAATTGAAGTACTACAAGGTGTGGGGTGCTTTGTATAGAACGTTTCTGAATAGACACTTTCTAGGATCTATCTTTTTTTAAATTGGCACATTTTGTTTCCTGGAAAATTATGGATGTTAATAAAGTATTTTCAAGAAAATGTTTGAACTGCATCAATTAATTATCCCACTGTTTTTCTTTTTTAATATTCCTAGTTCTTTTCAGATAGTCCCTAGAGCAATTCCCCAGGCAATTGCTATGAATACATGGGAGACTCAGGGAGCTGTTGTTAATTGGCATGGACAGGCCAACATTTGTGATTGTTCAGAAGAGGGGGAATAGATCAGTAGTGAGATTCAATTTTTCTTACTATCTGTTCTGTTGGCTTGGCTTGTTGGGCATGGCAGTGGAAGGATACTGCAAAATCCTGATTCCCTCCACACCCCACCCCACTAACCTGCTTTCCAGCTCCGTTCTCTTGTTCAGGGCAACAAAAGAAGATCCAGCCGATCAGCTGGGACTCAGGAGGCAGAGAATAGATGGGGGGCGGGCCAGTCAGAAGTGGTATTTGCAGGTTCTCCAAACTACTCAAAATTTCTGTTACCGGTTCTCCAGAACTGGTCAGAATCTGCTGAATACCACCACGGATATGAATTGATTTCTTAGAGATGTGTGTGTGTGTGTGTGTGTGTGTGTGTGCACGCACATAGGAGTCAGTGTACCTGGTGACTGCCCAGACTAGCCCCTACAGTTTTTTTGGCAAAGATGTTCAACTAGTTTCTCATTGCTGCCTTCCTAGGGTTGAGAGAAAGTGACTGGCCCAAGGTCATTTGGCTAATTTTGTGTCTAAGGTGGGTCTAAAACTCACAATCTGCTGGATTCTAGTTTGGTGCTTTAACCATTACACCAAACTGGCTCTCATTTACAACTTTTTAAGATGTGCAATTGGGCAAATTATACTTCAGCTACTTTTCCTCACAGAATTATGTCCTGTTGTATTTGAAACTTCCAGCAAAAACAACAACTTTTAATTGTTATTATTGTCCTAAATTAATCCAAAGCCTCAATGCTTAAATGCCTTTTTGGCCAAGGATATTAGTCTTGCAGGGATTTTATATCACTGAGAAACTTGCCTTCAGTGAAGCAGGCTTAAAAGCCTTGGGAATGTATAGATGAGTCAGAGCGAAACCGCACAAACGTGGTATTTAGGATAGATGTGAAAGAAGAAGATTGTTGCACACCCACAGACTTTTCCAAGAAGTTGAGCTTCCCTATTTGGACTATCAAAAACCTGTAGGCCAAAAGATTCCATACAACTTTAGAATTACATAGTTTAGTTGTCCCATAAACAACCTCAACATTTTATAAGTATTTGAAATATATTTTATAAATGCATTACTTGCAAATGCAAATATCCCAATGTAGTACCAGCCTACCTGTGCTTTAAAGGCTAGCAGGAGATTCTCCTTAAAGTATTTTCATATTAACAATGCATTTGATGCTGGCTAAAATTGTTTGGCAATTCCTTGTTCAGTAGTCCCATCTGTTTTAACATGGTTGACTATCACAGTTCTTATTTTCTATTAGTTCTTGCAGAAAAGGTATATTGCAGTTATTATCAGTAAGGGACCTACATTTGTTGGAACCCAGAAGATGTGTATTCTCTGCTGTGATGTCCACCTTGTGGAACATCCTTTCCCTTTGAAATTAGATTTTCCACATTCTTTTGACTTTTTTTTTTTTTATCAAGCTAGGCTCCAAAGAAACGAGTTTTATTTTGATGTACCATTGCTCAGGGTTAGCAGTTTTTTTTTTGTTTTTATGTTATTTATTATGTTATTTATTATATGAGCCATGGTGGCACAGTGGTTACCCTGTTTGTCCAACAATACGGCCTCCCCCAATAGGAAGTCCCAGCATGTTTTATAGGCGTGAAATGAAGCCTCTCCCCCCCAAATTAAGGCCTATATTAAAACATGCGAAATGGGGGGGGGGAATGGTGGGGGGCTTGCCGTTAGGAAGTACTTTTGTTGCACACCCGGATATGGTGCTGCCTGCATTGACCCTGATACGAAGTGTTCCATCAACGCCGAGGTCAATATCCAAGCCGTTGCTGCCCGCCTGCCCGAAGATGCAAAGGGGGGAATTAAGTCACCCCTGAAAAGACAGCCTAGCCATTTTTTCGGGGCTCAAAAAAAAGTAAGACCCGGCCTTATTATATGAAAAACATGTTAGAGTACAGTACTGCAGGAAACTTCTGCTGACTGCCACTTGCCTGCAATTTAGCAGTTCACATCTAACCAAGCCCAAAGCAGACTCAGCCTTTCATCCTTCCGAAATGGGTAAAATGAGGACCCAAATTGTTGGGGGCAATATGCTAATTCTGTAAACTGCTTACAGAGGGCTGTAAAGCACTATGAAGTGATATATAAGTCTGAGTGCTATTGCTATTATTGTAGTTTTTATGTATTTATCTGTTTTATTGGTTGTTTTATTTATTGTTGTGCACTGCTCAGAATCCCCTTTGGCTATATAAATTTGATTAATAAATAAATAAACACAGGACAGACCCATTTTTGCAAAATATGAGAAATTGCAGTTATGCCTATTCATTGTAACAGTCAAAAATGGGAAGGAAGGAAATAATCCTGCAGCTGTTCCAGAAATAAGTTACTTCTGCTCCTAAACACCATCAATACAGTATTAAGGACTTTTAGAAGTATGGATTTGCTTTCAGACTGATTCAGATTAGTTGAAGAGAAATGGCTTATAGCATGGTTTAGAAAAGATGGTTACACTAGTCAAAAGTCACTGATTCAATAAACCATATTTTAAGAATTTAAGCAAAAATGCCTTCCTGCAATGTGTGAAACTACTCTTTCTGTGTTTATTAAAGAAAAAGGATGTTCAGTGTCCAGTTTATGAAAATCATTTTTCCTACCCTGATACTTTTCCTTTTTTAATGAGATAAAAACTTTATTTCCCCTAGCATGTTTGTTTGTTTTTTAAAAAAATATTACATTCCCTTTCCTTTCTTTTTCTTGTATTTTAGACTATTTAAAGTCCTTATTTATTATTCAGAATCTTGCTTAAATATCATCTTATATCTTTAGCAACAATAATAAAGTAATATTTATTTTATTGCAAATATTATACAGTAGTATTGGTTATGAATGTAATTAGTAATTATTCAGATGTATGCATTTTCCAAATACATTTGTGCAAACTTTATAGTTAAAGTAACTGCAATTGAAATACTATTAACCATGTATTAATTAAAACTAAAAATGTCTAAATAATTACATTTTGTCCTGATTTACAAAAATTTAGAAACATTTTTAAATAGGAATGTTGGAGAAAGTCAGTCATTTTCCCCACTGTATGTATTAGTAAATTGTACACATATTTGGAGAGTAGCAGTGTTTTTCAGGCATGATAGAAATGCTAAATTTTAGAAATGTGCCCTGAATATGTTTTGAACAACTTCACAAACTGTATGAAGTTAATGGTCAAACTAAGATGCAATGGCTGAATAAGTGGTTTGCTTAGAATTGTGCTTGTTCTGTCATTATCTTACACTTGCAAAGGTTTATTGATAGCTAAGAAAAAAAGCATTTCCTTGAAAATGCCAATTCTCCATCATTTTAAAAAGCCTCTTCAATCTAGCCAAGTCCTGTAAACTCACTAAGGAAGAACAGATGGAAAACATTTGTAAAAGGATGCAACATACATAAAAGGGAAGAGTTTTTTCCACTGCTATGAACGTCTTTCCATTCTTCTCTAACTCTCTATTTGCCAACTCTAAGATTAAGCTTGCTTTCCTCTGTTAAAATATTGACCTTGAGGCTGAAGACATTTCGAAAAAATCCCACTGAAGGTTAGTCACTCAGAACAATCTGGATTTCATTATCAAAAAAAGTTTAATAATCAATGCAGTCATTGCAAGCAAAATTTGAAAGACAATGGGTTAAAAACTATTTTCAAAATCATTAAGTGTTCAATTATAGGAAAGCCATGTTTTCTACAAATGCGTTACAAAGTTATTTGTTTGATATAGTAGATCAATGTTTCCCTATCATTTTTTCCTAGAATTCTGGGAGTTAAAGTCCACACATTTTAAAGTTATTGAGGTTGAGAAACCGTGCAATAATAATAATAAAAAGTAAAAAAAATTCTATAACAAGAACAATAATAATAAAAATGCCCCACATGCATGCTTTCTTGACTGAATAATCAGTTATCCAGAAAGGCTCACTATAACATGAAAATATATAGCATTTTGCAAACAGATAGAAGTGGATGGCTCTTTTTCTATTGCCACAAATCAACATTCTCTTTCAACTAGTCATCCAGATTTAATTTTGCTATTCTAAAACTTAGGTATTTGTTATATTCTATCCTACTAAATTAAAATATTAGGCAGATGCTAATTTGCTGCAATAATCATTTACTTTTTCTTGAGCTCCTATGTGGGAAAGTGCAAGATTTTTCAGATCTTAGAAATTTACTGACTATGGCATTTCTCTGAGGTATAATTTTGTTAACAAGAGATACTATCTATAGAGAGGTTTTAAGAGGAACTTGAATCAAATGATCTCTGCATGTCAGAAATCAGCAGAACATTATAGTTTTGCAAACTCTATTCTCCAGACACTTTATTGCTGCTGAAAAAAAAACAAGGAAATGAGAAAACAGTTTCCAGTGAAAGTACTTCACATTTTTGACCAGTTTTTAAAGCTTTTCAAAATTGTTACTGTAGATCAGGAGTCTGCAAAATAATATGAACAAATTATTCAGAAAATAAATTAATTTGGTTATTTTTCCAAGTGAGATTTCTTGAATGAACAAACTGAAGTTAAAAAACTCCCTTTTTTCTAAATTAATAAGAATAGTAGCAATTGCCATCTTAAAATAATACAATTTTAAAAAAATATAAGTAGTGCTTGTTTAGTGATTGCCTCATACAATGAATGTTCAGTTATAATATTGATGAAAAAGTAACTTGCAACTAGCTCTTGCATTTACAACTTTCACAGGTCTGTAAAACAAAGGAAAACTGGAATAAATTCATAAGGACAGTTTCAGTTTCAGTTAGCAATTGTTTCACTTAATGACCATGTTGCCAATCGCAATTGTGGCTGTTAAACAAGAACTACGTATAACAATATCTTTTTTAAAAAAAATTATTTCTAATCTTAATTATCCTTCAGGGTTAAATAACATTTCTGGTGTGTGTATGTATGTGTGTATGTTTATGTGTTAGTGATTGTCACAGTCAGATGGAGAATATTAAAATTGAAATCATTTACAAAAAAACCCACAAACCTTTGGTTCCCATCTTGATTAGTGAATGGTCATATTTGGATAACTAAAGGAAGGAATATTTTGGATGAGGGTGAATTTTTATTTCAGCTATTTAGTTTCTGATTATGACCTCTTCACATGGCAGCCTTAAGCAGCGTGTTTTCCATGTTCATAATGGTGGATTCCATTTTTTTACAATAAGGCTGACTAGTTGGTCTTTTTTTCTTGGTTGGATCTTTGAGGATATATGTGATGACCAGGGATAAGGCATGACCATAACATAGCCCGCTGAGAGTTCAAACTCCCATTTAATGCTCCAAATGTCTCCTCAAATGCTCCCACGAACTAGGCAAGCCCCAGAACAAAGTGTGAATGCACACATACATGGCAGCCTCTGGCTGTGCCAAGTCCATCAAAACAAAGGAACAGGGAAATGAATCCACAAAGTCAGGAACAAAGTACTGAGTCCATAAGTCAGGAAGCAGCAAGCAGTCCTGCAAACTCCAAATGTCAGTACCAGCACACCAAACTCTACCAATTCAGTGGTAGATTGGTAGATTCATTCTACTAATGCCCCTCCCCATAGTGTTTCCTTAAATCTCAATCCACAGTTGTGCCTTGTGAAGAACGGGTGGGGTGGTCTCTTCCCAAGTCATTGGGTTGACCTGCACTGTTCCTGCTTTCTCTCCACTCTCCATGCTCAGCGATCAGGAGGGGGTGGTCCTTGCTCATCTCCTGAGCTCTGCAATTCCTTCTGCCCACTGCTTGCCCTATCTTGATCACCCTGCCCCCATTCCTCCCTGCTAACAAGCCGTCCTAATCTTGAGGGGCCCTGGGCTGCCTTGGCCTGTTCCTCCCCGTATTCCTCTGAAGCCAATGAAGCCACCCCCTTGATCTACATTAGCTCTAGCTCTGGCTTATCCTCCTCTGCAGATTCAGGCTCTGATGGGGGCATCACAATATATCATTTGCATCAGCAATGTATGGAAAACATCATCCTTTCACCATTCTTGTTTCCACTTGAGCAAACTTGCAAATAGTTGTCAGCTTCATTGCAGTTCTTCTGTTCTGCCAGCTCTTTATTGCTTGTTTTCCCTTACATGATGTCTCCCTCCCCACAAGGATCCTTTCATCCCTCATTTTTTTCTTTCCTTCTTGCAAGTCTTTCCCAGAGAAACAACTGGTCTGGTGATGCATGCATGTGCCAAACATGCAATATGAGCTTGTGCAGAGCATTTTCTACTGACCTTCTTCAGAAATCTCTGTGTGTTAAACAGCTGGTGCGCAGCAATTTGCTGTGCCACACAAATCAGCTGAGCTTGAAAACTGGGATATAAAGCACAAACTAGAGCCAGGGTGGATAGGTAGGCCCAACAGCTGATGGTCGGAGCAAAATGATTCGGTCACAGCTGATTCTTGGAGATACCAGTTCACCTGAAGCAGGCTGAACCAGTAGAATTCCACCTCTGTTCTTTCCTAAGTTTCTTGTGTCCTTCACCAAGCTCCTATCATTTCTCTACTCCTAGGTAATTTCCATGTGATCAATTTGACAAGAAGAAAAAAAATTAAAAGGATACATTTGTCAAAAACAACAGCAAAGATAGTCTCTGTGTTTTCCCAATCTATTATCTGAGGTTGAAATAGCTGTGAAGAGAAGCAATTAGTGACTGGATGGAAGGCATTGGGTCCAACACAGTTCATACAAGAAAGCCAATTGTAATAGAAATATTCCTTTCAAGAAAATGAGGAGTTGAGGAGACAAACTACATGGCCCACTTGTGCTGGCAGAAATTGGAAAAGCCTACTTTGAGGTGGAGCAGATTGAAGATTGAATATGGCAATGTGCATTCATATCCTTCAGAATAAGTACATTGCTCTGTACTTATCAGAGCAAGCAAAATGAGATCTAATTCTGGCTCATCTTCATCACCTAATTATATAATAAAGCCATAAATAGCTTTTCTAGTTTTGACTTAGAATGGTATGTGAAGCATCTATTTTACCTTAACAAAATCTGGATCAACTTAATCCAGGCTAAGAGGAGGGTCATGAAATTCTATCTTTTAAAAACTCATTGTGGCTTAGACAAATGGAAGTACCAATTCCTTGTTACCCATCCTAATACAGTTGACAACAATCATACTATCTTAATATTTGAAGGCATTGGGTTGGGTTAGCATTTTAGTTATTGCTATTATTAAACTTAAAACCCAGGACCCTAGTCATCCTCATCGGGGCTAGAAAAAGCTAGCATTGTAATAGATAGATAAATAGATAGATAGATAGATAGATAGACAGACAGACAGACAGACAGACAGACAGACAGATAGATAGATAATAGAAAGAACAAAAGATAGAATTAGTTAGACAGATAAATAGAGATGCAGATACACAGGAAGGTCGATAGAGTTAAATAGGGGCACAGGGGTGATATTCTATAGGTTCGGCCCAGTTCAGGCGAACCGGTAGCTCTGAAGATCAACGGGAGTGAACCGGTTTGCTCTAAAGATCAAGGTATTTCCTTTTTTTCCCCCACTGATCAGCTGTTTTCTGAAGATCAGCTGTGCTGCGCAATTTAGATAAGCTAGAAAACAGGAAATGTCAGAATTCTTGCTTTCTAGCTAATCTAAATCACACGGCACAGCTGATCCCCCCTCACTGTTTTACTGCTTCAACCAGGAGGCTCTGCTGAGGCCCAGGAGGCAATGTTTTTTTTTTTTTTTACCTACCGGGCCTCAAGTAAGCCTTCTGGGTGCAGGGGTGCATATAGTACCTTTCAGCTTCAACTGGGTACTGGAGTATCTTGCTAATAAATCACTCTACTCACAATTGATATGGTGAAATTTATTACAGCATTCCAGTCCTGATAAGCAAAAAAGGTATTTCCCGTTTAAAGTCAGCATTGAAAGCATCTGCCCCTCAGTGCCTTTTATGCTGTGCTCTAGTACCTCCCAGATAAAGGCTAGGTCACACTGGCTGACGGATGCAAAACATATGCAAAAAGGACACAGCGGACGAGCAAAATTTCAGGGGTGGCTCCATCCATTGTTATCCGCTCTCAAAAGTGCCCCAAATTTGCTTAAACAGAACAGAAAGGAACGGAAAGGAATGGACGTGGGGAGGATGTAGTGGGGATGTAAAGTGGATGTTCACAGGAAGTCTAGCGGGTGAAAGCAGATGGAAGCGGATGACACATCTGCAGGGCTTCCGGGGGAGAATAGCAAAGCGGACGCGTAGCGGAAGGAGCGGATGTGTAGCGGATGCGTAGCGGATGACGTGGATGCATCACGGACACCTATAGGATGGGTAGCGGATGCGTAGTGGATGCAAAGCATTCACTGCGCATGCGGAGAGGATGAACTGCGTCAGCTCTGTGGACATAAAAGGATGCAGCTCACAAGCAGTCACCATTCAGAGGAAAGACCTGCTGTCAGAGACATCTTGAGAGAACACCATGGGGAAGAAGAGGAAACCTGTGCCTACTCCTGCCAGCCCAGGCAAGAAGGACAGAACCACCATCCCACCCCCTGCGGCTGATTCTGAAGCTGCTGGTGCTTTTGCTGCTGCTGCTGGTGCCCTTGGTGTTGCTGCTGCTGGTGCTTCTCCTGCTGGTGCTACTGATGCTTCTCCTGCTGGTGCTGCTGATGCTTCTCCTGCTGCTGGTGGTGATTCTCCTGCTGCTGCTGGTGCTTCTCCTGCTGCTGCTGTTGCTGCTTCTCCTGTCGCTGGTGGTGCTTCTCCTGCTTCTGCTGCTGCCCTGGTGGACCAGCCCCAAGGCCCTCAAAGCCCTGCTGCTGAAGGCCCTGAAGCCCCTGTCAGAAGGAGGAAGAGGCAAGGCAAGGAGAAGGGAGAGAGGAAATAGCACTCCATTTCCGAAGACCATGAGGAGGAGGTGCTGGAATGGCTGAGGGAGAACGAGTACCTGTGGAGTAAGGGCCACAGGCTCTACCGTGACACCAAGAGGAAGCAGGCAGGGTGCAGAGATAAGGAGGAGAGCCTGAGCTACACCTGAGATTACACCTTGGATGGTGGAAGCACATGCACACCTAGTATGGCAAGCTGCACGTGAAGAAATCCGGGCAGGCCGCTGTCAAGCTCACTGACCAGGAGACCTATGTCATGGCCAAGTGCAGCTTCCTGGAGGGTGAGATCCATCACCGAGGAGCAGCCCCTCTGACAACCCTCTCCCTCAGACAGCCCACAGAGAGCTGCTCCTCTTCCAGCCAGGAGATAGCTACCTTGTCCAGGCAGGTGTCTTTGGAGGGCCCCATGACAGAGACCCCCCCAACAGCTGCACTCCCCGTGCCGGAGGACATGGAGGATCCCCTGTCTCAGATGGAGCAAGAAGAAGCAGCCATCAGAGACCAACCCACACCCACACCCAGCTCCACCTCCACAGAAAGCAGGCAGAGAGGCAGACCGGACGGACAGAGCCACACTGTCCTCTTGGAGATCAGGGACACAATCAAAGCCAGCACAGATCTTCTCTCCCAGCTGGTCCACTTCGACATACCATTCTCCAACCACAAGCCCTTCATCATGTACGTGAGCCAGACCCTCATGGACATGCCCGAGGCCCAGTACCAGGTGATGAAGGAGAGGATCACAGCTCTTCTGCACCACCCTCCAGGACCAGTTGAACCTACTCCTACCCAGTCCAGGTCTGCTCCTCCACCCCAGGCGATGTCACAGCCCTTCCACAGATTTCAACAGCCCCTCGCCTACCAAGCCAACCACTACTAGGACTTCCCACAGCAGAGGCAGCCCTTCCCAGTCCAGGCCCAGGTTCCTCGGATGCCACAGACACCACAGACGCCTCACCTGACCCAGCTGCAGATCAGACAGCCCCACTACACTCCTCCTTCCTCCACCCCACAGCCAAGCCCTTCGTCAGAACATCTGTCATCAGTGTTGGGCCTAACATCCCAGGTTCTTGATGAAGGGCCTCTCAATCTCACGAGACTGAGTCAGCTCTCTGAGAGCTTCCTGCACACACCATCTCCAGTTGTACTCTCGGGGCCAGGCACCCCAATAGCGCCTCAGACCAGCACTCCAGCAACAGCCACCTCCACAGTCCCTGGCCCCTTTACATCTGAGACCATGGGCACGCCTCAGTGTGACTGAGAAGAGTGCCAGAGACAGAGTTGTTACCTGTTCACTTTATCTTTGCTTAAGACACTTTACTTGGATCATTTTGCTTTTTGATGTACATGAACTTGTAGTCAGCATCAACCATGGCAAAGAGGATAATGCTGAAGAAGCCCTTGTAGTTGAAATAAGTGGATCCTGACTTGGCTGGCACTTTGCAGGCCACGTGCTTGCCATTGATGGCTCCAACGGTGTGTGGGAAGTTCCACCTCTGATACCACTGCTCTGCAACTTTCTTCCATCCTTCTTCAGTGGAGGGGCACTGGAGGAGCTCCTTCTTGTATTCTTCGATGATGGCCTGCACCACTTCTCTGACCACAATGCTGATGGTGTTGGGTGGCACCCTCCAGCCATACTGCATGCTCCTGTAGGTGGTCCCTGAGGCCAGTGGTGCAGAGTGAGTGCCACCTTGAGCCCAGGTTCCAGGTTGGGCTGGAAGTTGGTGCTCTGCTTGGTCAACCTGGGTGTCAGATGCTGCACAACTTCGTCAAACATGGCTGGAGGCATCCTCATGAAGTTCTGGAATGCATGAGTGTCTTCGTTCCTGAGCTCCACCATCAGCTTGTTGTACAGTCCATCCTCTGCTCTTCTGGTGAACCATTTTCGTACCCAGACGCTTCTTGGCTGCCTCTTTTTCTTCCCATAGTAGAGTTGACAGAGCCTGTAGATGGCTTCGCACTGTTGCAGAAGGATGGTGGCTGCCAAAAGGACTTTGTTACGATCCACGGTGGACATGACTGGCTGCTGTTCTGAAAGTGAGATCCAGATGAGTTGCTCCTCCTTTTTATAGGCAGTATAGGTTTTCCCCTAGGTGTCCTTTTGCATCCTCTTGGCATCCTCTAGACATCCTTAATATCTGAGATAGGTCCCCTCTGCGAATGTTTTTTCCGTTTTACATGCTTTGTTTCCGTGCTGCATCCGCTAGGCATCCATTCTGCATCCATTCCACATCCGTTCCGCTTCCTCCCTGCGTCCATTTACCGCTGGAGCGGGTGGTGTTGCGCGGATCTTCAGCGGATGCCTAGCGGATATAGCGGATGCAGAACGGATGCAGAACGGATGCCTAGCAGATGCGTAGCAGATGCAGAACGGATGCATTGGATACATTTTCCGCTCAAAAGATTTGAGCAGCTCAAAACTTTCTGAGCGGATGAAACGTCAATAAACGGATGCTGGATGGATAGAGAGGAAGCAAAATGGAGGCAGTGAGTACATCGCGTTAATCAACGGATGGCAAGCTTTTTTGTCCGTTTTACATCCTCTGTGCATCCATTGGTGCAGTGTGACAGGGGCTTTAGTCAAGTTCTGTCTATTCTTTCAAGCACAATATGATATATTTTTAAAATAAAAAAGGACTTCAAAGCTTGATGGATTAAGAATTCAAACAGCAATTGGTGAGGATCAGTAATGGAGAAGGATTGTTGCATTCATTTACGAAATTTATGGAATTCTCTAGGTGAATATGTTGGGGGCAAGTATATTGATTTAGACTGATTTTTCAGTCTTTAACATTTTCTATTCTTGAGTTCATAAATAACATCAAATATGCCAAGAAAGGTTGATTGACCCTTATCAGAAAACTTGGACTTTCCTGTGAATTTGACAAGGAATTGATTATGCTCTGAGATATTTGCAGTAAGAAGTTTAGTTCACACTTTGTTGTCACTAACTCAAAATACAATGTTTACCAATGAACATGTGTCAGTCTGCTATATGACTGCTTATTATACACAGTGAAGGAATCATCGAAGCAGACCTGTGTAGTTCATATCTTTGTTCCGCCTCAGCATTAACCAATCCTGACCTTAATAAAATTCCTAAGAGCAGATATGACTAAAATTGCTCTACTTAATCCTTATCTCTTAATTTAAATAAGTGTACAGAGACCAACTTTGTTGATCTTCACAGGAAGGGTAAGAGATTATTGTAATAACCAGGAATCTACATAAACTTGTTAAACTTGATCAAAATCAAGAATCTGTTTCAATGAGATTATAACAGAATAACAAAGTTGGAAGGGATCTTGGATATCTTCTAGCCCAAGCACCTGCTCAACTAAGAGACCCTATGCCATTGCAGGCCACGTGTTTCCCATCTTTGGCTCCAACGGTGTTGGGAAAGTTCCACTTCTGATACCACTGTTCTGCAACTTTCCTCCAGCCTTCTTCAGTGGTGGGACACTGGAGGAGCTCCTCCACGAATTCTTCAATGATGGCCTGCACCACTTCTCTGACCACTTTGCTGATGCTGTTGTGTGGCATCCTCCAGGCATACTACATGTTTCTGTATGTGGTTCCAGAGGCCAGGTGGCACAGGTGACCCTGCCACCTTCAGTTCAGGGTCCAGGCTGGGACGGAAGTTGGTGCTTGGCTTGGTCAACCTGGGTCTCAGCCGCTCCACAACTTCATCAAACATGGCTGGTGGCATCCTCATGAAGTGCTGGTATGCACAAATGTCTTCATTCCTCAGCTCCACCATCAGCTTGTCATAGAGTCCAAACTCCACTCTTCTCCCGATCCATCTTCGGACCCAGACAGCTCTTGGACATCTCCTTCTTCTCCTTGCATAGAAAAGGTGAAATAGTCTGAAGAGGGCTTGGTTCTGGTGTTGAATGATGGCGGCTACCAAAAGGAGTGTCCATGGTGGACATCAATGAATGATGTGGAAGAGCAAGAGCAAGGCTGAAGAGATCTGCACACCAGGGCTGCTGGACTGATAGTGAGATCCAGGTGATTTCCTCCCCCTTTTTATAGGAAATGTCAGTTTTCCGCTAGGTGTCCTTCCACATACTCTAGGCATCCTCCAGACATCCTAAATATCCGAGATACATCCCATATACAAACGTTTTGTCCATTTTAATACTTTATATCTGAACTGCATCCGCTTAAATCCTTTCTATGTCCGTGCTACTAACGCTGTGTGGACGTTCCATGTACCTTTCGCTTCCTCCCTCTTTCCGCTTTCTACTGGAGCGGATGTGAGTTGCGCGGATGCCCAGAGGATGCCGAGAGGATACATCGGACGTGTAAAGGATGACAACGGATGTAGAACGTTTGTTGCCCGTATGTGTTGCAGATGTAGATCATACATCTGCATCATGGTGGAAAGCTCAAAAAGTTTTCTGCAACTCAAAACTTTTTGAGTGGATGAAATAGCAGTAGATGGGTGTTTGATGGATAGAGCGTATGAAAGATGTATGCAGTGAGTACACACACACGTTTTCCAATGGATGGCAAGCTTTTTTACATCCTCTTTGCATCTGTTGGTGCAGTGTGACATGGGCTTAACAACCTGGCATCCGCTGCTGCATTATGTATTCCTGCGCCTCCTCCCCATGCCTATTTGTCACTGCCTAATCTTTATTTATATTTTTTTCTCTCCCCATGCTATCTAACCTTCTGTATCCTTACCTACCTCCCATTCTCCCCCATCTATCTGAATCAGGATCATAAACCCCCATCAACTGATATCTCCAAAGCCCCAGATCATGTTTTACATCAACGCGTGGTCCGGAAATAAACTTGATGACTGATTAGTGTCCATGTGCCTCTCAGCTGTCTAGCTGTCTCAATAATTCAGCATAAACAGCAGTCATCCACACATCCATCAGTCCCACAACCCCAGTGATGTGTCAGGCTCCGAGCGAGTGCCAGACATGAGTAAATTCCCAGATACTGACATGCAGCCCCCCTCTACCAAGGATCTGCCTGCAAGATAAGAGAATGAATTAGCAGATATATTGTTAGTCGTTTCTACCCTCCCACCCGCCTTTGTGGGATGTTTGTGATGATATAATCTCTGCAACTATGGAGCCACTACATCTGTATGTTGCACTTTGGATGCATCTGCCATAGAGTACCCTTCCATTTCACGAGATACTGTAAAATCCCCCTACATCTATGTGAATCCAGAATGTTCTCTATTTCATAATGGTCATCCCTCACAGGCCCTGGGGTTTTCAGTCACGGTTCCAGTCTCAACTTATTTGCTGGTTTGAGGAGATTACTATGAAAAACAGGATGTACCCATTTGAATCTTGATGGCAGTTGAAGTTTTATTGTGACAGAATTTATCATTTGCACCATGGGAAATGGGCTAATATATTTATGCATTTATTAATATGCATTTATATTTATGCATCTTTTAATATGCAATTACATGGCAAGCCTAAATTTATATATTTGGTAGATAGATATACCCAATCTCCTACAACAGAAGGTACATGATCAGCTGCTTTTTTGTCAGCTTGCTTTTTATATTTCTCGGCTGCTTTACTTAATGCCTTTTGTACTGATTTCCATTTGTCTTGCACATTTTCAATCCATTTCAACACTGTTATAGACTCCCAAGTGGTATGGAGCCACTCAGGTATAGGCACAAATTCCATTCCATGTACTATGTGAAAAGAAGTAGCAGCTCAACCTAGTTACTTTGTTGATATGTTATATAACATTATAGATAACATCCTATCACAGAGTTGGCTCTTTCTAATGTTCCATTAGTACATGGATGGTAAGCCATGCTTAAGCCTTGGGAAGACCCAATTAATTGTTTAAATTCCCTCCAAAACCATGCAGTGAATTGTACCCCTCTATCGGATATAATCCATCTGGGAATGCCATGCAGTCTATATATGTTCTTTATAAACAGGTTGGCTCATCGTCGAGCTGACAGAAGTCCAGCACATGGTATGAAGTGGGCCTGTTTTGAGAACAAATCAATAACTTTCCATATTACAGTATACCCATAGTTATTTGGCAGTTCCACAATAAAATCCATCCCTATATCTTGCCATGGTTGTGTAGTTTCAGCAACTGTTTGTAATAAACCTAAGGGTTTTCCGGGATGTGGCTTTGTAGTTACACAGAT
The DNA here is from genome assembly GCA_015471245.1 of Laticauda colubrina. Lineage (NCBI taxonomy): Eukaryota > Metazoa > Chordata > Lepidosauria > Squamata > Elapidae > Laticauda > Laticauda colubrina. Next base: position 1,434,676 of record BLBF01000043.1, on the reverse strand, counting down.
GGAACATCCTTTTACATATCTTTCAATTTCCGATCTCATTGCAGGCCACCGAAATTGTCTCTTCACGAGATTACAGTTTTTAGAAACCCATAATTTCCAGCTGGCTTTACATCATGACACTTTTTAAATACTAATGTCCTCAGTTTTTTCAGGCACATATAATTTTTCTCCCCGCTATGCTACTCCGTCTCGCATATCAATTTGCATATTATTTTTCACTAACCATTGGTCTTCTGCTAATATAGCTGAAAAATTTTGGTTCTCAATGAATTAATAGTATCAGCCTGGGGCATTATTGGTATATCTTCTCAATGGCTGTTAAACTGTGGTAATCTTGATAATATATCAGCCAAAACTTCTTTCCTGCAGGCACATATTTTAATACAAAGTTGAAACATCTAAAATATGTTGATATATTGGATGTAGACCTCCCTCCAATAGATGTCCCCATGTCAGCAATGCCCATCAAACTGCAAATGCCTTTTTCTCCCAAATAGCCCAGTTTTGTTCTATTTGAATAATTTTATTGGAATGGCAAACGCCTACTACCAGAAAACAATTATAGAGTTTTCTGGAGTTTTCTAACTTTTATCAGCAGTTCATACCCCAATTTGCAACTATTGCATTGCCATTAACCAACTTGGAAACTTAGGAAATGAAAACCAGGTCAATAGTTACCCTGGTCTCATAGTTGTAAAAAGGCTTTTGATGAACTAAAATAGTTATTTGCCAATGAACCTGCACTGAAGCATCCAGATCCCAACAACCCATTTAACATACAGGCAGATGTGAGTGATGTGGCAGTGGGGGCTGTGCTATTACAACAAAACAACACTGGAAAGTTGCAACCATGTGCCTACACATCCCAAATTTTTGTGAAATAAAGTCTCTTTGTTAATATTTTGCTCAAATGCACACCATGCACATGACAACTGAAAATGCAGGTAATTCTTGACTAATAACAGTTCATTTAGTGACCATTTGAAGTTACAACAGCAATGAAAAAATGATTTATGACCATTTTAAACACTTATGACCATTACAGCATCCCAATGGTAACATGATTTACATTGAGATGCTTGACAACTGATTCATATTTATGATGGTTGCAGTGGTCAGGAGTTATTTTGTGACCTTCTGACAAGTGAATGGATAACCCATAGTTGTTTAACAACCATGTCACTAATTTAACAGTGATCCACTGAACAAAGTGGCAAGAAAAGTAAAATGGGACAAATTCACTTAACAATTTTTTCACTTTGCAACATAAATTTTAGGCTCAATTGTGGTTGCTAGTTGAGGACTACTTGTATTTATAATTTATTTTCATGCTACTTTTATCATTCAATAAATTTTTCATAATTTGCCAAAATGATATGCATGATAAAAGCTACATATGTGCTTAAATACATATTATTTGCAACATAAAAATTTAAACTCCTGGGTCTTCCTTCTAAATATTTACCGTTCACAGTTTACAAACTTTATAGTGTAGCTAAATATGTCTAATTTTCAGAACATGTCTCCTTAATCCTAGATAACAAAATTATCGGCTGTATTTATTTCAGTTCATTCTGTGTGAATGTAGTTATCACATCTGAAATGGTGCGCCCTGCCATGCCTTTCCTTTTTAAATTAAACAAAACAGAATCCCCATATTTTCCCAAGGAAAATTCTTAGTGGAAAGAACAGCACAGCCCATTTAATTCCATTTCTTTTATTCATGCAGGATGTTAAAAAAAAAACAAAAAACACGGAGACATTCAATCACCCTTTTTCCCCCAAAGTGCATAGAAATTATGGGATTTTACTTCAGTTTAGTTAACTGTTTATTAAACTCATTTAGAAATCTGAGAAACTAAGAACATTTTGATTTTTGGAAAAAAGAAATACCCTTTAGACTTAAGAGATTTGCTGCTCTATCAGGTTTGAAACATGTTATGAATATGAATATAATATGAATATTAATATGAATTTTATTGCTGCTAACATTATACCTCCTTTAAGGAAATGGAATCAATGTTTCTATTCTTTGAAGAGAATCCATGGAAGGCAAGAGGTACTTAACAAAATAAAAATGTTGGCTGCATACAAGAGATTAATACCCAACTTGTTTTAATGTGTATTTTTCAGAATAATTTCATACAAGTCTTTCTTCAAGATTTCAAAATCTCATCTGTAAAAACTGATATGAGGACCAAATGTAAGAAAAAATTAGAGTTCAGGACATTTTTCTGCTGCCCTCTAGTGGTTGTCCAGTTTTTGGTAGGCCAGATCCGCGGATATAAAAGGATGCAGCTCACATGCAATCAGCATTCAGAGGAAAGACGTGCTGCCACAGATCTTCAAAGAACACCATGGTTCGTCAATCAGGGAAGGAGAGAAAGCCTGTGCCTACTCCTGCCAGCCCTGGCAAGAAGGACAGAACCACTATCCCACCCCCTGGCACTGACTCTGAAACTGGTGGTGCTGCTGCTGGTGGTGCTGCTGGTGCTTCTCCTGCTGCTGGTGGTGCTGATGCTCCTGGTGCTGCTGAAGGTCCTGCTGCTCAAGCCCCTGCCAGAGGGAGGAAGAGGCAAGGGAAGGAGAAGGGAAAGAGAAAACAGTACACCCTTTTCGAGGACCATGAGGAGAAGGTGCTGGAATGGCTGAGGGAGAACGAGTACCTGTGGAGAAAGGGCCACAGACTCTATCACAACACCAAGAGGAAGCAGGCAGCTTGGAGAGACAAAGCAGAGAGCCTGGACTACACTTCAGACCTACTCCTGGGATGGTGGAAGCACATGCACACCTGGTATGGCAAGCTACACCTCAAGAAATCTGGCCAGGCCGCTGTCAAGCTCACTGACCAGGAGATGTACGTCATGGCCAAGTGCAGCTTCCTGGAGGGTGAGATCCGCCACCGAGGAACAGCCCCTCTGACAACCCTCTCCCTTAGACAGCCCACAGACAGCCAGTCCTCTTCCAGCCAGGAGACAGATACCGTGTCCAGGCAGGTGTCTTCAGAGGGCCCCATGGCAGAGACCCCCCCGACAGCTGCACTCCTCATGCCAGAGAACGTGGAGGATCCCCTGTCACAAATGGAGGAAGAAGCAGCAGAGACCAACCTACCCCCACCCCCAGCTCCACCTCTACAGAAAGCAGGCAGAGAGGCAGACTGGAGGGCCAGAGTCACACTGTCCTGTTGGAGATCAGGGACACAATCAAAACCAGCACAGATCTTCTCTCTCAGCTGGTCCACAATGACATACCATCCTCGAACCGGAAGCCCTTCATCACCTACGTGAGCCAGACCCTCATGGACCTGCCCGAGGCCCAGTACCAGGTGATGAAGCAGAAGATCACAGCACTTCTGCACAACCCTCCAGGCCCAGCTGAACCTGTTCCGACCCAGTCCAGGTCTGCTCCTCTACCCCAGGCGATGTCACAGCCCTTCCACGGCTTTCAACAGCCCCTCACCTACCAAGGCTATGAGTACCAGGACTTCCCACAGCAGAGGCAGCCCTTCCCAGTCCAGGCCCAGGTTCATCGCACGCCACAGATGCCTCACCTCGCACAGCTACAGACCAGACAGCCCCACTACACTCCTCCATCCTCCACCCCACAGCCAAGCCCGTCAACAGACAATCTGTCATCAGTCTTGGGCCTAACATCCCAGGTCCTTGATGAAGGGCCTCTCAACCTCACGAGACTGAGTCAGCTCTCTGAGAACTTCCTGAACACACCATCCCCTGTTGTACTCTCGGGGCCAGGCACCCCAATGGCGCCTCAGACCAGCAGTCCAGCAACAGCCACCTCCACAGTCCCTGTCCGCTTGACAGCTGAGACCATGGACATGCCTCAGAGTGATTGAGAATAGTGCCAGAGACTGAGTTGTTACCTGTTCACTTTATCTTTGCTTAAAGACACTTTACTTGGTTCATTTTGCTTTTTTAATAAAGTCATACAGTTTACTTAAGACAGTTATTAATAAAGGTTATCTTTGCTTCATACACTTGGTTCATTTTATTTACTTAATGAAGTGTTGGTGAAAACTTTGAAAAAATGGTTAAGCCTTTGCATGCTTATGGGATGGGTAAGGATAGTTGTGGGATGGGTAAGGATAGCTGTGGGATAGGTAAGGATAGTTGTGGGATAGGTGAGGATAGCTGTGGGATAGATAAACCTCCAGTGCAAGCATAGTGGGGCTGTATAGTCCACCCTCCCAGCTACCACACATATGGCCATTTTTTATCAATAACAATTTATTCATTGATCAACACATTTCAAAATAAACTAAGCTCTTTATGAATGCCCTATTCATTGTAGGACCACTCAAGATACATGGCACAATCTCATCAGTGTTATGAGACAGGCTCAAGGAAGCATCCATTAACCATCTATCATCCTGTCTTGCCACTCCATTGCTCCAGCTGGGGAGTTGCACCAGTGTTTCAGGAGGTTGCACTGCTTCTTCCCTTCACATGAAGCTCTGTTGGGGCCTTGTACATCCACAGTGTCTATCAGCTTTAGTCCTTGCCTCCATTCACCAGGCTCCATGTCCGCATTCCCTTGTTGACGGTCCACAAGTCTGTTCTGCAACACTGGGTAGCGGGTGCACATGAGATTGTGCAGGATGCAGCAAGCTTCCACGATGCTCCTCACAGTCTCTGGGTGATGCTGCATGGTGGTGAGAAGTACCTGGAACCTGTTGGCCAGGATGCCAAAGGTGTTCTCCACCACCCGTCTTGCCCTGGACAGCCTGTAGTTGAAGATCCTCTTTTCATGGGTGAGGTATCTTGAAGTGTAGGGCTTCATGAGGTAGGTTCTGAGGGAGAAGGCATCATCACCCACCATGAAGTAGGGCACATCTTGTGTGTCATTGGGTAGGGGGTCTGGATCTGGAAAACCCATGATGAGGTTGCGTTCCAGCCCATCCTTGAGGTCACTGGCGTTGTATATCTGGGCATCTGAAGCTGACCCGTTGCCTGAACCATCGATGTACATGAACTTGTAGTCAGCATCAACCATGGCAAAGAGGATGATACTGAAGAAGCCCTTGTAGTTGTGATAAGAGGACCCTGTGTTGGCTGGAGCTTTGCAGGCCACGTGCTTCCCATCTATGGCTCCAACGGTGTGAGGAAAGTTCCACCTCTGATACCACTGCTCTGCAACTTTCCTCCAGCCTTCTTCAGTGGTGGGACACTGGAGGAGCTCCTCCACGTATTCTTCGATGATGGCCTGCACCACTTCTCTGATCACAATGCTGATGGTGTTGTGTGGCACCCTCCAGGCATACTGCATGTTTCTGTATGTGGTCCCAGAGGCCAGGTGGCGCAGAGTCAGTGCCACCCTCAGACCAGGGTCCAGGTTTGAAGGGAAGTTGGTGCTTAGCTTGGTCAACCTGGGTCTCAGATGCTCTACAATTTCATCAAACATGGCTGGTGGCATCCTCATGAAGTGCTGGAATGCACGAATGTCTTCATTCCTCAGCTCCACCATCAGCTTGTTATACAGTCCAAACTCCACTCTTCTCCCGATCCATCCTTGGACCCACACAGCTCTTGAATGTCTCCTTCTTCTCCTTGTGGAGAAAAGGTGAAACAGTCTGAACAGGGCTTGGTTCTGGTGTTGAATGATCACAGCTACCATAAGGACTGTGTTATGATCCAAGGTGGAGAACAATGGATGATGTGGAAGAGCAAGACCAAGGGTGAAGAGGTCTGTACACCATGGCTGCTGGACTGATACTGAGATCCAGGTGATTTCCTCCCCCTTTTTATAGGAAATATAGGTTTTCCGCCAAGTGTCTTTCCACATACTCTAGGCATACTGAAGACATCCTAAATATCTGAGATACATTCCATATACAAATGTTTTGTCCGTTTTAATGCTTTATATACAAGATACATCCACTTACATCCTTTCTATTTCCGTGCTACTAACGCTGTGTGGACGTTCCGTGGACCTTTCGTTTCCTCCCTCTTTCCATTTTCAGCTGGAGTGGATGTGAGTTGTGAGGATTGCCAGTGGATGCCGAGTGGATACAGCGGATGCTTAACGGATGATAATGGACATAGAACGTTTGTTGCCCGTATATGTCACGGATGTACATCATATGCGGCGGAACGTTCATCCGCTCAAAAAGTTTTGTGCAGTTCAAAACTTCTTGCGCGGATGAAATCTCAGTGGACGGATGCTCGACGTTTAGAGCGTATGAAACACATATGCAATGAGTACACAACGGATGCATCGCGTTTTCTAACGGATGACAAGCTTTTTTCTCCATTTTACATCCTCTTTGCATCCGTTGGTGCAATTGGACATGGGCTTAAGCTTGTGCAAAATTCTAGAATTTCTCTAGGAGAAATGTCAAGATTATATTTCACTGTGCCTAACTGCTGAAAATCAGAATTTGTTGTTTCAAAGACTTTTAGTTTTTTTAAACAAGCCAGAATCTGTGGCTGACTTACTTAACAAAGAAACTACAAATTATTTTTAAAAATACAATTCTTTTACATATAACATAATCCAAGAATCAGATCAAATGAAACCCAGCTTTCCTTCTTCTGCTCAGGAAGGGAAGTATGCAATTCTATATTTTTAGACTTCTTTCTTGCTATATAAAGTCAGCCCTAAAAAAGATATCAAGAAACAGGCTGGATAAGCTTAGAACTATTTTTATTATAATAGCTATAGTAACAGAAATCTATCAGAATATGTTTTCCATCCTCCCCTTTTTATCTATGTGTGAACTGGAAAACGCCTCCTTTAAGTTTTTCTGTAAATCTCTATATTTTATGACTGATTGATTTAAAAAGTAAGCTTTTCTCTGTATGCCATGGAACTTATTAAAAAAATAGCCAAACCGCTACAAACCTATATTAAAAACCTTGGTAAAAAGTTACTTATTTGAATCAAAAGCATGAACAAAAGATAACAGTGCATCTATGTAGACTGGTGTTTCTCAATTGGCAACATTAAGATATATGAATTTCAATTCCCCAAATTCCCCAGCCAGCATGCTGGGAATAGAAGTCCACATATGTTAAAGTTGCTAAGTTTGAGAAAAACTAACTGTTCTTACCAGGATCATTGCCCAGATGAATAATCTTATTATCTAGAAAATTGAACAAGGGACTAGAGATGGCATAAGAAATAACATCTCTTGATAAGAGCTTCCTCTAAAGCTACTCTTAAATCTTTAACTAGTTTTTTTAATTTCTATTTATTCCTATTTTATTCCATTTCACTTTTTCTTTTACTCTCCTGCTGGAAACCTATATTTCTTTCATTTTTACTGCAGACTGGTATTTTCATCATCTCTTCCATTAAGAAAAGGACAAAGGAGCAGCGTGCATATTCTGAATCTCAGACATTACGATTGATGAAAAGCTCAGTTGACAGATTCCTAAAAGACGAACAGCTACTTGCCAAAGTAACCATTTTTCTCCAAGATTTCATGAAAACCTCTTAAATAGATATGATTCCCTGCAATGGAATTCACAACTAGAGAGCTCCCAGGTTTTAAATTCTTCTGCCTCAAACCCTGAAAAAAGCTTTCCAACTTCTGCAGGCTTACGCAACAAAGGAACGAGATTTTTTTTTAAAAATGTCACTGATTTCATAAACAAACAGTGCCAGATGGTGGCATTGCCAATTTTTGAACTCCTGATTACTGTTAGCAACATGGGAAAAGCCTTTTATTTAGATTAAGATACTCATCCAAATACGAGTAAGTCAACTAAAATAAAATCATGCAAAGGCAACTATGATTCAAGTGTAGATAATGATGGTGAAAGGGTGACTTCTAATTTTGAATCTAAAAAAGAGAGTGAGGAATATGCTAAGAGGTCAAAGATTGCATCCAGAGAAGCACGCAAAGCAAGTTCCCACTCTTCCCAGGAAGTACTATATGAAAAGCATGCAAATCCAAAATAATTATTATTTTGATTTGTTGACTGATCTGTTTTTGTTGAAAGCCACATGAGTAAATAGAGCAAAATGAGGATCCAAAATGCAGCAATTCTTTCCCTCAGCCAGGTTCTCCACTGCGAAAGGCAATTGGTTGTTTTGGAAAAGACTGAATAGCTCCCATCAAGGGCAGACTCTAAATGTACCCTTCTTTCTATCAAACATCTAGCTATTGCCAGCAAGCTTTTTTTTTAAACACAAGTTTGAATTCTTCCCATTATAAGCTTTTCCCACAAGGGGAGTCAGTCCCTTAATAATTCATCTTGGAAATAGGAGTTCTTCTATTTTAAAATTTAATTGAGGTAACATAAAAGTTAATAACTGCAAGGTTGTACTATCACCACCATCCTTGAGCAGAAATAGCCTGATTAAGCCACCTGGATCTCCCATGGCAAGTCAGTTTTAATAGAATAACAGAGCTGGAAGAGTCTTTGAAGGTCTTGTAGTTCAATCCCTGTTTAGGCAAACTATTCCATTCTGGACAAAGGATTGTCCAATCTCTTCTTGAAAATTCCAGTGATGAAGTTTTTTGATAATCTTTCAAGGACCAACTTGATTAACTTATTCAGTATTCTATCAGATACTGAACAAGTGAGTCTTACAAAATTTGGTATTACAAAAATATTAGTTAACCTGAGGGAACTATTAGAAACCACCTCTAATAAAGCTGGTCCTCTCCACTGTCCAAGAAAATAATGCCTGCTTTGAGATACCATCCCCTATTTCAAAATGGAATACAGTGATGGAATATAAAAACAAGGGATCCTTTGGAATAGTTGTTGTAACTATGTATCATTTATGTGTTTGCAACTGTGTATCATTGC
>BLBF01000043.1:1321469-1425889 GCA_015471245.1 Laticauda colubrina | reverse complement strand
TGTTGTAACTATGTATCATTTATGTGTTTGCAACTGTGTATCATTGCAACTATGTATCATTCAGGCATTTGCAACATTGTATCATTCACGTGTAATCATTGAGCTTCTGTCTTCTCAGTGACCTTTTACAGGGCACGTACAGAGACAAGGAGCTAAACCTCTGTAGAAATAGCCTATTTACATTTGAGATTACATTGTCTGGCATGCAGCTTTGAGAAGAAGGAATATCCTGATCAAATTATAAATCTTGCCATCCTGTCTGACCTGGTATCTTACCTTGTTTGAGCTATTGTAAATCCTTTATATCCTGTCTGACCTGGACTTGACCTAGGCTCTGAATAAACAATCACCCCCTTTTGAATGAGCATAATAAAAGAGCGTGTGCCAAGACATTCTGGGCGCACTCATCCCGAGGAACTTCGTCTCCTGTTGTTTCTTTCTCCTTTCGCTCCCTATCATGAGATGCCCATCTGATGCGGGATAGCAGATACCGCAAATAGTTTCCATCTTACCTCCTCTGCTCCCTGACAAAATAACATACCATATAGAAAATGTAAGTAAAAGAAATAAAATAGAGGTTGATAAATGAAAATAAATAAATAAAAACAGGATGATTAGGGGTCTGGAAACTAAAACATATGAAGAACAGTTACAGGAACTGGACATGACTAGTCTAGTGAAGAGAAGGACCAAGGGAGACATGATAACAGTCTTCCAGTATTTTACAGGCTGCCACAGAGAGGAATGGGTCAACCTGTTTTCTCAAAGCACCTGAGGGCCAGACATGGAATAATGGGTGAAAACTGAACAAGGAGAGATTCAACCCAGAAATAAGGAGAAATTTTCTGATAGTGAGAACAATCAACCAATGGAACAGCTTTGCCCTTAGAAGTTGTGGGAGCACCATCACTGGAGGATTTCAAGAACAGATTGGACTGCCATTCATCAGAAATGGGGTAGGGTCTCCTGCTCGGGTGGGGGGTTGGACTAGATGGCCTACAAGGTCCCTTACAACTCTGTTAATCTGAATAAATAAAAAGAAGCAAGATGTTGCTGCAAATCATGTTGAGCTACTAACTGATGATTATCTTGAAATAGAACTGAGTTATAAGGAAGCCTTCTTACGAAGTTCAATTTAAAAATAGTACAAGCTCTAAATCAACAACTAGGCCACAGCTGATCATAGCATTTCAAAATGGTCTAAGGAGAGAATCTGAGGCATAACATTCATCATTATATAGCAGTAAGCTATCCCTCCTAGACATTGACACAATTCTGGATTGCCAACCTGCAAAAGTACCTCACCAAATTGCTGGTCATATCAAAAGAAATAGTTGCTTATACAACATCAAGGTAAACAAGATAAACAAATTTCAAACAAGTATGGCGTTATTATTAATTTGACGCTGAAGGATTTGGATCACTGAATAACTGAAAAATTCATGTGTTTCAACCCAAACCCAACATCCTTCCTGTTATCCCCAGTAATATTAAGCACAAGAAACCTATACAGTTATTGTCTTAGAATTTTGCTGTCTGGAAGAATAGTCACAGATGAAAACCTGGTGGAATTCTTCTCTAATGTTGATTTCATAGCACTTCAAGAAGCCTGATTGATAACAGACAGAGGAAAAGATTTATTTATCAGGCTTGAGATCCTGGACAATTCCTGCAAGAAAATAGAAGGCTAATAAAAGGTGGGCTTCAGGAGATCTGCCTACACTTGCCAAGAGAGCTGGGAATGGCAAGCATAGCAATTAGTCCTTGAAGATGCTCTCCTTATTATTTAGGTCTCCATTTACAAATTCTCTGAAACAGTTTTACTGAACTGATAAATATACCACACATGCCTCCACATTTTCCTCTAATATTTGGAAGAATCTAGAAAACATAGTGTTGAAGATAAATTCAAAATAAAACTATTGTAACAGAAACCTAATAATAATAATCTTGAAAATAAGAGTGCTTTTACTTTAAAGTTTAATTGTAGGCACATAAAAGTTGGAAAGTCCAAAGATGTTCTATCACCACAGTCTTCGAGCAGAAATTGCCTGAATAAACTACCTGGACCTCCCACAGCAAGTCAATTTGCTGAATAACTCTTTGAGATAGACATGATTAATTCATTCAGCACCTTGTCAGATATTGAACATTGCAAAATGTTTGATAATCTGGGAGAGCAACAACATATGAAGCTGCTAAAGCCCATGTCACACTGCATCAACGGATGGAAAGAGGATGTAAAACGGAAAGAAACACTTGCCATCCATTGGTTAACGTGATTCATCCGTTCTCTACTCACTGCCTCCGTTCTTCATCCTCTCTATCCGTCCAGCATCCGTTGACTGAGGTTCCATCCGCTCAAAAAGTTTTGAGCTGCTCAAAACTTTTTGAGCAGAAAATGTATCCAACACGTCCGTTGTGCATCCTCAACGCATACAGGGAACATCCGTTCTACATCTGTCATCATCCGTTACGCGTCCGCTATATCCGCTAGGCATCCACTGCGCATCCGCACAACTCAAATCCGCTCCAGCGGAAAACGGACACAGGGAGGAAGTGAAATGGACGTAGAACAGAAACGCAGCGTTAGTAGCAGGGACGAAGAAAGGATGAAAGCATATGCAGCTCGCAAAGAAAGCATTTAATACGGAAAAAACGTTTGCAGAGGGGACCTATCTCAGATATTAAGGATGTCTAGAGGATGCCTAGAGGATGCAAAAGGACACCTAGTGGAAAACCTATATTGCCTATAAAAAGGGGGAGCAACTCACCTGGATCTCACTTTCAGTCCAGCAGTCCTGATGTGCAGACCTCTGCAGCCTTCATCTGGCTCTTGCTCTTCCACAGCATCCATTGATGTCCACCATGGATCATAACACAGTCCTTTTGGTAGTCGCCATCGTTCTGCAACAGTGCAAAGCCATCTACAGGCTCTTTCAACTGTTCTACGGGAAGAAAAGGAGGCAGTCAAGAAGTGTCTGGGTCCGAAGATGGATCGGGAAAAGAGCAGAGTACAGACTGCACAACAAGCTGATGGTGGAGCTGAGGAACGAACACCCTCGTGCATTCCAGAACTTCATGAGGATGCCTCCAGCCATGTTTGATGAAGTTGTGGAGCGGCTGAGACCCAGGTTGACCAAGGCAAATACCAACTTCCAGCCCAGCCTGGACCCTGGGCTCAAGGTGGCACTGACTCTGTGCCACCTGGCCTCAGGGACCACCTACAGGAGCATGCAGTACGGCTGGAGGGTGCCACACAACACCATCAGCATTGTGGTCAGAGAAGTGGTGCAGGCCATCATCGAAGAATACTTGGAGGAGCTCCTCCAGTGCCCCTCCACTGAAGAAGGATGGAAGAAAGTTGATGAGCAGTGGTATCAGAAGTGGAACTTCCCCCATACCGTTGGAGCCATCGATGGCAAGCACGTGGCCTGCAAAGCTCCAGCCAACTCAGGGTCCACTTATCACAACTACAAGGGCTTCTTCAGCATCATCCTCTTCACTATGGTCGATGCTGACTACAAGTTCATGTACATCGATGCTTCAGGCAACAGCTCATCTTCAGGATGCCTTTGGCATCCTGGCCAATAGGTTCCAGGTACTTCTCACCACCATGAAGCATCGCCCAGAGACCATGAGGAGGATCGTGGAAGCTTGGTATATCCTGCACAATCTCATGTGCACCTGCTACCCAGTGTTGCAGAACAGGCTTGTGGACCTCCAACAAGGCAATGGGGACATGGAGCCTGGGGAATGGAGGCAAGGGCGAAACCTGATAGACACTAAGGATGTGCAAGGCCCCAACAGAGCTTCACGTGAAATGAAGAAGCAGCGCAACCTCCTGAGACACTGGTGCAACTCCCCAGCTGGAACAGTGGAGTGGCAAGACAGGATGATAGATGATTAATGGATGCTTCCTTCAGCCTGTCTCATCACATTAATGAGATTGGGCCATGTATGTTGGGTGGGCCTACAATGAACAGGGCATTTAATAAAGAGTTGTGTTTATGTTGACATGTGTGGATGAATGATTACATTAGTATTGATAATGAAGGGCCATAGGTGTGGCACCTGGGAGGGTGGACCATACACTCCCACTATGCTTGCACTGGAGGTTTATCTATCCCATAGCTATTACCCATCCCAAAGGTATCCCTGCCCATCCCACAGGTATCCCTGCCCATCCCACTGCTATCCTTACCCATCCCACAAGCATGCAAAGGCTTAAACCATTTCTAAAAGTTTCCACCAAGACTTTATTGACAAAAATAAATGAAGCAAGTGTGTGAAGCAAAGATAATCTTTATTAATAAAAAGCTGTAAAAGAAAAATGACCCAAGTCAAGTGTCCAAAGCAAAAATAAAGTCAACAGGTAGCCACCCAGTCTCTGGCACTCTTCTCAGTCACTCTGAGGCATTCCCATTGTCTCAGGGATGAAGGGTCCAGGTGCTGTGGAGGTTGCTGCTGCTGGAGTGATGGTCTGAGGTGCCACTGGGGTGCCTGGCCCCGAGAGGATAACAGGGTGTTGAGGAAGCTCTCAGACAGCTGGCTCAGCCCCGTGATGTTGAGAACCCCTTCCTCCATGACATGGGATGTCAGCCCCAATACCGATGACAGATGTACTGAGGCCGGGCTTGGCTGTGGGGTGGAGGAAGGAGCAGTGTAGTGGGAATGTCTGGTCTGCAGCCTGGTGAGGACTGGCGTTGGTGGCATCGGTGGTGTGGGTGGCATTGGTGGCGTGGCTGGCATCGGTGGTGTGGGTGGCATCGGTGGCATCAGTGGTACCGGTGGCATCTGATGTACCTGTGCCTGGACTGGGAAGGGCTGCCTGTGCTGCTGGACCTCCTGGTAGCCATAGCCTTGGTAGGGGAGTGACATCACCTGGGGTGGAGGAGCAGGCCTGGACTGGGTGGGAGCAGGTTCAGCTGGGTCTGGAGGTTTGTGAAGAAGATCAGTGATCCTGTTCTTCACCACCTGGTACTGGGATTCCGACATATTCATAAGGGTCTGGTTGATGTAGGTGAGGAAGGGCTTGTGGTTGGAGGATGGGGCATCGGTGTGTACCAGCTGAGAGAGGAGATCTACGCTGCTCCTGATGGTGTCCCTGATCTCCAACAGGACAGTGTGGCTCTGCCCCTCCGGTCTGCCTCTCTGCCTTTCGGTGGAGGTGGAGCTGGGGGTGGATGCGGGTTGGGCTGTGGTAGAAGTGCCCTCTCCTTGCTCCCACTGCGTCAGGGGTCCTCCACGCGCTCCACCACGGGTAGTACAGCTGTCAGGGGGTTCTCTGTCGTGGCACGCTCCGCAAATACCTGCCTGGACACAGGAGCTGACTCTTGGCCAGAAGAGGACTGGCTCTCAGCAGGCTGCCTGAGAGAGAGGGTTGTGAGAGGGCCTGCTCCTCAAGTGGCGGATCTCACCCTCCAAGAATCTGCATTTGGCCATCATGTAGGTCTCCCGGTCCGTCAGCTTGACCGCGCCCTGGCTGGATTTCTTGAGGTGCAGCTTCCCGTACCAGGTGTCTATGTGCTTACACCAGTCGAGGAGCACCTCCGAAGTGTAGCCCAGGCTCTCCGCCTTCTCTCTCCAAGCAACCTGCTTCCTCTTGGTGTCTCGATAGAGCCTGTGTCCCTTCCGCCAAAGATATTCATTCTCCTTCAGCCACTCCAGCACCTCCTCCTCATGTTCCTCTTCGATTGTGTATTGCCTCCTCTCCCATTCACACGTCTGACTCTTCCTCCCTTTGGCAGGGCCATATGGGCCCTCATCAGAAGGGCTTCGAGGTTGTAGGGGCTGCTCCTCCACACCACCGCCAGCAGCAGCAGCAAGAACAACAGTAGCAGCAAAAGCAGGACCAGCAGGACCAGGAGCACCAGCAGCACCAGGAGCAGGAGCAGGAGCACCAGCAGGACCAGCAGGACCAGGAGCACCAGCAGGACCAGGAGCACTAGCAGGACTAGGAGCACCAGCAGGACCAGCAGGACCAGGAGCAGCGCCAGCAGAGTAAGCACCAGCACCAGGAGCAGTGCCAGCAGAGTAAGCACCAGCAGAAGCACCAGCACCAGGAGCAGTGCCAGCAGAGTAAGCACCAGCAGAAGCACCACCACCAGAAGCAGCATCAGCAGGATGCAGAAGCACCACCACCAGAAGCAACATCAGCAGAAGCACTACCTCCAGAAGCAGCATCAGCAGAAGCCCCAGCACCAGAAGAGCGAGCCCGGATAGCAGAAGCCCCAGCAGAAGCAGAGTCAGGACCTGGGGGTGGGAGGGTGGCCATGTCCCTCTTTCCAAGGCTGGCAGAAGATGGCAGAGGCTTCCGTTTCTTCCCCATGGTTGTTGGGTTGCTGACCGGCTAGCTGGCTGGCTGGCTGGCTGGCAAGCTGTGTCTGGAAGCAGGTCTTTCCTCTGAATGGTGACCTGCTTTCGAGCTGCTTCCCTTTATATCTATGGGGCTGACGCAATGCATCCTCTCCGCATGCGCAGTGAATGCTAGGCATCCGCCAGACATCCGCTAGGCTTCCGCTCTACATCCGCTCTGCATCTGCTCTTTCCGTTCCGCGTCCACTTTGCTGTGCTCCCCCGGAAGCCTTGCAGATGTGCCATCCGCTCCCATCCGCTTCCATCCACTAGGCTTCCGTGGAGCCTCCGCTTTCCATCCACCCTACATCCTCTCCCCATCAGTTCCTTTCCGTGTTCTCCGCTCTAGTTATGCAAATTTGGGGCACTTTTGAGAGCAGATAACAACGGATGGAACATTTTGCTCGTCCGCTATGTCCTTTTTACAAACGTTTTGCATCCATCGGCCCGTGTGACAGGGCCTTAAGCCTCCAATAGAGCTGCTCACCCCAGTGGCCAAGAAAACAATGGGAGAAACCATTTCCTGGTTCATCCCCTAGACAGTGTGGAATTTGGACCTGAAAGAGAACAATAAAGTGCCTTGGTGGAAGTGCTCTCTAATTTTAAATTCATAGTACTCCAATAGACCTGGTTGACTAAGATGAGGAAAAGATTCATTTAGATCCTGAACTATTCTGCAAGAAAATATTATACTAAAAGGTGGATTTAAAGCACTTCCCAGGCAGAGCTGGGTCTCATCTTGTTTTGTATCAGACAAGCAGGAACTAGAAAGAGGGAAATTATTAATTTAAATGGAAAATACTATAAATTTTTTTTAAAAAATATGTAATAAAACCTAAAAATTAGCCCAATGGAACAGTGGTGGCAAGGATATTCCTGATCATAAAATCATTCTGTGTGCATATTGTTACCAAGGTCCACTGTATAAGATGGATAGTTTGAATATCCATCAAACTATCCATCTTTTACAGTACCACATCCAAAATGAATGCCCTTGTGCTCTGGGAGAAACCTTTTTTCCTTCTGATCTTTATTTCGACCGTACCTATTTAAACATCTCCAAACTGTCCATTCCTCCTCCAAACTTCCAGACAACTCTATCCAATTATGAATATGTTTAACTTGAAGTTTCCATCTTTTTAGTCTTCTTTTTGAGATGTAATAACAATCTCTTTCACACAATCAAAAAAGCTTTTGATTTCAATCATTTTCTATGGGGTAATTGGCCAAAAATGAGTGTGCTGAACCATGTAACACACTCCTTCTAACATATCGTAGAGCTAGTCCTGCCAAGATATACAGCTTGTCAAGTGTGGCTGGGTGCAGATATTCAGTAATGATGCAGCACATATCACCAAGCGTCCTATTCACCTGCGTAGCGTGTCTGCATTTGCGCATAATGGGGCAGGCATACTCTCTGCTAAATAGCACAAAGCAAGGACAGCTATTTGTAGAGTAATTAAGTGGGCACCCCAGTAGTTTCAGTCAGATATTTACGCGTAGATATCTGGGTGGCAAGGCAGGACTTTACTCTTCCAAGAAAGAGTAAACCTCTGGTCCTGATGACTGACCCAGATTAGAATTTGTAACATTATTCTGCGACACATGTATTTGTCTTCATTTGTGTGTAAAATTATTGTCTATTATAGAACGCTGTAATCTGAATCCAGTTTGTTCCTTCATTTTTTCCCATTTAACCAGTTTTCTATTTTGCTTAAAAGATGTTTTGTGTGCATTTTAGCCAAAATTCCAATAAGGTTTATCAGCCTATATTTTTGGATGTCACATTCATCACCCTTTTTATGCAGGGGAAATGTAATAGTAACTTCCCATCCACCTAAAATTTAACCTGTATTATTTATATGGATGAACAGTCCTGATAGCCATGGAGACCCAAGGTTAGCCAGTTGGCTTTCATGGCTAAAATAGAATTATTTATAGGTAGAATGGAATTCTTTATTGGCCAAGTGTGATTGGACACACAAAGAATTTGTCTTGGTGCAAATGCTATGTGTACATAAAAGAAAATATACATTCATCAAGAGTCAATAATGAATTGGGACTAGAACTCACAATCACCTGATTTTTACCCTGTTGCCTTAACCACTAGACCCCCAATAATTTTCTTCTGTATAAACAGAGTCAAACCAATTTTAACTTATACTGAAAATATTCAGGCCAAAAATAGTGCCAATGTGACCTATAGTGCAGAATAGTGGGGCCTTAACCAGGGGTGGGATTCAAAATTTTTAGCAACCGGTCCTGTGGGCATGGCTTAGTTGGTGGGTGTGGCTTGTGTTTATGTGACTGTCTGGGCATAGCCAACTCAATATTACTCACATCAAGGCATGCATCTCCTTGCCTGTTGTCTCATGATTGTGGGGATACTGCAACAGTGTGAAAAACTGTCATAAGTCACTTTTTTCAGTGCCATTGTAACTTTGAATGGTCACTCCACGCAAGCAAAGTAACAACAAAGGAGGGGGAAAAAATTCCAGAGACATTCCTGAGACAGGAAGTCTAGTCCTGCCAAGAATGTAATAAGGCTTAAAGGAGAGGCAGTTTCTGTAAGCAACACCAGAATGTTTCCTTTCTGCCTTCCTTACAGGATGAGACCAGTAATTTCTTCTAACAACTGTTTAGAATGTTAACAACCGATTCTAGAGAATTGGTGCGAACTAATAGAATCCCACCCCTGGCCTTAACAAAGCTATCCTACTTGAACAAGTTCAGACCTGCTCTTTAAGATTCATAATGGGAATTGATTAGAACACATCTGCCCCACATCTGCAATTACAGCAGAAACAGGGAACCATTCTTACCAAAGTCATTTAAACAGAGTTCTACACATCATGCTCAAACTGACATGGAGTTATTGGCAAAAATAAACCTTAAAGTTGGTTAGAAATAAGAACAAAACAAAACAAGAAAATTTTTGGAATTTATGTTGAGGCACAACAATCAGATAAAATCCTATTAAGTCCAGATAAAAAAACAAACTAAATTTTATAATTATTTATTAGAGATGGAATTAGAGGAGGAAGTAGTCAAAGGCAACATGATAGCTTGGAGTAGAAACATAGGATGTAGTATTACATTATTAGAATGGGAAAAGGTCTAGACAAGGAATAATAAAATTACAAAATCAGCAACATATAAAGAAAATGCCTATAAAATGTTTTACAGATAGCATCTCTTGCCCTCAAGAATAGCGAAAATGTCTCCTAACATAAATCCAAATTGCTGGAAATGTAAAAAGAAAAAAGGAACATTTTTTTCATATTGGTAGTCCTGCACTGGCATAGAATTAAAAAAAAATGGTTAGAAGAAATAATGGGGGAGCAAATTGAATTAAAACCAGAATTCTTCTTCTTGGGGATATTTAATAGACAAATTTCTAAAAAAGTCAGATATATAATCCTGCACATTCTTACTGCAGCCAGAATAACCTTTGCACAGTATTGGAAACAAGCAGATATTCCAACAGAGGAAATGGTCATTCAGAAGATAACAGCCTGTGCAGAGATGGATAAGTTAACCTTAGCACTTAAGGAAAAAGAAACATCAGAATATTATAGAAGCTGGGAATGCTGATATGACTGGACAGAACAAAAATAGAAAATATATTAGTAAACAATGTAAAATGTAAAAGAGGTAGTAATTATATATTCGCAATAAGATGTATTTGTAAATATATCACCAATATTGATAACAAACAAGGAACCATAGACTGTCGATAATGGGATTGCTAGTTTTTAATCATTTTTTTCCTTTTTCCTTTTTTTCCTGTGTGTTATGTATGTGTTTGTTTGACATTTTAGTTGTATAATCAATAAAGTTTGTTTTTTTAAAAAAGGAAATAAGAACAAAACTATTTTCCAATCTGAAAAATACCTAGCAAGAGTTTATTATAATTTTTAAGAAAGGCCTGCTCTATGGCAGGATTTGAGTTGCTGGATTTCATGGCCAAATATGAATGCTTCCTCCATTTGCCATATCACAAGAATATTTACATATGCAGTATCTCAGCCATTGAAAATATTGATCATGTCCATGGTAGAGGTGGTATTTAGCAGGTTCTCACCAGTTCTGGAGAAGCAGTAGCAGAAATTTTGAGTGATTTGGAGAACTGGTGAATATATTGATCATCAGTTCTGGAGAACTTTAAGTAGTTTGGAGAACTAGTAGCAGAAATTTTGAGTAGTTCGGAATACCACCTCTGATTGGCCCTACCACCATCTAATCTCTCCCTTCCCAGCTGATCAGCTGGCTCTTCTTTTCTTGCCCTCCACAGGAGAACGGAGCTGAAAGACAGGTTACTGGGGTGGGGAGAGAATGGAGATTTCACAGTATCCTTTCCCTGCCATGCCCACCAAGCCACACCCACCAAGCCATACCACACCCACCAAACCACACCACAGAACTAGTAGTAAAAATTTTTGAATCCCACCACTGATCCATGGCCATTTTCCAGCTTGTTTTTCATTTGTTTAGTGCTCTTTCAGATTGCCAGTCAGTTTCACAATTGTCCTTTGTATGGTTCAAATTTGGACAGTTATTTCAAAATACAAGCATCTCAAGAGTGGTTTGGAAGTCCTCTCTGTTCTCTGTATGCAGTTCAGCTAATCAGTTCCTTTCATAAAAGCAGGAACAGAAACAAGGCCAAAATGTTTCCGTAACTTTTTTTTTTTTGAAGTGAATTTTGGCTGTAAGTGGGAAAGCCAATTGTTACCACATGAATCTATTTTTTTAAATAGAAAAAAATAGTAAAGGAAGCTGGAATATATTTCAGGGTGTGGTCCATGCATAAGCATCATATGCCCAAATCAAATGAAAAAGTGTTCAGCTGACTGCAAAGGATCCAGAGAAGACCCATAAAGCCCGAGGGTTTTATTTGTTTTTGCCATTTGCTTCTGGTTTGTTAGCATCCCTTTTGCAGCAGCTGAGCCAATAATTCAGTATTATGATCAAGTAAAAAGGCTGCTTTATGTGGCTGGCCATCCTCACAACACATATGTTAACAAAGAGGATGGAGCCCTTCTGAGATGAGAAGGCTCTCTTTCCTTCCTCAGAGAAAATAAGAGAGTTTAGGAGAAGCAAATACAAGGTTTCATTGTTTCCAGCACTGCAGTTTCATCAGATCTGCTTTGAAGACATAAAATAAATGAATGCATTTAACAGAGCATGTTGCAAAAAGATGCCTCTAATTTCTAAATGGCATTGTCATCCTGATATTGCAGCAATGAACATTGTGAAATAATACAAGGTTGAAATTGTTGTCAAGCAATCACATAAAAGCAATTGTGACAGATATCACAGATTTCACACTGCCAGTAAAATTGGTGTGCAAGGACACCTTGGTGGATTTGCACTTGCAGGAGTATTGTATTTGTGGAATTTTTTCTGGACTAAACTCCTACATGCTGTTATCTTGAAAGCCTCTTAATGTGAAAGTTCATAACTGTCCAATTCAGCAAGAAGCCCACAAATGACACAACTGCTGGTTGGGGAAATTATTTGGAAATCTTAACCATAGACTCATGAACCCCACAACACCTAAGCAATTGAAACAGATCTTTCGTTCTAGATTTTTAAAAATCTTACAAAAGCACTGTAAGTTTTTGTACTACCCGAATTTATGGTATTTCTAATATATCAGAAATATATTATATAGGTCTAATATATAGGTGCAGATTTTCTGCACCTATTTTCAACTTGCTGTAGGAATTTTCATTTCACTTCTTATGTTTTTGTTCTCAATCATTTTGGGTCCATATTGATAGACCCTATGCTAATTAATAGGCTGTATGTTTATACATGTCGTGATCATATAGCACATGATAGGAATTATCTCTCTTAATAATACCAATCTATATGAATTAATACAGTTAGTCTTCGACTTACAACAGTTCATTTAGTGATGGTTCAAAGTTACAATAGTACTGAAAATGTGATTTTTCACACTTACAACAATT
The DNA here is from genome assembly GCA_015471245.1 of Laticauda colubrina. Taxonomy (NCBI): domain Eukaryota; kingdom Metazoa; phylum Chordata; class Lepidosauria; order Squamata; family Elapidae; genus Laticauda; species Laticauda colubrina. Next base: position 1,413,557 of record BLBF01000043.1, on the reverse strand, counting down.
GCAGTTTCCCCATAGTCAAAATTCAGATGCTTGGCAACTGATTCATATCCTTCTCACATTTCATATTACCTACTCTTATTGGTATCTTATGACTTTCACTTGTTGGTTGTATCTTATTACATGATTGCATCTTATGATTTATCACTATTTTGCTTACTTATGTATACTGAAAACTTATATACCAGAGGAAAATTTATTATGTGTCCAATGGAACATGGCAAATAAAGAATGTTCTGCTTTGCTCTGCTTTATTCTATTCTTTTGACAAAGTCAATGGGAAAAACCAGTGGTGGGATTCAAAATCTTTTACTACCGGTTCTGTGGGTGAGGCTTGGTGGGCGTGGCCATGTGACTAGGTGGGCATGGCTTTTTTTGCAGCCCCCAACCATTTTTGGGAGCTTCCTAGCTTCAGAGGAGCCTCTGGCAGAGCATTTTTGCTATCCTAAAGCTCCTCTAAGGCTCAGGAAGAAAAGGAACAGAACATGGGAGGGGCATGCAGCACCCCTTCAAGCTCCTAGCTCAAAAGAGCCTCTGGGGGGGCATTTTTGCTCCCCTAAAGCTCCTCTGGGGCTCTGGAAGCCAAAAAAGGAGGGGGGGTGAGCTTCTCCCACCATTTTTTGCCTTCCTGGGCATCAGCAAGGGGAATCCCAGCACAGCTGATGGTATCTACAGCTGATTGTCAGGAGGGAAAAAAGAGAAAGAAATACTTTAGGTGAATGTCAGGCAGGCAGGCAGGATGAGTGAGCATCAGGCAGGAGGGCGACCAGGTGGGGTGTGTGGCCAGCCGGAACTTACTACCAGTTCGGCGACCCACACCAAATTCTTGCTACCAGTTCGCCTGATCCGGTGCAAACCGGCTGAATATCACCACTGGGAAAAACAGATTTACTTAACAACCATGTTACTAATTTAACAACTGTAGTGATTCACTTAACAACTGTGGCAAGAAAGGACACAACTGTCTTGCTTTGCAACAGAAATTTTGGGCTCAATTGTCTTTGTAAGTCGAGGATTATTGCAGTCTGACTTGTTAAAGCAGCCTCATAGCAAGCCTCCTTCCTTTTTCTGATTCAAGATATCCTGATCATCATTTCCCCAAATATTGAGTATATAGATAAGCAAATATATTTTGAGATATGAGACTAAGAACCTTGGAATCAAAGTGGCTGGTTTTATGCATCGTGATTACATATATGCTGTTGTATTTTTGATGACAATGTTGATGACCCAACATAGTACTGAGGTTTGCTCAGTAATAAAGAGCACTGCACACCAGAACAACTAGACACAAGGACAGTTTTTTCCAAATGCCATCACTCTGCTAAACAAATAATTTCCTCAACACTGTCCAACTATTTAAAAAGTCTGCACTACTATTATTATTAATCTTCTCATCACTTCTTATCACTCATCTCCTCCCACTTGTGATTGTAGGACTGTATGACTGTAATTTTGTCGCTTGTATCCTTACAATTTATATTGACTGTTCCTAGTATGATTTGATTGCTTATTGTACCCTATGACTATTATCAAGTGTTGTATCTTATGATTCTTGACTCTTGGCAAATGTATCTTTTCTTTTATGTACACTGAGAACATTTGCACCAAGACAAATTCCTTGTGTGTCCAATCACACTTGGCCAATAAAGAATTCTATTCTAAACAAGGAAACCCCATTAAAATGAAAATGTCTGGATCTTGGTAGCAGGAGATTGATGTAAATGATTTTTTTAAAAAATAGGTACAAAAGTAGGAATTAATGTTAATACTTGCATTAACATAACAACTTGCATTAACATAATTTAGTTCAATTTAAGGTTGCAAAATATTTTTATGAAATCATGTAACTTCGGTGCAGGAAGTTCATGTTCAAGTTCAAGTTCATAAGATGAACTACAATGTACAGGTGTTAGCTATTATGACCATTGCACATATCTATGCATAAGTCATGTCAAATCAAGGAAAATAATCCCAGAAATGTTACTGCATTTCATATTTAACCTTATGTGTCAATATAGAGCTCTCTATAATCTTGTGCTTGGTCTTGGACAAGAATGAAAAAGTGGCAGAATGCCACAACCAAGCATTGCACAATGGAAAAGAACAATAGGCATTATCATTTGGAAAAATCTCACAATCTATAAACTCTGGAGTCTTGAAATGACATTACAACAAGAAATACACTTATGGTGGGAATCAAAAGTTAAATGTGAATTCAGGGAAAGGAAGTATAGAAAAATGTCAAGATAGTAGCTATAGAGAATTCTTTGATCCTGATTGTAGCATAACTACCAACTTTTTTTTAACTTTTTCTATGAATTCTGTTGAGTGAGCCAGGTTGTGGCCCCAAAATTAAAATCATTAAATAGTTATAACATTAATCATATATCTGAACCTATGGGCAACTTTTTAAGACAAAAATGTATTCAGAATATAAAACTAATGCTGAACTAAAACAATACAAACAAAACATTTTTAATACTATGGCCATTCAAGACCTACAGTTCTCATTGATTATCATATTGAAAGAAAAGCACTTATTTCCAGAACATTATGGTTGCAACTTGAATTATATTCCATACCAAATTCCAGAATAATCAGTTGAACGCTGCTATGCTATGTAAATATAGCAGTAACATTCTCTATTTTGTGGGTTCCTATCTTCTTGCTTTACTATATTTTCAGTGAGTGCCCGTCTGCTGTTTTTTTTTTACACAAGAAGGAAAAAATATCTGTATTTTGACTGTATTTATTTCAAAGATGGTTTCTTGAGAGACAAACTTTTTAAAAAATTCAAACATTTAAATAAATGCTTGTGATTCATACTCTGCTAACAAATGTCCAAAGCTGATTCATTAAGCAGGCATGAATCATTGACTCAGTCTGGAAAAGCATAGAGAAGAGTTCCTGGGAGGACATGACTTCTTCCCAATTTTTAATGAATGAGATATGATATGAGACCCAATGACTTAGGTTATGTCGTTTTCACAATATACAGCTGTTCTTCAAGAAATATGCATGGTTTATGCAAATCCATGGCTAAAACTCCAAACCACATTTTAGCACTGCCTTTTCCAGCATGACATTCTTCAGATATGTGCAATTAGAATTCCTATCTTCCCCAGTCAGAGTAGGAGATGATCAGGAACTATAAAACAGTAGATAACTGGGACCAATTTTGGGACAGCTGGCTTATGCAAAAAATGTATACATTTATTGAAGCATTTTCCTCCCAATTATACCCTCTTTATTTGTTTTATGGCAAATACACATTATAATACCTTCTCCTTTTATTTTCCCCATAACAACAAACTTTTGAGGCAATTTGGGCTGAGAAAGACTGGCCTAAAGTCACCCAGCTGACTTTTATGCCTAAAGTGGAACTAGAATTCAGTCTCCTGGTTTCTAGGCTTAATCTTAGCTTCTACATTCAATTGGCTCTGCTAGTGTTTTATTGTTATCTTCTTTGACTTTCATGCTGTGTTGGTCCTAGAGTTTAACAAATCAGCATTTAATATTTCAAAAAAGAAAGTTTTTAAAATGGATTTGCTTTTCAGCAGCTAACAAATATCAGATATAAAGTCAAAGGTTAGCATATAATAAAAAATATAACATATAATAAGAAATCTAAGTTTTCTTCAGGATAAATTATATTCAAGTTTTGATTTCTTTTTTCTTCTTTTTCACAATTGTAAATAAAAGTTTGAAAGTTTCTTTTTTGTTGTTTCTTCACCCCCAATGAAAGAATAACATTGAGGTCTTCCAACCCCCTGCTCCAGCAGGATACCCTATATAATTTCAGACAAATGGTTGTCCAGACTCTTTTTAAAAAGAGATTGAACAACCATTTATCCAGACTCTTTTAAAAATGCTAGAAGAAACAGTTGGGATTCATAGTTTAGACAAGTGACTATATTAACGGACCAGGGAAATGCTGTGGACATAGTTTAGTATATCTGGGCTTCAATAAGTCATTTATCAAAATAGACCACAGAACAATTAACCAATGGATGGCTTGCCTTCAGAAATTGTGGGTGCTGCATTACTGGTAATTTTTAAGAAGAGATATTTCTACAAAGGTATAGGACCTCTTGCTTGAGTCCTGGATTGGACTAAAAGACTTTTAATGTCCCTTCCAACTCTATTATGCTGTATTGTTATGTGTTTCGCAGCAGGATACCTCTTTGAAATGGAGAATGGGAACAAGTCCAAATTTGTGGGGTTTGGAGAAGTCAACTAAAACAATTCAAGTTCAAAAATAGGCTAGATTCATCCAGGAGCTTCAGAGGAAAAAATTCCCAAAGCACTTTCTATCCAGTCCTAGATACCCCTCCTTCTTGGCACATGTGCAAGATTGGAATTGACTTAGGAAAGGGATTTTCAAAGTTGGGTTGAATATGTTTTCCCTTATTTTTTTAAATCTAGTCACAGGTCAATTAGGTCCCAGTTCCAGGAACTGTGGGTTGCCTGAACATCAGTTAGTACAATACATCTCATTAATGTGAATATAGTGACTAAGGGAGGCTGCTGAATAATGGAGAATTGTTGACAACTACCCTTTTCCTCCTAAAAACTACCACAACAAATGAATTGGCTTATATTAAAAAATGCAGTACTTGCAAATGAAATTTTAGATGCATCCAGTACATCTGGAGAATGAGGAAGAGAAATAGATGCCTTCTCCATGGGGGAAGCAAGCTTGCAGACATCTGGAGATCAATTTTCAGTAGAATACAATCAAATACAAATGTTGGGTGTAAAAATAAGAACTTGCTTTAAGTAGAACTTGAGAGTTATAAAAGAAGAAAGTTTCTGAATCACAGCAGTTTGTATAGCATTAGCTATATTTAAAGGCTAGGTCCCACTGGCTGATGGATGCAAAACATATGCAAAAAAGACACAGCGGATGAGCAAAATTTTGGGGGTGGCTCCATCCATTGTTATCCGCTCCAAAAAGTGCCTCAAATTTGCATAAACAGAAAGGAAAAGAACAGAAAGGAACAGACGGGGGTAGTATATAGCGAGGATGTTAAGCAGATGTTCATAGGAAGCCTAACGGATGGAAATGGATGACACATCCGAAGGGCTTCCGGGGGAGAATTGCAAAGTGGACGCATAGCAGAAGGAGAGGATGTGTAGCGGATGACGTGGATGCATCACGGACGCCTATAGGAAACAAAGCGGATGCATAGCGGATGCATAGCGGATGCAAAGTGTTCACTATGCATGCGGGGAGAATGAATTGCGTCAGCTCCGCGGATATAAAAGGATGCAGCTCGCAAGCAGTCAACATTCAGAGGAAAGACGTGCTGCCACATACATCTTGAAGGAACACCATGGTTCGTCAGTTAAGGAAGAAGAGAAAGCCTGTGCCTACTCCTGCCAGCCCTGGCAAGAGGGACAGAACCACCATCCCACCCCCTGGCACTGACTCTGAAGCTACTGGTGCTTCTGCTGCTGGTGTTGCTGGTGTTGCTGGTGCTGCTGCTGCTGGTGCTTCTCCTGCTGCTGCTGGTGCTGCTGCTGGTGGTGGTGCTGGTGGTGCTGCTGGTGTTTTTCCTCCTGGTGATGCTGGTGTTGTTGTTGCTTCTCCTGCTGCTGCTGCTGCTGTTGTGTTGGACCAGCCCCAAGGCTCTCAAAACCCTGCTGCTCAAGCCCCTGAAGGCCCTGCTGCTCAAGCCCCTGCCAGAGGGAGGAAGAGGCAAGGGAAGGAGAAGGGAGAGAGGAAACAGTACACCCTTTCCGAGGACCATGAGGAGGAGGTGCTGGAATGGCTGAGGGAGAACGAGTACCTGTGGAGAAAGGGCCACAGACTCTATCGTGACACCAAGAGGAAGCAGGCAGCTTGGAGAGACAAAGCAGAGAGCTTGGGCTACACTTCAGACCTACTCTTGGGATGGTGGAAGCACATGCACACCTGGTATGGCAAGCTACACCTCAAGAAATCTGGCCAGGCTGCTGTCAAGCTCACTGACCAGGAGATGTACATCATGGCCAAGTGCAGCTTCCTGGAGGGTGAGATCCGCCACCGAGGAGCATCCCCTCTGACAACCCTCTCCCTCAGACAGCCCACAGACAGCCAGTCCTCTTCCAGCCAGGAGACAGCTACCGTGTCCAGGCAGGTGTCTTCAGAGGGCCCCATGGCAGAGACCCCCCTGACAGCTGCACTCCCCATGCCAGAGGATGTGGAGGATCCCCTGTCACAAATGGAGGAAGAAGCAGCAGCCATCAGAGACCACCCCACCCCCACCCTCAGCTCCACCTCCACAGAAAGCAGGCAGAGAGCAGACTGGAGGGCCAGAGTCACACTGTCCTTTTGGAGATCAGGGACACAATCAAAACCAGCACAGAACTTCTCTCTCAGCTGGTCCACAGCGACATACCATCCTCGAACCGGAAGCCCTTCATCACTTCCGTGAGCAAGACCCTCATGGACCTGCCCGAGGCCCAGTACCAGGTGATGAAGCAGAAGATCACAGCACTTCTGCACAACCCTCCAGGCCCAGCTGAACCTGTTCTGACCCAATCCAGGTCTGCTCCTCTACCCCAGGTGATGTCACAGCCCTTCCACGGCTTTCAACAGACCCTCACCTACCAAGGCTACGAGTACCAGGACTTCCCATAGCAGAGACAGCCCTTTCCAGTCCAGGCCCAGGTTCATCGCACGCCACAGATGCCTCACCTCGCCCAGGTGCAGACCAGACAGCCCCACTACACTCCTCCTTCCTCCACCCCACAGCCAAGCCCGTCAACGGACAATCTGTCATCAGTCTTGGGCCTAATATCCCAGGTCCTTGATGAAGGGCCTCTCAACCTCAAGGGACTGAGTCAGCTCTCTGAGAGCTTCCTGAACACACCATCCCCTGTTGTACTCTCGGGGCCAGGCACCCCAATGGCGCCTCAGACCAGCAGTCCAGCAACAGCCACCTCCACAGTCCCTGTCCGCTTGACAGCTGAGACCATGAACATGCCTCAGAGTGATTGAGAATAGTGCCAGAGACTGAGTTGTTACCTGTTCACTTTATCAAGTGCTTAAAGACACTTTACTTGGTTCATTTTGCTTTTTTAATAAAGTCATACGGTTTACTTAAGACAGTTATTAATAAAGGTTATCTTTGCTTCACACACTTGGTTCATTTTATTTACTTAATGAAGTGTTGGTGAAAACTTTGAAAAAATGGTTAAGCCTTTGCATGCTTAAGGGATGGGTAAGGATAGTTGTGGGATGGGTAAGGATAGCTGTGGGATAGGTAAGGATAGTTGTGGGATAGGTAAGGATAGATGTGGGATAGGTAAGGATAGTTGTAGGATGGGTAAGGATAGTTGTGGGATAGGTAAGGACAGCTGTGGGAGAGATAAACCTCCAATGCAAGCATAGTGGGACTGTATGGTCCACCCTCTCAGCTACCACACATATGGCATTTTTTATCAATAACAATTTATTCATTGATCAACACATTTCAAAATAAACAAAGCTCTTTATGAATGCCCATTCATTGTAGGACCACTCAAGATACATGGCACAATCTCATCAGTGTTATGAGACAGACTCAAGGAAGCATCCATTAACCATCTATCATCCTGTCTTGCCACTCCACTGCTCCAGCTGGGGAGTTGCAGTAGTGTTTCAGGAGGTTGCGCTGCTTCTTCCCTTCATGTGAAGCTCTGTTGGGACCTTGTACATCCACAGTGTCTATCAGGTTTAGTCCTTGCCTCCATTCACCAGGCTCCATGTCCGCATTCCCTTGTTGATGGTCCACGAGCCTGTTCTGCAACACTGGGTAGCGGGTGCACATGAGATTGTGCAGGATGCAGCAAGCTTCCACGATGCTCCTCACAGTCTCTGGGTGATGCTGCATGGTGGTGAGAAGTACCTGGAACCTGTTGGCCAGGATGCCAAAGGCGTTCTCCACCACCCGTCTTGCCTTGGACAGCCTGTAGTTGAAGATCCTCTCTTCACGGGTGAAGTATCTTGAAGTGTAGGGCTTCATGAGGTAGGTTCTGAGGGAGAAGGCATCATCACCCACGATGAAGTAGGGCACATCTTGTGTGTCATTGGGTAGGGGGTCTGGATCTGGAAAACCCATGATGAGGTTGCTTTCCAGCCCATCCTTGAGGTCACTGGCGTTGTATACCTGGCTATCTGAAACTGACCCGTTGCCTGAAGGATCGATGTACATGAACTTGTAGTCAGCATCTACCATGGCAAAGAGGATGATACTGAAGAAGCACTTGTAGTTGAAATAAGTGGACCCCGACTTGGCTGGAGCTTTGCAGGCCACGTGCTTCCCATCTATGGCTCCAAAGGTGTGAGGAAAGTTCCATCTCTGATACCACTGTTCTGCAACTTTCCTCCAGCCTTCTTCAGTGGTGGGACACTGGAGGAGCTCCTCCACGTATTCTTCAATGATGGCCTGCACCACTTCTCTGACCACTTTGCTGATGGTGTTGTGTGGCACCCTCCAGGCATACTGCATTTTTCTGTATGTGATTCCAGAGGCCAGGTGGCGCAGAGTCAGTGCCACCTTCAGTCCAGGATCCAGGCTGGGACAGAAGTTGGTGCTCAGCTTGGTCAACCTGGGTCTCAGACACTCCACAATTTCATTAAACATGGTTGGTGGCATCCTCATGAAGTGCTGGAATGCACGAGTGTCTTCATTCCTCAGCTCATCAGCTTGTCATACAGTCCAAACTCCACTCTTCTCCCAATCCATCATCCGACCCACACAGCTCTTGAACATCTCCTTCTTCTCCTTGTGTAGAAAAGGTGAAACAGTCTGAAGAGGGCTTGGTTCTGGTGTTGAATGATCGCAGCTACCATAAGGACTGTGTGATGATTCATGGTGGAGAACAATGGATGATGTTGAAGACCAAGACCAAGGGTGAAGAGGTCTGTATACCACGACTGCTGGACTCATACTGAGATCCAGGTGATTTCCTCCCCCTTTTTATAGGAAATATCGGTTTTCCGCTAGGTGTCCTTCCACATACTCTAGGCATACTCCAGACATCCTATATATCTGAGGTACATCCCATATACAAATGTTTTGTCCGTTTTAATGCTTTATATACGAGATGCATCTGCTTACATCCTTTCTATTTCCGTGCTACTAACGCTGTGTGGACGTTCCATGTACCTTTCGCTTTCTCCCTCTTTCTGTTTTCAGCTGCAGCGGATGTGAGTTGTGAGGATATCCAGAGGATACCAAGAGGATACAGCGGACGTTTAATGGATGACAACGGACATAGAATGTTTGTTGCCCGTATGTGTTGCGGATGTACATTGTACACGGCGGAAAGTTCATCCACTCAAAAAGTTTTGTGCAGCTCAAAACTTCTTGCGCAGATCAAATCTCAGTGGATGGATGCTCGACAGATAGAGCGTATGAAACACGTATGCAGTGAGTACACAACGGATGCATCGTGTTTTCCAATGGATGGCAAGCTTTTTTGTCCATTTTACATCCTCTTTGCATCCATTGGTGCAGTGGGACATGGGCTTAATGTGGAGTTTTTATGTTTCTGTTATTTGTACTAGCAAAACTAATTTCCTTGTATTATTCTAATTATTTAATAACAAAATGCTATTTTGTTAGCATTTGAAGTGTGGAAAACTTCACTTCAAAGATATGTCCTTACACAATAACAATTCACATATCTTTTCTGCCTTAATAATACTGATTTTTAAAATCATTCTGACATCAATATTCTCTCTATAAAGTTACCCTATTCATAAACACTTAAAGCATTTTATTTGTATTGTGAAAAAAATATCGTTCATTTAATAGTTTGTGTTAACAGTAATATATTTGAATATGTTGGAGGTCTTTAAGGAAAACTATAAAAACATTTGTTACTCTTCTTAACTTTTTTTTAACATACAAAGTGATTGGATTGCCTTCCTTAATTAACATAGTTGCTAAACTAAACTTTTTTATTATTCTTTTCATTTTTTAAAATCAAAGTTCCCTCTGGTTCTGAAGTTTTTTTAAAAAATTGCTGGTTTTATACTATACGTTTGGTAAAATACTACTCTGCTCATATACCCTTTCAAAAGAGTATATTTTCTCTTTTGTTTTTGCTTTGGCTTCTTTTTTTTTTAAACAAGATTCAGGATAGTGGTCTCTGCAATATCTATGGATGTTGCCATCACTGATTCCATTTGCATCAAGAATCTTAAATTTGGGCATAATTTTTCCTTGATTCTTATCTTGAAAAGGTGATTGTTTAGCTCCTTATAATGTCTTTTGTGCTTTGCATTACCTACATAAAGCAACTTCTCCTCATGCAGAATTGAGAAAAGAGTATTATTATGTATACTCCATCTTTTGTTGGTAGCTAATTAAAATTAACCCAGTCACATGATAAAAATATACTCCATTGCATATTATCTGAGAAAAGCAGTTCTCATAGTATTGTATGGGAAGCCCTGGAGACAAAAACAATTTCAGGTGGTTCATGAAGTCAAATATTTTAAAATATTTCATTTTTAATTTTTAATACTGTATAGTAGATATTGATATAGTAGATATAAATCAAAATTCTCTGAGATCCTTAATCATTTTTAAGTATGTAAATAGGTCTTGAGACCAGAATGTTTGAGAACTGCTTGCTGCAAAATTTATCACTGTTTTACTTCATGCCAACCATTTTGCCTACAATCCTACACCATTTTTATCAGGTGTAAATTTGTTTCTTTGTTCAAGTCACTAGTCAATAAAATTCATGATGAAATTCTACTTGGGGTAAATATATGTAAAGGCCTTTATTCTCCTATATGAACTTCCATGTAGTTTAAACTTATTTCATTGGTCATATTATCATATATCCTACTCGAAATAAACTCGGTTGATGGTAATATGAAAATAGACTTTTGGTGATAGTGCTCAGCTGTTACAATTTGTCTGGAAGGCATCAAATAAACCTTCATGATGCATTGGTTAGAAGGTAGTACTGCAGGGCTAACTCGCTGCTCGCTCCAAGAGTTCGATTCATTTCCTGTTTATTACAAAGACTAGCATAAGGATGCCCCTGAAATTTATCTGTATCTACCTATGGAAGCCCAGCAACATTTAAATGAATATTCAAAGCAAAACATAAATGTTTGGATCTTGGAACTTATGCAGCTTCTCTTAACAAACTACATTTTTTGTGGCTTAGTTCCATAGGAAACCACTGTGAATATTCTGGCAGCAATGCACTGCAGTTCTGGGAAAGAACTGGGAATGTTTCAGTATAAATATAGGCATTTCTATCCAAACGTCTTCCATTGACTCCATCCTGTTAGCAAGAAAATGGGGTTTACTGATATTTGAAATAGGTGGATGGAAAAATTGTGACATATAATTGCAGCAAATTGTGTTTGGCAAGTCTTGTATGCTAACCCTTCAGATTATAGAGAAGTGTTTTTTTTTCAGACGAAATAAGATCCCAATTTTATTGAAATATATTTTTAAAGATTATCATTAATTTTTTTTAAAAAATAAAAGTTAACGAAATTAACTGATAAAACTAAGGAAATGCTTCAAGCTATGATTCTGAGGATTAATGAATAAATGTGTGTAATTGTGCACATGTATTTCTGCTACACTTGATGCTTTCTATTGCACAATTTCCCATCAAGCTAAAACTTCTCTAGAAGTTCATGCTTTGCAATCTTTAAACTCAAAAAAAATTGCCATGTCGAGATCATGGTAATGAAAGTGTCATGAAGCCCTGCCTACTTTGTACATATGTCAAAGACAGGGTTTATTTACACTTTGTGTACACTTAAGAGTATAATTACACATGATTGCCATTTTGACCTTTTTAACTTTGGGTTTGCTATTCCTGATACTTCCTTCATACTTCATTGACATATGAAAAACCATTAAAATATTGTGAAGACTGGAATAGACAACAAATAAATGGTTTTTGCTCCAGGTTCAAATACTGGAAGCACACATATACAATGATGTTTAGCTTTTGAAGAGACAACTTTTCAGCATATTGCAGTTGTTTGTGTCTTTAGCAAAATTATTTATCTACCTTTATCTACCTTTTATCTTTGAATCTCCTACTGTTATTGAGTTTGGAATGGGACATTTGGCTGCACAACCGCCCAACCCAGGTCAATGAAAGACCAATGCATCCTGGAAGGCTCTGTTAGCTTAACTCATCTTTGGAACTGCAGTGGTCATGAGAAGCTGTCTGGGTCAACTCAGGTCAGTTCAGGGAAGTAGAAAAAATGAGAAATGGAGAAAATGGCTTGAAAAACAGAGCTGGTCACTGGCATTATCTCCCTCCCCTTATTCAGGTTGTCTGTGTGGATTGCAAATTTAAGATTTTTGTTGCTTAGAATGATGTGCCTAGGGTGTCATCCTTGGTGATATGTGTCCTGTGGAGGGCATATGTCCATGGCAAGACCATGTGCAATGCAGCAAGGAGTCCATTGTGTAAAATGACTGCATCTCTGTCATGTACATGGGTAAAGTGTTCCTCTCAAGGGAGCTGGTGCCTCAGTGGGAAGTGACACCAAAAGCAGATGTGGGTCCCAACACCAGGAACCAAGGCCAGGCTGGCCAGGTGAGAACTGCCTTTACAAAGTCACAGTCTCCTGGTGGGGGTGGGCCTGCCTTGCATCCTCAGGGCCTGAGGCATAGCCAGATTGCCTGGAGTCTTTCCTCGAGAGGAAGAGGGAGTGAGAGCAGAAGTAGGGGTGGGATTCAAAAATCCCAGCAACCAGTTTGCTGCCCGGTTGCTGGGTGGGCATGGCCATGGTGGGCATGGCCTATTGTAATTTCCTGTTTTTCACTTCGGGTGGGCCTCCAGAGCCTGTGGGAGGTTGTTTTTGCTCTCCCAAGGACCTGGAGGCTTCCCCCAGGACTCTGGAGAGAGAAAACAGCCTCCCCCAAGCTCTGGAGGCCCACCAAAAGCCAGAAACAGGCCCACTTTGCGACTTCTGGTTTTTCTGGGAGGGCCATTTTTCGTCCTCCTAAGGGTCTGGATGCCTCTAGACCCTTGCACTTACTTCCATTGCATGGAGACTCCTGGGAGGGGAGGAAAGGGTGGGAGGGGCTAGCCGGTGGGTTGAAATACTGTTTTGGCAAACCAGATGTAACTTTAAAATCCAGTTCACCTGAACCGGTCTGAACCAGTAGAATCCCACCCTTGAGTGGGAGGCATGTGTGTGGCAATGGCAGCATCTGCATCCCAGGACCTGTCCCTTGTGGATAATTGTCCCATACAGCAAATCAGGGCAGGGCAATTTGTACCATGGTGAATCCCTTGGGGTAAAGCACAGGAGAAGATGCTTTGGTGTGTCGAAGGGGCTTCCAGGAAGGAAAGGCCACAGTGAGTTAGAGGAACTGGGATGAAGCAGTCGCGAACTATGGCCAGGAAGGGGTAAACATAGTGGGTCAGCTGAGGTGGGGAGGCTGGGATGAAGTGGCTGCACCAATTATCCTAGACCCGTTTTAGTTTTAGTTTAAAAATGACCGTTATTTATAAGCTGCCTGACAAGATTCTGAATCTGATGAAAGATAGAGACTTCTATCCTCTGCCATCTTCTAACCCCTTCACATAACATTAATGAAGATATCTCTATAATCCTTATTTCTTCTGAAATAATGTTTAAAGCAAATCAGCTTTCATCAACTTGATGTGCACTGATTAAAAAAGGAGAATCTGTCTGAAATTATGTTGTATTTATAGCTGTATTGTTGAATAAGTAATTTAAATCTACCTTCTTCCTGTGGTAATTAGGAGGCAATTAGGATGAATAAAAGAAAAAGCCATTCTGACAATTGAAATCACCCTTGGCTTGCTGAAGCTATTTTCTGACAGCTAAACTCCAAGATCTACTGGCAGAAACATCTGTCTGTAGAAGAGCCACATGAGGTAATGAAATCATACAATGATGACTTCTGGAGGTCATTTCAACCCTGTTTAAAGCACTCCATTTTGGGACACATGATTAGAAGCAAAGACAGAAGTGGCCTTAGAATGGCAAATTCAGCAACATTCTGAATCACTTCCCAACTGCATGTTCCAGTAGAGCCCATTGGTTTGTGGTTGTTTTGGAATGTTTTTCTCTGCATGCCCTGATCATTTCCAAACTTGATCTCATTTTTGGTGGGCTTTTCCCCAACAGCAAGTCTGGTTTAGTTCTATTCAGATTTTAAAAAAATATTCCTGTTGACAGGCTGACAGAGTTCTAAACTGCTTTACTTAGTTTACTTCTTACATTCCACTGAGTTTTCCCGAATGTGCCTTTTCAAGAGGCAACTGGAATTTCTGATTTTGCTTTGAAGACTTGTCACTTCTCCTCCAATCAGAGCTGAAGAAGCTTCTTGGATGTGAATTGAAACATCTTCAAAGAAAAACCAGAAAGCTCAGTTGCCTCTTGAAAAAGCACCTTTCAAGAGCATCTTTTTTGGGGGGGACAACCATGACCTGGATGACTGAGAATATCCACAGATATTCCATTAAGTTGGAAAGAATAGAAAGAAGCAAAAAAGGAAAGGACCTAGAAATCTACTGGCTAAACCAGTCAGACAAGAGAACCTATCATACCAGCAAAAACCAAGGCCAGGCAGAAAGTGGTTACATTTAACACACTGAATCCAACAGAAGGTCCCCAAATAAAATATTGATTACAATAAATTATTACATTCTCACAAGCAGAATTAGGTTGAGTGGAAGGCTAGTTGTGCATACCATACATATATAATTCATATATATAATACATATCCATGCTTGTTTTCAGCAGGTGCTCTTAAACAGTTCCTGTCCAGTTCAGGAAGAGCTCTTATTTTTGAAACAAATGGATATGAAAGAGAAGAAAATGAAGCCAGATGGTAGCCTAATCATATCATGACACCATAACAAAATTTCCCTTCATAGAGGAAATGATACACACTCTGTAAAAATTAGATAGAAAACATTTGCTCTGCTGATATTTATCTGCCAAATCAGAAGGTAGGATTAGACATATTTTTGGCTGCAGGGGGAAAGGAAGATATGATTTTGCTGCTATTAAACAAAGAAGAGTTCTTGCCATTTGTTGCAACAAAGGAGACAAATTTTTAAAAACTTGACACAGACACATAAGACTATAAGAAAGATATAAAGAGTGATTTGGATCTGTCAGTGAACTTTAGTTCACTTCAAAAGACTATGGGATTTGGAAAAGGTTGCAGGGCAAAATAATATTTGAGTCTAGGCAAGAAAGTTTGGGATGTGAGTCTAAAACCCCTGATGAAACTTGAGAATTGGTTTCTCTTTTAATGACTTCCAAAATTCATTTTAAGCATGACTGCTGTGTGCTCATCTATGCAAAATTGTTTAGAAATTTAAACAAATAAAAGGACCAAGAAGCAGATGACTCAGAGGTGACAGTATCTTCCTGTGGCATCTTGGCTTTTGTAAGCCAAGATATGCAACATACTGATTTGAAAAGGTTGTGGGCATACCAACACTGGAGGTTTTAAAGAAGAGATTGGGCAACCATTTTTATGAAATAGTGTAGGGCTTCCTGCTTGAACGCAGGGATTGGACTAAAGGCATAATAAATGATGATTTTCAAAAACCCTAACCAATATTTACACTGGATACATTTGCTCTAATAAACTCTGACTTCTTTTAAAGTAAAGTACTGTATGCATATATATCATGTTGTCTGTCAAATTACAGCAAATCTAACTTTAAGCTAATCAGAGAAGTATCTATACTAGGATGGCAAGCCTATGATAGATGTGGTAAAGATAACATGCAACAATGTTTTGCATGACATACCAGCATTCACCAACAGCACATCATATCTTCAACAATTTTCACAGACTGATGGAGCTATACAAATATGGAAGATGTTCTTGCATGGTCTCTGGACCCTCTGAAAATCGCCCAAGATAGAGAAATGATTTGCAGAATGGTTTTCTTAGGCTACAGAAACCACGGAAGAATATTCTCAGAGGATGCTTCTGAGACCCAGAACAACCTCTTGAAGGCCTCAGGAGCCTGTCAACAGAAAGAGAACATAGCATCAAGATAAGTGACATGAAGTAGATCCTGGGGAGCACTGAGCTATGGGGACAATCATGCTGTTACCCTAAGGCTCATGGGCCTCAGGGAATGGCACAAGATACTCTTTTTGAGTGGAAGCAGTGGCATTTAAGAGTTATCAAGTATGAAGATTATATCAAGATCACCTGACATGAAAGTATTGCTTTATACTGTACTAGTGAGGCCACATTTTTAATATTGGTCCTATTGTGGTCACCTTGATACAAAACAATGCTGAGACCCTACAAAAAGCACAGAGAAAAGCAACAAAGATAATTAGGGGAACGGAAGCTAAACCACATGATGAACAATTGAGAAAACTAGTTATGCATAATCTAATGGAAACAAGGATTACAGTTAAATGATAGCTGTCTTCCAGTATTTGAGGGGCTATTACAGAGAAAAGGGATTTGAACTGAGGGCAGGACAAGAAGTATTGGATGGAAGATCAATAAAGGGAGATGCTATCTGGAATTAAGGAGAAATTTCCTGTCAGTGAGAACTGACTTGCCTTCAGAAGTTATGGGTGCTCCTTTACTTTTCAGGTGAGATTAGACAGCCATTTATCAAGAACGGTATATGTTTCCTGCTTGAGCAGGGTATTGGATCAGAACACCTCCATGGTCCCTTCCAACCTTGTTATTCCATCAAATTGAGGCACGTGCCCAGCTTCATTGGTGCTATTAAGTTTACTGGTTCAGGTTCGTCTAGATCAGGAGTCCCCAAACATTCTAGTGTTGCTTACAGAAACTGCCTCTCCTTTAAGCCTTATTAGATTCTTGGCAGGACTAGACTTCCTTACTCAGGAACTTCTCTGGAGTTTTTTTCCCTCCTTTGCTGCCACTTTGGTTGTGTGGATTGACCATTCAAAGTTACAATGGCATTGAAAAAAGTGACTTATGACCATATTTCACACTTATGACTGTTGCAGCATCCCCACAGTCATGAGAGGCAAGGAGATGTGTGGCTCAATGTGAGTGATGTTCAGTTGGTCACACCCAGCAAGTCACATGACCACCAAGCCATGCCCACCAACTAAGCCACACTCACAGAACTGGTTGTTCAAAAATTTGAATCTCACCCCTGGGAGAGGGTAGATAGAAAATAGTGTCTCTTTGTTTGGGATGTATGAGTTTGACAAACCAGCAGAGTCAAATTAGGGATTTTCTGAATTTTTGAAAATATTCACGACCACTGATCTATGCCTTCCTATTTGGCTATCACATCGCTTCAAAATACAGTATTAAAAAGAGAAGAAAAAACAACTAAATGCCTAAAGTAATGTGAGCCCCTCTTATCCCAAAAACTGGCAGCAAGTTAAATGTATTAATGAACATTTTCCACCCTAAAATCAATGGCAAAGGAGTCCATATAAAATCTTGAAGTGTATCTTTTGTATCTTCCCCCCTACTGTTGCATTTCTATATGAAAATTAATCTGTCTCCCATACTGTCCATTAGGTTTTAAATGGCAGTGTTTCCTAAGGAAAGCAATGGAAAAAAACACTGAAGAAAACCTATCCTGCACGTTATCTTTCTATTTCTTATTAATCCTACCCCAATTTTTAAGTAGCTTTTTTAAAGTACAAATTCCACGTGATTGTGATAAAATGAAAAGGGGAACAAAAGGAGAAAGAGGGAAAGAATTTCTTTAAAAGTGTACTTTGTGGCAGAAATGAATTGTGCTTATCTTATTAAATTCATGAAATATCTCTCCCTTATACTGAATTTACTTCATGTGCACCACAAGACACCATTTATAGAACTTTAAAAACAAAAGCACTTCTTGAAATAGTCAAGTGATCATGGAGTGTTCAGTGGTCACATAATCATTTCATACACATCAAAAAAAGCTGTGTATACATATCCTATCTGGACATGTAGACTTCCTTTCCTGCAGAATAATTTCTTAATCAATATGTTCTAATGATTTTGTAGGCTTTCTTTTTTATAAGTGTAGAGCAGCATTTTATAATCTCAGCAGATTTATGATGTTGGCTGGGAAATTTTGTGAATTGAAGTTCATGCATAAGTGTCCATGAAGAAAAATGCAGAGATAACCCTGAATAAGAGTTGGAAGTAAAAACTGAAGCAAAATTAAAGGCAATTTTGTTTTGGAAAAAAGAAGGGAGTATAAGAAAGACACTTAAAGTAATTATGACTTGACCTTGTTTGGTTTAAGAGGGAGCAGAAGGAAACTGGCTGTCATTAAATCCTACAAAAAAGTAGCATTCCTGTTAATGTTTAGAAGCATGAAGAATCAGAAGCAAATATTGAATCTAAGCAAAGGAGCAAAGTGTAGCGAAAAGATCAATGCCAGCACAGATTTTTAACACTATGGTGAAAATGGGTCAGCTGAAAATAGGTGATAGATTAAGAAAAAAACAGAAGCAAAAATACAAACATATAAAGGTAACCAAACAGCATTGCTAAAAGCAAGAATTGTTTTTTTTCTTTTTCTTTTTGAAGGAAAGAACAATTATAACCCCAAAAAATATTCATAAAGTGTTTTGTGAGCCATGAGCTGCAAAAATTTAAGCATTGATATATTTGTTAACCTTTCATGTTCCAGAAAAATATTATTTTTCCCACAAGACACTAATTCAATCATTCGACATTGTACAAATGATGACAAGAAAGCCTAAGAGGAATTTGAAGAGCCAAATGCCTGTGGATTTTGAAAGTTCCTTTCTTTTCACCTTCACCTTCCTTTCCCTTCTTGGTGGGAATTTTACAGTGTCCGAGTTTCATCCCATGGTCTAAGACTGCTGTCAGGAGTCTGTTTCACTTTTCCTGAATACCTTGACAATATATTATCAAATCAGCTCCAAACCCTGTTTAAACTTCCTTCAGAATAATCAATTTGTCAAATATTTTGTTATTTAAACATTATTTTAAATAATGTATTCGTTATTTTAAAGTGCGCATTCATGTATGCATCTCTTTCTCTCTGTGTGTGCGCGTGCGTGTGCATGTAACTGATGTTACACATTAATAAAAGAGTCTAGAAACTCCTCTCTGGTTGGATGATGTCATCTCCATTAAAGAAATCAGCTTCCCTCTTTCCTTTGTATAACTCTGGGATGACATCATCTCAGAGCCCTTCACTCTTACTGCCTTTCCATTTTCTCCCTGCTGAGTTTCAGCAGAGCCGCTTGCTTCCCATAAACCTTCTCTTTTCAATGTTGCCAAGATCCCTTAATCCCCTCCCCCCTTACCCACCCTTTGAATACAAAATGAGTGACCAGTCTAGCCAGAAAGAGAAAGAGAGGACAAAAAACTGCATTCTGTAAGGCTTTCCTGGAAAGGAGTTCACTTTCAGATACTGTGTAATTATGTAATACAACAGATCAAGCCAGCCAGGGACTCGGAGGCATTTCCAAGGTACAGCTTCAGAGAACAAATTTAATAAATGCAATGAGATTAGGCACAGAGGGGACATACAGAAATATAATTACTGTTTACATCATCTTCACATTCTCTGCAAGGATTGATTATCACCTTTCCATAGCTCCATTGGCAAAATTACATAAATGTTTCCTAACATGCATCAAAGGTAGGTTTAAACCAGTGATAATCATTTTGATCAAACCACATTAATGCTTGTTTGGCCAGGAAAGTGTGTATCTCTTATGGTACTCTGGCTGTAAAGGATGGTTGCAGCCTTACAAATAACTGACAATTTCTAGGGTTCGATCTTCAAGATTGAGTTGCTGATTTTTTAAAACCTGAATAATTTAGGATCAGAGACTCCAGGATCCCAAATATGAATAAATGGTTATAGCACTTCATTAATTTAGGTTGATCTTGAAATTGTTTCATCAACTTGGACCACCAAGAATTTCTTAGAACTATAGACTAGAATGCAATATGAGTAACTTCCATATTATTGTAAAAATAAAACTATGTAAAATCCATAGGAATTTAGGAGTCAAGTTCAAGAGAGAATTTACTTTTCCAGCTCTACATACATACCTAACACCTGTTCATTACCAAAAATAGTTTTCCAATTAAAATTAGACAAGTATTTCAAAGAGACAGAATATTTTCAATTTTGCGCCCCCCTTGTGACACTCCAACTAACTTTTCAATACCAGGTTGAAGCATTCCATATCTCCCAGGCATTTGAAGGGCTAAAGTCATCTCTAAAGTCAAATGGATTTGAGCTCAATTGCCAGCTTATTGTGGGATAATAGTGTACAATATTTTACAATATATAATACTTTCCATTTGATAAAACAGTAGTGGGTCTTATTCAAGATGACAATGAGAGTGCTTACCGCAAGGAAGTAGCGAACTGGTATAACAAAAACAGCCTTGTTTTAAACTTAAGAAAAATTAAAGACACCATTGTTCATTTCAGAAAAGGCAGGCACAGTGACACACTTCTGAGTATTAATGATTCACCTGTGATTCTCCATATGCAGCTAACGAGCAGGCTGACTTGGTTGCTCAACAGTGAGATACTTATGAAGTGGGCACAGCAGTGCCTCTATTTTCTGCATTGCATGATAAAAGTTCATCTTCCATTCCCTATTCTTACCACTTTCCATAGAGGGACAATCAAGAGCATCCTGTCAAATTGCATAACAGTCTGGTTTGGAAGCATTACTGCTTCGGACAGGGAGGTAGTGGAGAGAGTGGTGAGGATGGCAGAAAAGTTTATTGGTAGTTCACTTCTTTCTATCCAGAATCCACAGTATTGTCTTGAGATGCTACACATCCTCTTCACGACCTGTTTCCTTTTTACTTTCTGGGAGGAGTTTTGTGGTATCTGAAGCAGAACATCCAGATTCAGTCAGTTTTGTTCCATATAGTATCAAGTTTGTGAACTCTCAAGTTTCCTCTTTCAGCTATGTATTCAAAATGGACAGTGATTAATACATGTATGTATGTATGTGTATGTTTATAGCATGTACATATGTGTGAAGTATGTCTATGAGTAGATATATACCTTCTTTTGAGAGCAAGCAACAGAATTTCATTTTTAATGTTTTTATAATAAAAGAAATTACAAGAAAGGTTAGGGTTATCTTGCCATTGGTTATAGTACCAAAATCCTTGGATTCCCTGTTTATTTTAATATTTTTAGATAGCTGGGTGATTTTATATCACGAAAGATATAATTGCTAATATTGGAATAAATGAACAATAAACAAACCAATCCACCCATATACAAGTACTTTTTCTGGAAACTAAAATGGAAAAAGGACATAACCCTCAACTGATAGTGAGAAGCATGGATCTGTCTCTCAGAGCAAACTTCTACATTGCAAGGAAGTACTAATTACAGCTGGGTGCAAAATTATCAAGTTTCCAACAGCTCCAGTTTTGTTACCAGTAACAAAACTCAGATATGCTCAGATCTTAGGACAGGGCCATATTTATCATCAATACATGTGAAGCTTCTCTTGTTTGTCTATGGATATTCTCTACCGAAAATTCAAGTAGAAAGATTCTTCAGGGTTATCCCTTGTGTGTTACAATGTTGACAGAAGAATATGGCATGATTCTTTCTGACAACTGACATCCTCCACCACAATCCTTCCCTTCACCAGGAACATAGCATCATGTCAATATAGTAACTCTTCAAACAGTTTTGGGCAGGAGAACATTGTACTATTAGTGTTAATATTTTGTTCCACAATGCCAACATCAACTGAAATACTTTCCACTTTACATCCAGCTGAAGTACTCATATGAGAGAAGAGCATTTCAGCTCAAAGCTATCTTGTATGACTTTTTAAAAATGTATTGGCACTAATATAAATATGTAAAAAAAGTTTATAATCATATGATAATGCTATGCTACACTATGCTACACTATGTTACGCTACCCTATACTGCACTAGAGTAGTTGTCACTATTAACACTACTTTTTAAATATTTTAAAAATATAACATTGCTATAATCATTGTATTCCTAATTACAAGAGTGCACATTTTTTTCATCACAATTTTTTCCTAACTAAAAACTGTTATGGCCAAGACAAGAGTTCAAATTGTAAGACAAAACGATCGTGGTTAATGAAAATATAAAACAAAATTTAAAACTCAAACAAAAAGAAAGCAACTCACACACACACAAAAAAAAAACCACATTACAGATTTAACTCAGAGGATGGTTTCCTGCTGATTTGGGGTAGAAATCATTTCTGCCAAATTTCCAAAATATCAATATGACTTACCATTTACTTTCCATAGCATCTGAAATCCAGTAGACTCATCTATTTGATCAGAAAAAAACACCACATGAAGACTGGAATTTGTGGTAACTCCAGATGGGAGAACACTATCTCCACAAAATGTGCCAATCAAAGTGGACTGAATATTAGGGCCATCATAAAGCTGAAAGGAAGCAGAAAAGATTTATAGGTGAGCTGGTTATATTTTTTAAAATATCTGATTATAGTAAAAAGGATTATGATTAAGTATATGCTCCCTCTAAGTGGAATCTACTTGATTCCATTCTTTTCATAGTACCTTCATAGTACCTTTTCATAGTACATAGTTTTCCCAGCCTTTAACTATCATAAAGCAAATTTTTGCAGCAAGGAAACATTTGTAATAATGTCGGGTACCTGTTAGGGGAATTCATATTCCCACTTCAGGGAAAATGCCAGCAATGAACCTGTTGATATGAGGAGTACATGCATTTCCCCCTCCATTTGAATAAATGAAGGACACCAATAATATTTGCAATTACTACAACTGTGGATTCCAAGATACATCCTCTACTATCAGAATAAAAAGCAGATCATAGAGAGCTCTCCAAGTACTTGGAAACGTGGGTTGTATCCTTGAACCAATGTTCCTGTTCTGCTGTAACTTCTTGCTTGAGATTTATTTTGTTTGTGAACAGGATAGCAGTGAGAGTGATGAAAAGAAATAGAAAGACATAATCAATATAATCTGGTTCTGACAATAGTTTATCTCAGAAAATATCTTCCCCTTCAAGTGTTCCTTCCCTCTATTTAATCAATTGAGAGAAAGGCATACCTCCAATGTCACAATTTCATAAATCACTTTTCTTTTGGCAGTCCTTCTGCACAGATTATTTTTCACAAACAGCCAATAATTTCATGTTGCACAACTTCAGTTTGGTCTCCAAGGGAAGACATTATTAAATTCAACTGAAAATAAGAACTGTAAATATTAAAAAGCTCAATAAGAGCTAAAGTGGAATGCATTTGCTGGAATTTTGCAGTGGTTAGAAAAGGAAAGGACAGCTGTGTTATCTTGGATATCTGGATGGATATTCAACCAGAAAAGTGTCTTCGGGAGACCAGAATGATGATATTCACTCTTTCTCATTTTATATTTTGCTTGAGAGCATTGACGGAAAGTAATGACTACAGAAGGCAAACAGACATTTCTCTAATATTTATAATTTAGACACTAAACTTGGTGACCAAAAGAAAAACTGTCAAAATTATGTCTTCTTTTTGAGAAAGTACCTGTGCAAATCCAGCCCTTTTATTTCATGGATACCACTAATATAGAGTTAGAAATTACTTATTTTCTAGCCACCAGATGCCTGGTGGGGACTTGTGTGCTCCAAATAATATTATTCAGTCCATCTTAATTGAAACTAATAGGAACAAATACAGCACATTGGCTAGCTAACCCTAACTACCTTTCAAATGAAATCATCCTTCCTTAATCCTGATCTAAAATGGAGTCCAAAAATAGTGTTGTGGCATGAAAAACAAAGCTAAAACAGATATTCCTTGACTTACAACCATTCATTTAGTGACCTCTCTAAGTTACAATGGCACTGAAAAAATGTATGCCTGTTTTTCAGCCTTAGAACTGTTACTGTATTCTCATGGCAAATTCCCATAGTTAACATACATCCATAGGGCTGAATCTGGAAGATTTTTTACATGACCAACTAGTGTATATTGTTTTATATGTGTGTATATTGTACAGTTTTAACAAATATTAGCTTTTACTCTTTGTTTCATTATTATACAACCTGAAACATTCTTCCGTAATCTCACAATGCTGGCTAGGACTGATGGGATTTTTAGTTGAACACATAACGAGGCATGCTGCATTTGGACAATCTGTTAATCTAAGACAAATGTGGTAGGAAGCAAAACCAGTCACCCACATGATTGGACTACATGAATTATTTATAAAAAAAAATATTCTGGTTTAAATGGGAAAAAAAGTCACTGCCAAAAAATGCAAATTTACTTCAGAAACCTTGGGAGTTATCTGTGGTATTTCCTGCAATAAGGCTTTGACAGAGTATAGAGTTCTGCCAGTGAAGTTCTCTAAATCAAAAGGAAAAATAAAACACATCGATTGGATTTGTACTGTGTCAAATGTTAACTCCCAGTCCCAGAAAAAAAGTCTAGAAACTAATAAGAAAGAATGCCAACTTTAATGAATGACACTTTTGAAATGAAAATAAATTTAACCAACAAATACAACCCAGTTGGAAACAGCTGCTGAAGCAAAGAAGGGTTCTGTTTGCTAGCTCTAAGCAAAAGGTGAAAAGAAAAATTTTGGTTTTTTTGCAGCAAGAGGCTGTGGGATTGAAAGAACTAAGGTTGTATGCATTATTCACACTTCGATAGGAAGGTATTCCATATTCAGCACATAGTCATGTTATCCATGTGATCATGTAAATGTCTTTGGACAATGATGGCTCCCTAGGCTGATCAGGGAAAATCTTTACCTTTATGCATTATATATGTTGTATAGAGCAATTCTAATGTACAACACATAAAGGCTATTTCCAGTTGCTACTTGTGGGCTTTGTTTACTGATTATATGCATTAACTACAGACATATGTAGCCCCACCCTCACCCTCACTGGTGATGTTATTTATTGGGTAATGTTTTAATAAATCAACCAAATTCAAAGAGAACCAAAATTATACAATATTATGCTTATTATTAAAAGTGGCAACTTTTGCCTTTTCAAACACTCTATTGTATCGAATGTCAATCTGAATTTATTTATTTATTTATTTATGAATTATTTATTTATTTGATTGATTAATTGATTAATTAATTAATTTGTCATCTATCTGACCATGGGGCAACTTTTAGAGGCTTAGAGAAATAAAAAGGAAGAAATGAAAAAAGTATAAACAGAAGTAAACTAATAAAATAAATAATGAACATAATGGGAATACATCAACATAACAGAAAGATGAAGAGGAAGGCGGGGCTGGTGTCATGGTAGTATGATGTGCGATCTTGAAGCTCCAAGATCACTGTTGTCCTTTTGGACAGTCCTTTTGGATCTAAACTGTCCCGAAGAGACGGTAACAGTAAAGAGCGCATTCTGTCGATCTTTCTTTTCTCTTTCTCTTTTTTCTGTTTTGCATATGTTAGAGATTCCTTTTTAGTTTTTCTCTTAAGTTTTCTTAATTTATTTACTTTTAACTCTTTTGTTTTTAAAAAGGAGGGGGGAAGTGAAAGTAGAGGAAAATATGTAACACTGCCATCCAGAGGCTTAGAAACATTGTTTTTCTTTCACTTTCTGAAAACAGACAAAGCTCAGAAATAACTAAGGCTTTTCTTCAAGGACTTTGAGCCTATTTTATAAGATAGAGGAAGAGCATGGAAAAGGGTTATTACAGCAGCTCTTCTGGGTTTCTATCAGTGGCTGGAATCTGGTGTTGAAAGAAAGTTTGGAATTTACAGAAAGAAGATTACAAGACCCTAGAGAAGAGAGTTATAAAAATTGTTTAGAATCCAACAAAAAGCCTTAGATAATATACAGGTGCAGTGTGTTTTTCTCTTTTTTCTTATTGATAGAAAGTTGGCTCTCTTTTTTTGACTTTGGGCTTGTCCTCTACTTACCCCACTCCCTATTAGGTATTTATTCTTAGTGGACATTTGGGATTTTGAAATTTACTTTTGTCTCCTTTTTTAAAAAACTAAAGTTTTATTTGGGTTTTCACACACACAAAATACAAGTAAAACATCATTTTTGAAAATAGCATGGTCCCAGACTGAACTTCTTTATACAGACACAAACTCAATTTCATGCTCATTTTTGTGTTCTATTCCATATCTTATACTATTCTACATTTTATATATAGTTTTTCCCCTCTTTTAATTTTCTCAATTTTATTTTATCTCATATCAATTGAAATCATTATATTTATACTTTTGTCTGTTCTGTTTCAATTTCATATTATCTTTTCTCATTAAACAAATTTTCTCCTGTAGTTACTAATTGGAGTATGACACCTTTATATCTTTTAATTACATCCATTCAACTCTTATTTAAACTTCAATATATACCTTAAGGTTATGACCCTCAATATAATACATAACTTCCAATCGAATTCTGCTTGGTACATTCTTATAATATACATTATATTCTTTAAAAAAAAGGATTATGAATATATGTAATTATAAAACCTCATTCCATTCCAATTCAGTTCTATCATTAATAATCATTAAAGTCTTAACATCTTTAACATTTCTTTTCAATTAAATATCATACTTCCTTAAAAACACATATAATCTCCATAATTAATTTTCTCTTATTTCTCTTCACGTATGTTTTATAAAGCATTAAATATTCATTTTGTTACATTTATTTATTGACATGCATTCCACTAAGTTACAATAACCATTTTATCAAACATTTTAATCATACACTGTTTCATATTTTCTGAAATTATTTCTATTTCTAATATAACAATACTATCTTATGTACCTTTGCAGAATCCCTTTTTCCATTAGATTTTCACCCATTATCTTTAAATAGGCCCTGTTTCTCTATATTTTGTTTCTGTCCTTTATAACTTCTTTTCTTTTCTTCCCTCTCTTCTTCTCCCTCCCCTTTTTACCTCTTGTCTCTCTCCTTCTAATTCTCTCTTCTGCATTTCACTCTTCTGTTGCTTTCCGATTTTATACTTATTTTTCACTCTATTCTTTTTTTGGGTTGTTTTTCCCAAACTTACTTTCCCCCCTCTACTTTTCCCCCCCCACCTAATATTACTTGTTCATTAAAGATGGCTTCTTCTTTGTCCCAATCTTTTTGTTCTGCAGGCATTTCTTGTTGTTTCTCATAGTTCCAAATCTCCATTTCTAAGAACTGAAATACGAAGCCAAAAGAACCTCTCCCTTCTTGTGCATCTTCTTTGTACTTTTAAAGTTCCATTTTCAGTTCTTCTAAAAGTGGAGCCATTTTAAACAGTTTTAAACAACCACCCGATTGATTTTAGTCATTCAAATGCAATAACCAAGAATCCAGAGATCAAGTAATCCAAATAGTCCCAAGCTGTTTCTTCTTATTTCTTTTTCCACTTTCTCTTCCTGGGGTTTTACTATTTTGTTGCCATGTTTCAGTTAAGATGTATCTTTTGGAAGTCTTGTTGAGATTTTGCTGTAAGTTCTTTTTAATTCCAGGCAGTCTTCTCCCTTCCAGATCCTGCCCTTTTATTCTTTTTCTCTCCTTTCCTGTTTTCAAAAGCTTTTAATTATCCAGTAATCTTTATTATCCCTTTGACTTTTTATTTTCAGCATTAAATGCCTATTAAGGTCAAAGTGGATTTTTTTCCAATTTCTTACTTAAGTCTCTTAGCTGTCGGTATAGAGAAAAGAGAAAACCAAATCCTTTCCCTTTTCTCTCTCCTTCGCAGCTTAGAAATCTTCTTAGGGAACCATGTTATTGGTTTTTTTTAATAGTTTCAATTCCAGGGTACCTTATTTGTTGCTTTTGCTGTTTGACGTGGTCAATCAAAACTTTCTCTTCTTATCTTCCTCCTGCACATTTTTTTTGGGTTGAGTTCCTTGTGATGGCCATTTCTGACCACCGCTACAACTGCCTTTGGGAAAGGGAGTAATAGCCAGCTGGGGAGGAGAGATGCGGCTCTCCTCAACCCTGCAGGCAGTCTCCCCTTTCTTCACCACCTCTACGGGGTGGCTTAGCCCCAAAACCAGCCGGCTCGGGGTACTCTAGCAGTGAGCACGGATCAAAACCGCACAGAGACACAGTTTCAGTCTGTCACCAAAGAAGCTCAAACCGGAAGTCCTCACTTTTGTTTCCTTTTTTTAAAGTCTTTTTTTGAAATTTTCCTTTTCTCTACCTTTCTTATTGTTATTAGTATTCTTTTTCTTTTCAAAGGAATGGTTCTTTTTTTTCCTTTTCTCTTCCATTTTTTTATTTCCTTTTTTATATTGGATTTTTTTGTGGCTCCATTTCTGGGTTTGTTTGTTTTTTTGATATCTCTGAGACTTTATGGAATTTTTGGATCTATTCTATTTTGACCAATTGGATTAAGGTGTTGAAGAACCTGAAGAAATTTATTTTTTCTTCCATTTTTATATTGATTGACCTGACAATTTTCCTTTTGTGTGTGTGTGTGTTTTGGTTTTTTCTCATCAATTTATTAATTGATTGGATTAAGGTGTAAGAACCTGAAGAATCTTTTCTTTTGTTTTCCTTTTTCCTTTGCTATTTTTACTTGGAATTACACTTGTTCAACATATGAGTGGATTAAGGTCTAGAAGAACCTGAAGATTTTGAATTGTTTGCAACTTTTAATTTTTTGTGAAATGAGCAGGAAACTAACGGCAGCTGGTTCTTCAATCCCTACTTCTTCCTCTTCACCATCTGGAGAACAATGATCAATACAGATGATGTTACAACAAGAAAAAGAACAGGAAAAGGTGACGCTGCAGATGGTTATGCAAGGAATTCAAAACATACAAGCAAGAACAGAGAATATACAAAAGAGAACAGAGAACACTGAACAAAGAACAGGAAAAAACAGATGAAAAGGTGGAGAACATTCAACAAATGATGACAAATGATGAGAGATTCCAAAAAATTGAAGAAGATAAACAAAGAGATAAGAAGATTGGAGATATTGATGGCAGATTAAGCATGGTCGAACAAGACAAGAGCGGGATGCTGGAATGGGAGATCAAAAGATCACAATTCTATCTTAGATTTCAAAATATAGAGGTAGGAAAAGGACAAAATTTGGCAGAAATAATGATAGAAATTCTTGCTGAGGCATTGGAAATAACCAAAAAGAAGATGATGGATGGAAGAGATGAGGTCTTTCAAGTTTTTACAAGATATGCAATGAGAAATACATTGTCAAAGAAGTTCACATTAGATTTACAAAGAAAGCGCAAATATTACAGGTGGCAAGAGAGAAAACATTGAAATATAAGGATAAGGAGATTGTAGTCCTGAAACAAGTACCCAGAAGAGTGAGTGAGATAAGAAGAAAGTATCAATTCTTAACTAATATATTACTTTTAAAAGAGGTGAATTACAGATGGCTGATACCTGGAGGCTTATTGTTTACATGGCAGGAGCTAAGACACAGAATTGATTCAATTGAGAAAGCAGAATTATTTTATGCAGACTATTTCAGAGGGAAAGAGAAGGAGGCAAAAAGAGAAGTGTCACTAATTGAATTCCAAAAGGATTGCCAAGCAGCGATTGAAAAAGAGGAAGGCGCAGTAGGTAGAAAGGTGGAAGTTAGAGAACAACAAGAACCAAGATCTACTAGGGCCACAAAACCTACTTATAAAGTATAACCATGGAAGAGAAAAAACTGATTACAATTAATATAAATGGACTTAATTCAACTGTTAAAAGAAGGAAAACTTTCCATAAATTAGAGAAATTAAAATTTGATATAATCTGTCTACAAGAAGTACATATGAAAAAGCAACATGAACAAATATTGACACAGCCAAAGCTAAGGAAAATATTTACTGTGTTGACACGATGTTAGAAAAGAGGAGTGGTCTTATGTTTTAAAGATACTATCCCAGTGGAATTGATTTATACAGATGATGATGGAAGAATTTTAATGGTGGAAATAATGGACAGTAATATGAAAATACTCCTGATAGCAATTTATGCTCCAAATGATAATCAAGAAGAATTCTTTAGAAAACTACATATGAAAATACGAGGGCTATCCACAAAATAGATTACGTTTTGCGATAGAAAAAAAAAAAGTGTAGGAAAAAAAATTATTATATAGACTTGAAAGTGACATTTAAATACTACTTTTCAACATATTCACCGAACAAATTGAGGCACTTATCATAGCAGTGAACAAGCTTTGTAATTCCATTGTCATAAAATTCAGCCACCTGAGATTTGAGCCAGTCAGTCACGCCTGCCCACAGTTCCGCGTCGTCATCAAAGCGCTGTGTTCCAAGCCAGGTCTTCATCCTCGGAAACAAGTGGTAGTCGCTTGGTGCAAAATCAGGGCTGTAGGGCGGATGAGGAAAAATCTCCCACTTGAAAGTATTCAGGACTTCTTGAGTGCGATTTGCTGTGTGTGGTCAGGCATTGTCATGCAAAAACAAAATTTTTGAGCTTAACTTTCCTCTACACTTGTTCTGAATTGCTTTTCTTAGTTTTTGCAACATTTCACAATACCTCACAGAGTTTATTGTTGCACCATGTTCCAGAAAATCAATAAGAAGCACAGCTTGCCTATCCCAAAAAACAGTCACCATAATCTTCCTTGCAGAGAACGTTTGCAAACATTTTCTTGTTTTTTGGGGGGAATTTATGTGCCCCCACTCCATAGACTGCAATTTGGTCTCACTGTTCACATGTTTGACCCAAGTCTCGTCTCCAGTTACGATTCGATCAAGAAATGAATCTCCATCTTTGTCGTAAGAATAAGGAAATGTGAATGATGCGGCCATACGCTGACTGTTGTGGTTTTCTGTCAGGATTTTTGGCACCCATCTTGCACAAAATTTGTGGTAGCCTAGCTTTTGTGTAACAATTTCATGCAACAAACTGTGTGAAATTTGTGGAAAACTAAGCGAAAGTTCCATTACTGTGAAACGGTGGTTTTCATGAATCTTGTCATCGACTTTTGCAACCAGTTCATCAATCACAATGCTTGGACGTCCACTCCGCTGTTCATTATGAACGTTAATTCATCCATTTTTTAACTTAATGCACCATTGGCGCACTCCACCTTCAGTGATGATGTTGTCCCCGTAAACTTCACACAGTTGCTGAAAAATTTCAATTAGTTTATGGTTTTTTGCCAACAAAAACGTTATCACTGATTGCACCTCACAACTCGTGGGATTTTCAATTGCAGCACACATTTCAAACATTTGCTGTGAAATAACAGGCAACGATATGAGCCTCCCACTAGCACAATTACATGCAGACTAAGCAGTGGATGCATAGACCAAAGATGGCTGAGCTAGCTCCACCCCTTCTTGCTACAGACGAAAACGTAATCTATTTTGTGGATAGCCTTCGTAATTGAATTGGACTATGTTGATATTTTCATGATGGGAGATTTCAATGGAATAGTAGATGATAAACTGGACTATACAACACAGAAAATAACAAAGCAAAGTAAGTAAAAAGACTCTCCCTAAATCCTTTTTTAAAATGACAGATGAAATAAATTTAAAAGATGCATGGAGAGAAAAATGCTAAAACTAAACAATACACTTTTTATTCAAACAAACACTCATCATGGTCTAGAATAGATATGATATGGATGTCAACAGAATTGATTTCCAATATACAAGAAATTGACATAGAAACAAGTACCTGAGCAGATCATTATCCAATGACATTTAAATGGAAAGGACAAAGAAGAAGATCCAGATGGACTTTAAGTTATACCATATTAAAAGAAAAAGACTTTATACAGAAAATGGAGAAAGAATTGGGGTTTTTTTTCACAGAAAATAAAAAAGAGGATACATCAATGCAGAAGCTATGGGACACAATGAAATCTTATGCCAGAGGTTTGATGGACTATATAAGAAATATTATGAAAAGACAAGCCTTTCAGGTATTAGAGGATGAATATAAAAGACTTGAAAAAGAGTTACAGAAACTGCCACAGAAAAAGGACATTAAAGTAAAAATGGATACAATTAAACACAAAATGAGATGAATGGAAAAAGAACAACTAACACAAAAAATTAGGAGTGCGAAACAGAACTATTTTGAAGATGCAAATAATAGATGATCAAGGCCAAGTTTGCTGTGGAAACAAAGAGAAGAAAAAAATTATACAAGACTATGATGGAAAATTGTATGAACAAGAGAATATAGATGATGAAAGAGTTAAACAATATTTGCAGAATGCCAATCTATCCCAGATACCTAAAAAGACTGAAATAATGCTAGAAAGTAACATAATGATGATGGAGTTAACTGAAGCACTTAAGAAACAAAACAATGGAAAGGCACAAGGTCCGGATGGACTTCCAGTGGAATTTACATTACAGGAATCCTTGAATCTTCCATTGTTATATACAGGAATCTTCCATTGTTAGAAATTATGAATGAAGTCATGTCAAAGAAGAGGACACCCAAATCATGGTCAGAAGCATATATCTCTCTTGTCCCAAAGGAGGATGCCAACCCACAAAAAATTAAGAATTATAGACCTATTTCCCTGCTAAACTCAGACTATAAAATCTTCACTTCAATATTGGCAGAAAGACTTAAAAGATATTTGAATAATTTTATTCATCCTGATCAAAATGGGTTTCTGCCAAAGAGACAAAATGAAATAATTCTGGACACTTTGGAATACTATGAGGCACATCCTGAAAAACAAATGGCTTTGATATTTTGAGATGCGCAGAAAGCCTTTGACAATGTGAACTGGTGATTCATTTTATTACAGCTGGACCAGATGGGTTTTGGTAAGAAATTTACTCAAGCCATAGAAGCTATATATCATAAACAAACAGCAAAGGTAATGGTAGAGGGAGAATTGATAGATTCTATTGATATAAGGAAAAGGACAAGACAAAGCTGCTCACTGTCACCTCTGGGGTTTGTGTTAACCTTGGAAATGTTAAATAGAAATATTAGAGAAGAAAAAAGATATAAAAGGGATATAAAAAGATATAAAATTTTAATATAAAAATTAAAAAGGAAGAATTTAAGCTGCAAGCATTTGCAGATGACCTGGTTTTCATTTCAGAGGATCCATTAGAAACAGCATTTAAATTGATAGAAAAGATAGAGGCATATGGAAAAGTAGCTGGTTTGAAAATAAATAAAGATCAAATGAAGATCTTGACAAGGAATATGTTGGTAAGACAAAAAGAAGAATTGGTGGATGTTTTGAAAATCCAGGTCACAAATAAGGTTAAGTATTTGGGAATACATTTGACAGCAAGATGTCGTACACTTAAAGAGAATAACTATATTAAACTCAAACAACAGATTGCGACAGATCTGGCAAAATGGGAAAATTACAATTATCACGAATAGGGAGAATATCAACAATTAAGATGAATACACTACCTAGAATTTTATATTTGTTTCAGACAATTCCAATTAGGCTAGGGAAAGACTACTTTGAAGATTTAAATAAAATCGTGTTGAAATATATATGGCAGGGAAAGAAAGTGAGAATAAAATTAAAACTGTTGCAAGATGCTAGAATAAGAGGAGGATTTGGCCTGCCTAACTGGGAATTTTATTATCAAGCAACAAACCTGATGTGGGTTAAGGAATAGATAACACTAAGAAATACTAGATTATTAATATTAGAAGGATATGATTTGTTGTTGGGGTGGCATGCTTTCCCATGGTACAAGAGAACTAAAACGCAGGGATATTTTAGAAGCATTATATACGTAAGGCTTTGTTATTAAACTGGGAGAAGACTAAAAAGCAATGCTATTTAAAAATTCCAGTCTGGTTATCGACTATTGAAGCATTTTCTTATACTATAACATATAAAAAGGAACAAACAGTAAGATATGGTGAAATATTGAATGAAAAGAGTGGACTTAAATCTATGCAAGAATTAAAATAATAAGGTATAAAGATGAACTGGTTTTTCATACATGCAAATATGCTCTAGATATGATGAAGATTTTAAAACAGAAGGTTTTTATGATAAACTGACTGATTTAGATAAGATTTTGACAGGTACTGATGAAAAGGTGATTAAAAACTATATGGACATTTTTTAGAAATTAAGCTAAAAGAAGAACAAGTTACAGAAACAATGATTGCTTGGGGGAAAATTTTTGGATATCAGATTGATTTAGAGGAATGGCAAAAATTGTGGTCTCAAAATTATAAAATGACAATGTCAACAGCATATAAAGAAAACTTGTATAAGATGTTTTACAGGTACACTTACCCCCAACAAGAATAGCAAGAATGTTCAAGAACAAATCTGAAAAATGTTGGAAATGTCATCAGACACCAGGCTCATATTACCATGTGTGGTGGACGTGCGCAGAAGCTAAAAGATATTGGACTAAAATCCACACATGGTTGGAAAAAATGACAAAGAAACACATAGACTTGAAACCAGAGATATTTTTATTGGGAATTTTACCTGAAATATACAGTAGAGAATTGAAATATTTGATTGTAAATGTATTAACAGCGGCTAGGATTGTATTTGCTAAAAATTGGAAAAATGAAAAAATACCAATGCAGGAAGAAGTTATTAAGAAAATAATGGAATGTGCTGAAATGAGTAAATTGACATTTGAAATTAGAGAATAAGATAAATAATTTTATAAGATTTGGGATCTATTTTATTAATGGTTAGAAAATAAAATAAGGTAATGAAATATGTAAAATTTTACAATATAAGGAGAATAGAATGATATAGAATATAATATAAAGATGTATTATTATTGGATGGATTTAGGATGTTAATATGAATTGTTATGATATAAACCAATTTAAAAATATGGAACATCTCGCATAATATGAAGGAACAATAGTACAGTCAAATGAATGATTAACAATGATAATAATATACTTAGAAATATTTGATTGATATTATGAGAATATATACAAATATTTGTAAATGGAGAGGGAGCACAAAAAAATTTGTAACCAACCGACACATTGTATGTATGTAATTGGAAGAAGGCTTTATGTTTTTATGTTTTGTTTGCATATGTTTGTTTAAAAATAAAAAAAAAAACTTTATAAAAAAAGATGAATGAATATGGATGGATAATCAATGGATGAGTATGTAGGTATATACATACTCATACTTTGATTATTCATTTCTATCCATCTATTCATAATCATTCAAAAGCATGTCAGTCATCTATTAGATGTTCCTTTATTCTCCTTACTTTCCTTGCATTGGGGTTATTTGGGAAAGCCTACGAAAACAATTCCTAATCAATAAATATGGTTAACATTGTTTCCCCTTTGATGAGAATTCACTCCATGAGTCAAATGTGTACATAAAAAAACCCAGAGTTATGGCAAACCGGGAATAAATAACTTGGAGCATTCTAGATATAGTAGCAATAGTTCTTATGATTTCTGATTGCCAGTTAGGATTTAAACATCTGAGAGTGGGACCAAATTTCTCCTTCCTACAATAAAGCAATACAATTTACAGCAGCAGGACTGTCTTTTTCTTGCAACAGAGGAAAAAGGCACGTTGCTTTGACGTGATAGGGTGTGTGAGCTGAAAAACAAGTACAACTAAAAATAAGCCATTAGTCATTCATTTTGGGATTTAGTTGTCTGAGACCCCTCCCCGATCTCTTTGGTGGCACCATGGAAAAACAGTCTGTTAGTCATTTGAGGCTTATTATAATTAGAGGGCATTTCTTCTTGCATCCTGTAGATTACTACTGTGGTTTTACTTCTGCTTCAGATGGCCTGATGCTAAATGTCTTAACTATTTAAGGATCAGATGCATAAGCTAATGCATATAATATTTATAAGAAGAGGTAGGCTGTTACAAATTCAATAAAAGTCCCTTATTGGGAAGGCTTAAAAAAGCAGATATTCTGAAGTATGCTTCAATTTGTAGGGAGCCAATGCAGATTTCATCTGTAATTATTATTTTACTAGTCAAATTTTATTATCAAACTTCATGTTTTAAAATATGTTGTAAAATAATATTTGTAGAAGAATAGTGATAAAATTAAATTCAGGCAATGTTGCCTTTTCTGTTCCATATTATAACAAGTCACAATTGAGATAGAGATTAGCAGCTTATTTTTTTACAAGAGAAAGTGGTGAGCAGTTAGTACTTTATAAACTATAGGCTACTCCCAGTGCAATTTTTGTAATATTTGGAGACATTCTATCATCAAAATTTGGCAAAAAAATGTGAAACACTGGCTGCATATTGAATTTTATCAGTATACTTAAATAAAAAGAATTAGATACCTCTAAAAAACCCCTAAACCAAATCAAAGGGGAGCATGCATCATATTATATCCATCAAACTGAATGGATATTCATTTTTGGCTTGAAAAAGCTGTGAAAATATGTACAATAAACTCAAGAGAGCTTGAATACAGTTATTCAAGTATTTTCAAGTAGTATGAAAAACAGTAAATTTTAATATTAAATGATATACTAGTCTGATTGTTCCTAATCTTTAAGGGATTTAACTAGGAATAAATTATTAAATTATTAATGGAGAATGAAAGATGTACAAGCAGATATGGGCTTTGGAAATTTCAGCACCAAGGAAGCTTTATGCCAAAAGTTTCTAGTCTGGGTTAACCTTTAATAAGAATGCTGTTTTTCAACAGTTATCCACAATCAATTTAAACATTAAACAGAGGAGCAAAGAAATACCTCAGCTTGCCACTGAGTGTGACACTTTCTTCCGGATGCTTCAAACTATAAGCTGGGAAACTAGAAGTGGAATGGAATGATTATCACCTGATTAGAACTGATAATGAAAGAGGCTTGGAAGGAACAGAAAGGAGTGCGATATATTTAATACTATATTTCAGAAAATAGCATAACATTTGCATTTCATACCTTTACATGGTCACGTTCACATCTGTTACCACCTTTTGTGCTAAGTGCTTGGAAACTGTAGTTCAGGGTGTTACCAGTTGTAGTTTGGATGGTCCAGTTGCAATATACACCTGGAGGATAGTTGTTAGGATAGTCCAAACTCTCCAAAATGCCTTGGGAATGGTTGGCAATTATTATTCCCTGGCAAACTTGGAAGAAAAAAAATTAAAAATATACATTTTCTATATCCTATATTTCTATTTTAAAAATGTGAAGAATCAATTGGTATCATTATGTTCAATCAGTAGTTGTTTATATGATAACCTTACAAAAAGGGGTACATATTTTAATTTTAAAATAAAGTACAGAATTCTAAAGCCCAAAATAAACCTTGAGAATGCAAATAATCTTTAATGTAAGAATGATTTTCAAAAAAGGATCAGAAACATTTTCAGATAAGAATCCCACCTATTGATCTTCTCCAACAAATTCTTTTTTGTCTTCCATGCTCTTAATAAATGTCATTTTTGGAAAGACAAGGTTGTGAATGTAATATCTAGACTACTTGAAATGATGTAGCTTCAGGCAGTTTGCAGATGAAAAAGTTTTCTGAGAAATAGCAAGGGACTTTGTGATTTGAATAAATATCCTGAAATAATAGATGGTGGAAAATAAAAGAATATCCATACATAAAGTGGTAACTAGGATAATTCTGGATAATTTAGATTTTTTTTTCAAGCACACCGTATCTCCTATTTTAACCATTTTAACATGATAGAGGGAGAGTCTTGAAGTAGCAGTTAAAGGCACTCATACCAAAAGTGCTTTTTCAGGAGGCAACTGGAATTTATTGCTTTTTTCCTTTTGAAGATGTTTTGCTTCTCATCCAAGAAGCTTCTTTGGCTCTGACAGAACAGTGAAGAATGGAAGCATTTATATTCCTTGCAGACAGCTGGTCATTTGCATCTTTTTAGAGGATCTTTGAAGCACTTGGAGGCTTGAGTCCTCAGGATCACCTGAGTGATGCTCCTGGTTCCTGCAGTCTGCAATTTTTCCTCTGGAAATCCATTCCTATTTCCACACCATTCAAAGGGTGTCCATCCCAAATTGTATAGCTAAAAGTCTGAACAATGCTCTAAAAAGATGTAAATTACCAGCTGTCTGAAAAGAAAATAAATCCTTCCATTCCTCACAATCCTGTCAGAGCTGAAGAAGCTTCTTGGATGAGAAGTGAAACATCTTCAAAAGAAAAAAACAAGAAAGTCCAGTTGCCTCCTGAAAAAGCACCTTTGGGACAAACATAACCTGGATGATTGAAAGTCTCTGCAGACTTTTAGTTAAAGGCACTTTTAAATTTTAAGCCTGCCTTAGGCATGCAAACTACCTGAGGGCCTTTGCGCCGTTGATTCTCTAAATCTGGGAAAAAAGCAGTTGCAAATTACTTTCGCCAAATTGTCAGGAATCAAGGCTAATTTGAACATACGTGTACATGTGTGCGCACAAACACACACATACACATTTTTATTATGATAATAGTGCAATTTTTAAAAATCTACATTGTCCTGAATTTCTAACAGAAAGATGGGACAATAATTAGATCAGCCAGGCCTCCTTTATCTTTTCAATTCAAGATAATTTGCATATTATCCTAAATGTATCACACACTTAAAACGGTTCTATATGTTCATTCAAATATGCTGCAAATGTATTTGACCAGGTAGGACTTAATT
Source organism: Laticauda colubrina (assembly GCA_015471245.1). NCBI lineage: Eukaryota > Metazoa > Chordata > Lepidosauria > Squamata > Elapidae > Laticauda > Laticauda colubrina. Next base: position 1,375,066 of record BLBF01000043.1, on the reverse strand, counting down.
AAAATATTTCAACTTACCTTGCTTAAAATGAGCAAGGAAACCTCCTCCGTTTAAAGAGTAGCCTGTATTTAGATTTATATACATATTATTGCCAGAAGAACGTATTGTGGGTGGGATCTGATTACCACAAAACTTGCCTAACATGGTACTGTTGATATTGTTGCCATCATACACCTGCAGTTATTGGGATATATAAATATTTTTTTTTAAAAAAACTATTAATATATGGCAAATAACGTTTTTGGGGGGATTGAAGTCTGCTTTTGATTATTTTATAGATAAGTTCATGTAGTTTTCTTGGAAATATGACAGGTTATTATCAACCAGCAATCAGTGTTCTTAAATGTTGCCTAATCATGAATGGGCTAAATGAGCCAGTCAAGATCAAAGGAACTGGACATCTAGCAGTGTGAGCAGAGTTAGCCTGCAATACTGCATTTTAACATTGAACCACCACAGCTCTACATGATACATAATATATGCCATAAATCACTTCCTTACTCCAAGGAAAATCTTGACCTCATTCTAGGAAAAAGATTAAGATTGAAAAGAAAGGACAGGTTTGATAAGATAAAAATAAGATTCTCCTCATGCCAAAAGAAAAGGCAGCCTTTTTCCCATCCTATATCTTACATTATTGGCAGTCCCATCATTGATAACAAGTAAAGAGTTCAAGCTGATAAGGTTATAGGCATTTTTATAATCCCATCTTCCCAAGAGTTTAGCAATTGATAAATCTAACATCCTGAAAATAATTGAAAAGAAAAAAAACATCCTTTTTTCCTAACAAGATTGAAATGAAGTTGAAGTGATATAGAGGTAGTCCAAGATTAGGGGTCTCCAACTTTGGCAACTTTAAGACTTGTGGACTTCAACTTTGCTGACTGAGGAATTCTGGAAGTTGAAGGCCAACTTCTTAAAGTTGCCAAGGTTGGAGATTCCTGTCCTAGACTAATGATCATAGCTGAGGTCAGCTTAATTTGTAAAATGGGTCACAATGTAACCATGCCTGATTTTATGACCTTCATTAAGCAAACACATTGTTTGCTACTGGATGTTTTTTGCCGAAAACTGGAAATTATGCAAAAAACATCATAAATTATGTTCACATGACTGCAGGATGCTGAAAATAGCCATAAATGTGGGCCAGTTACAGAGTGCCCAAAATAAATCTTTATTCCTTCTGTATCTCCCCATGGCAGATGTAGGTAATACTCTTTTTCTTCTACCGTGTTTCTCCAACAATACGCTTCCCCCAATAGGGACGCCCAGCATGTTTTCTAGGCATGAGGTGAAATTAAGTCCCTCCCCCAAAATTTAGGCCTATTTAAAACTTGCAAAGTGGGGGAGAAGGGCAGGGGGGAACTTGCCGTTAGGAGTGGCCCGCGGGCAACCATGCCTTGCCACCAGCCGCTCCTAACGGCCAATCATGGTGGAGCATGGAGGGCTCCCTCCCCCCACCAAGCGCCTTTGCTGCAGACCCGGGTATAGTGCTGGTTGCAGGCTGGGTCAGCGAACAGGCAGCAGCTGTGTGGATGTCAGTCTCGGTGGTGGTGGGGCACTTTGCACCGCTGCCACTTCCTCCACCGCCATCACTTTCCCTTGTGCCCTTGCTGTGGCTTATGCCATGTTCAGACTGTTTGGATTGGAAGGTTTGCCTCTGCTCGAAGGGCAAAAAGGATAGATGGTTCCCTTTTTAAAACTACTGGGAGGGATGGGGACGAAGCTGCCCGGCCAGTCTGTATTCTTAGGGAACTGATGGAGGGAATGAGAGTAAAGAAAAAAAGAGGGGAAAAGGTCCATGGAGGTGGGTTCAGTTGGCTGGAGCAGATAACAGATAATCAGAGTTGGAAGGGACCTTGTAGGTCATCTAGTCCAACCCCCCACCCAAGCGGGAGACCCTATACCATTTCTGACAAATGGCAGTCCAATCTCTTCTTCAAAGTCTCAAGTGATGGTGCTCCCACAACTTCCGAGGGGAAGCTGTTCCTTTGGTTGATTGTTCTCATTGTCAGAAAGTTTCTCCTTATTTCCAGGTTAAATCTCTCCTTGTTCAGTTTCCATCCATTATTCCTTGTCTGGCCTTCAAGTGTCTTGGAAAATAGCCTGACCCCTTCCTCCCTGTGGCAGCCCCTCAAATAGTGGAGACCACTATCATGTCTCCCCTGGTCCTTCTCTTTACTAGACTAGACAAGCCCAGTTCCTGCAACCATTCGTTTTATGTTTTAGCCTCCAGTCCCCTAATCATCCTGGTTGCTCTTCTCTGTAATTTTTCTGGAGTCTCAACATCTTTTTTGTGGTGAACAAAACTGGATGCAGTACTCTAGATGTGGTCTTACTAAGGCTTTATAGAGTGGTATTAGTACCTCCCTTGATCTTGATTATATCCTTCTGTTAATACAACTTAGGATTGCTTTTTTGGTGGTTGCTGCATACTGCTGGCTCATATTTAGCTGGTTGTCCACTAAGACTCCAAGATCCCTCTCACAGTTACTGCTATTTAGCCTGGTTTCACCCAGTCTATATGTGTACTTTTGTTTTTACTTATCTAAGTGTAGGACTTTACTTTTCTCTACATTGAATTTCATTTTGTTAGATATGGCCCAGTGTCCTAGTCTGTCAAGATCCACCTGGATCTTGAGCATATCTTCTTGGGTGTTAGCTATTCCTGCCAGCTTAGTATCATCTGAAAATCTGGTAAGTTCCCCTTCCATTCCCTTACCTAAGTCGTTAATGAAAATATTGAAGAGCAAGAGAAGAGCAAAAGGAGAGCACCCAACCATACAAGAAACGAGACCATGACACAAAGCTCTAGGATGGGAAGAAAAGCGAGGCATGGGGGGGAAGGATGGCATCACCCTCCCACTGCCGCTTCCACCCACCGAAGCCCGAATAATTCACTGACTTGCAGGATGTTGTTGACGCAGCCACCGTCAAGCAAAGCAATGCCCCTGCAGGAGGGCAGGCAGTTCTTGTTGGCAGCAGGGTCTGTCCCGCTTCTGCCACTGTTGTTGGAGACGGCACTGGCAAGAGAAGTGCCACCACCAGTGGGAACCATGGAAGCTTACCAGGGCAGCTCCCCCACCCGAGAAGTGACTGAAATGCTGCCGCCCCGCCTGAGAAGCAGCTGAAAGGTGGCCGTGCTCGAAGCATTCCTCCACCCACTGGAAGGGCCACTTCTCCGCTACTGCCATGCCACGATGTCCAGTACAGACTCCAGTCTCTGCGTCTTGCCCAATGGCAGCAGTCTGAACATGGCATAAGCTGCAGCAAGGACAGAAGGGAAAGCAATGGTAGTGGAAGAAGCGGCAGTGATGCAAAGTGCCCTGCTGCGATCAAGGCTGACATCCACATCACATCCACATCCTGCCTGCCCACTGACCTGCCTGTAGCCAGCATCATACCCGGGTCTGCTGCAAAGGTGCTTGGTGGGGGGTCCTCTGTACTCTGCCATGATCAGCTGTTAGGGGCGGCTGGAGCCAGGCATGGCTGCTCCCAGGCTGCTCTAGGCGAGGATGCATGGGGGGGGGGGGGAAATTAAGTCATCCCTGAAAAGACAGCCTAGCCGTTTTTTCAGGGGTCAAAAGAAAATAAGGCCTGGCTTTAATTTCTGAGAAACATGGTAGATATATAGATCTGAGATTACTCCCACAGTGGAAAAGTTATATTGCATAAATTGATATTTCAGCTATTATTGTCAGCTATTATCATTCTTCCTCATAGAAAATAAGACTTACAGCAAGATAATCAAAGTAACAGGATGGATGAGACTTTAAATGGAACTGATCAAAATAGATTTCAAACACATTTCCATGATTTGACTTCAGCAGCCAGTAACATTTCATATTTTGGTAATAGGGCATTGGGTAATTGGGAGACATGAATGTTCCAGAAGAACTTGTAAGGATTGCACCACAACCTGAAAATAAGTAGAAAATTTTAATTCAATGACAATTGGCCAACTCTATTTTTTCCCTAGTACTACATGGTCTCTATTTACTTTTAGCGAAGTTTTGAATGGAATTAGTAATAATTATTTTTTAGGTTAAGCCCATACTTCTTATAACTTTCAATATGTTGATAACTTCTTGTTATCCACTTCTGAAATTGGAGAAATGAAATTCCACGTAAAGGTCAAAATACATAATTTTTCTTAATATCCATGTAGACATTTATAGAGAGAAATGTAAGGATGCAAATATGTCTAAACTTCTAGATATCTCCCTGTCAATTGTGTAGCATTTTTATTCAGGAAACCTTCCCATAATAAAAATGTGGCATAAATTATCTATCTATCTATCTATCTATCTATCTATCTATCTATCTATCTATTTATTTATGTATATATCACCAACTAGTAAATATGATTGTAGTAGGCCTAAAGCGGTAAACTATCAAGCATATAATAGACAAATCCAGATACCCATAGCCTATTTCATAAAAATGCTTTGTCTCATGGAGACAAAGTATTTGATGTCCGTAGAACCTCATGACAAGGTCAGGCTGCTTTGATGGATATCCTGCTTGATAAACTGGGTTTCTGTGCATATGTATAAGTCACTCTCTCTGAGCCAAGCAACCCAACAATTCCATCTGACTGCTTAGAAATGGGGTAATGCTATGTATTATACAATTGTCTTGATCAACTTTATTTGAAATTCCAACAAAGCAACCTTTTGAAGATTTGTGGAATCTAAATACACAGCAATTATATTTTAAAATGATGAGCAATGGCATTATGCAAAGAGAGAACATTAAAAATGCAGTCCAGGAATGGAGTACTCTTTTCTGCCTTAGTTTTTATCGCAATTTTTAACCTGTATAGGTTCATACACCGTTGAATCTCTCTTAGAATAGTGTTTTATCTCTGTGAGTCTGCTTCTGAAAATGCCTGAGGTTTTTTCCACATCAGAAACATTATGGCTTCTCACATAGATCTCAATAAGCCAGGTTTATGAGTTAAAGGTGTGGTGGTGATAATGATAAAAAAGAGAAAGAAACCAAGGAAAATGGCCAAGAAAAATGAACTATATCAATTATATTCTCTTCTTGTTACTTGTTAGAGAAAAAATCTGATACATTTTATATTTTGATTTACCTGTTGATGTTCCATCCCAATAAGCTGAGAAGCCAGTCCTTGTTAAATATATATCACTCACAAACTTTATCCATAGGGTATTACCATGGGAAATGGTAACAGGAGGCAATGTGGAGCCACAATACTTCCCAAGCAAAGGAGATGTTTCATAACCTCCATTTCTTTAATCAAAAATCAACATACAAAAAGGGGAAAATAATTAAACTTGAATTTCCAATAAGACTATACGTACAAAGCACCAAATGGGTTGCTTTAGCAATAAGAAAATTCTTTTTAAACACTTTCAAATTTAAAAACTCATTCTGACAATTAAATAAAAGCAGAAAAAATTAAAACAATTTGAACTGTAATGCTGATTTTTTTAAAATTTAAAATATAGATATTTAGTAGAACAAAAATCTTCTTTGACCTCTAGTTTTAATACAATTTCTATAAACTCCAGCCAACTATTTGGAATAGAATAATTTATTTGGCCAATCTGATTAGGCACACAAGGGCATCAAATTAGATACACCAAGGCAACAGATTAAAGAAGGAATCTGAACATATTCAAAGGAGTATGTATTCTATTACACAGAGGCAACCCTATATACTGACTGAGCAAAGACAAAAAAAAGTTGCTTAGACAATACTTAACCAATTTAAGAATGTTTAAGTAAAAGGAAGAAATATAAAGTTGGTTTATTTGATCAGGATTAAAACAAGATATATTACTTCTGGCAAGCAACTGTTGAATTTCTGTTGAAATCAAGAAAAGATTATGTTTTATGTATTTGTTTATACTGTAGTTAAGAGATGGGATATGGGGTGAAACAGTAAATTGTCTGTAACCTTAGAAGGGATGGAGAGCCGGTAACTTCTTTATAATTGTGAGGAAGGTTGGAATTTACTTTTTATACATTTCTTTTCTCTTTATTAAATCTTTACTTGTCTCTTTTATTTCTCTTTTTTCTTGCACTTTTCCTCCTTTCTATTCACTTTTTAATTTAATTTTAGTTGGTATTGTTTTATTATGATTATATTTTTTTAATATTCTGATAATATAATTCTTAATTTCTATACGGGAAAAACATGCTTAACTGGTTTATAGAATTTGCTATCATTAGGGTGATTGTAGGTGATTTGGTATTGTCTCCTTATAGTGGGCTCTAAGGAAGCAATACCAAATAAGTTCTGAAATTTTTTCAAAAAATAAAAAATGCAGGGACATGTCCAGGCAGTTGTCAGGAGACAAACTGACTCAAAGGTAACACTCACTCGCTCGCTCATTCACTCACTCACTCGCTCGCTCGCTCATTCACTCACTCACTCATGCTCACATAAATTTGAGCTTTTGCCAAAATTTGTGTCAGCAAAAAATAGTTGTCTGATTGTTAGGGATGGGAATAGGAAGCCTGTTGTACAATAGAATTTATCTAAGCTCTTAGCAAGGGCAGTTAGACAATGTAGCATGAAGGTATTATACAGAGAGTTGATGAAAGGAAGACTGCAATATAAACAGCCCAATACAACTGTAAATGCACCGGATTTTTAAAAGACTAAATACTGCTGGGGAAGATCTTTTTGTATTAAAAACATTAAATGCAATTCCTAGCTCTTCTGTGTTGTTGTTGTTGTTTTTTGAAGAAATCAGTTAGGCTTCACAAATTTGTGGTATTTTGATCTTATGTATTCCTTTGAGGAAGAATGCTCCTAATCCCTTCCTTAAATTCTGCCTGTCCTATATGCCTGTCCTAGAGAACCACAAGATAGTCCCAGGTTGCAATGGGATATGGGCAGGGGTGGGATTTTAACAATTGGTTATGTGGGCGTGGCTTAGTTGGTGGGTGTGGCTTGGTGGTCATGTGACTAGGTGGGTGTGGCCAACTTGACATCACTCATGTCAAGGGGTGCTTCTCCTCACCTGGCCTCTCATGACAGTGGGGATGCTGCAACAGTCATAAATGTGAAAAATTGTAATAAGTGACTTTTTTCAGTGCCATTGTAATTTTGAATGGTCACTAAATGAACTGTTATAACTCAAGGATTATCTGTACAAAAATACAAAAAGCTTCTTTGCTTGCAAAAAGCTGCCCTAAATACCAATCATTAGATTAAAAATTCTTGCAAGTCGGAGTTACAAATCAGATAGGGTGCCAGAGTACCTTGAGGAATGAAAATAGTTAAAATGCAGTGATAATTATCAAGTAGCCATCTCTTGCTCCTAAGGTGAAACCCTTTAGTAGAGAAGTCATTTACGCTCTCCAGAAAAAGCACACCCAGGAAAAGCAATCCTTAGATCCATTTGTACCACTTAAAAATACCAGCTGATCTCACTCACCTCACAAGATATCCTAAGCATATCATCCAGATTTAAGGAAAAGTCACATGCCCCCCAGAAAGGCAGCACCAAGCTTGCATCCTGCCTCTTGGAAGTATACCCCAAAAGGACAGTTCCAGTTAGTACTAAAGCAGTGAGGAAGACCCCCTCCCCAGATAGAGGCAGGAAAAAATTCAAACACAATACAAATAATAAATCACAACAGTAGCTGTTGCTTGTTGAAGCTGAATAGGGAAAATTATCCCATCACTAAACACAGGATTAAACGTCACCAAGCACAGAATTTTAACCTTCACCAAAAACCAGTTTTAGACCAAAACTCAGAAAGGGTATGTAAACTAACATTTGAATGTCAATTTTTCTAGCTAGCCAAGAAGCCTTGCTGAATGTCACTCATCTTGGTTGCCTGTCACTAAAAGCTTTGCTTCATTATTCAATTATTTCTTCAAAGTGCTGATTGTCCAGGGAAGTATTTCTTCCCAACAGCAGTGTAAAAATCTTAAAACAACCCTTCCCCTTTAAGAAAGTCTCAGAAGCTCAGGAGACAGGAAGTCTGGGCTGTCTGCCAAGAATGTAATAAGGGTGGAAAAAAACAAAAGGAGATTGCTTCTAACTACCAGTTCTCCGAACTGCTTAGAAAATTAACAAGGGGTTCTATAGAACCTGATAGAACTGGTAGAAACCCACCCCTGGATGCAGGATAAAAAAACAATCACAGCATAAAACAGTTTCAAATACAGTTATAGTCATGTACAGTACTTTTTTAAAAAAGAAAAAAACTGGACAGCCACCTATCTAAAATAGCGTCAGGTTCCTATATGAGCAGAGGGTAGGACTAGAAAGACCTCTGAGGTACTTTCCAGCTCTATTTTGATTTATTGATTTGACTCCTGGCTTATAGTTCCATGAAATGAAGTGGTTAATTATTCCGAGGTATAAATATAGTCAAATAGAAATCAACTTGCCTAATTTCAAGATAATCATGCAGACACATGAAATCCTCCTCCAAAGAGAAATAGGTGAAATTCAAAGCAATTTGTTTGTTCTTTGGCACATGGATCTTGTATATGCATACCATCTTGTCTGGATAGTTATTTGGATAGTTTGGTGATGTTAACATACCAGAGGCTGTTGTATATTCATGTGAACATACTAGAAAAAAAAAAACAGAAAAGTACATTGATAAAATAATAATAATCACAGATATCACAAAGTATTAAGTTCTGAAAATCAAAGATGAAAGATTGCATAAATTGTCGCTAGAGCCCAGTGGTTTTCTAAATACTTGGTACAATACAAAAAAATCTTGGTGACACTTCAAATTCCGCACTGGCAAAATTTCCATTTGTCAATGACAAAAAGCCACATTGGATGAGGGTTCTGTGTCAGAGGCAGAAATGGGGCCAGGGCAGACTGGCAGTCATCAGCTGCCTTCGGGCTCAGACAGCAGTGAGGTAGGGGAGCTTCTGTAATCAGTTCCCAGCCTGCACATGTGCAGAGCTGTCAAAGGGTGGCACAATTAAGAATTCAGGGTCGACGTGGAAGCAAGGTGGATAATGAATGGTCCCTCTCATCAGGATTAAAAGAGAAGCAAGAGGGGTGGGGGCTTTTGCAAGAATCAACTCACTCGTTCGTTCATTTGTTCCAGCCTTGTGGAGATTTGTCTGTATAACCCAGCCTCTCCCGGCTAGCATTGAGTGTGGAACTATTTACTGGGCAGTGTTCCAGGATTGATAAAAGTCTGAACTCATTGGTATACCTTCACAAGACTGTTTGCTGACTGTGAATGAAATACATTCACATTAATGTAATAAAAAAAGGTTTTTTGCCAGGACTCAGAATTGACAGTGCTTTTTGGGGAGGTCTAGGAGAGAACACCATCTTAGCTGCTGCAAGAAGATCATATAGATTGATTACAATTAATGACATGACAAAGTAGCAACAATAGTGCATTGGAGTATTTACGAGAAATATCACTTGCCTGGTGGAACCACAAATAGACAAAGTAATAGAAAATGAAGAAGTTAAACCGTATAGGGCTTTAGGATGCAAACAGATAGGCATTTGTCAAATAGCACCCTAGACAACAATTGTTGATAAGATACACAAAATAGTCTGGATATAGATAATGGATATTGCAATACTAAAAAAATTATATCCTGCGACCATACCTTTAACATAATTAAACATCTGCCTGTCTTAGATTCTTGGGAAGTATTTGATGGATGCGCAAAAATGCCAAAACCAATCTAAACATTTGGTTGACTATGTGACCAGCTGTAATAATAAATATTGAATGTCAGAACTTGCTAAAAGGATAGAACTGAAAACCACCTTTATTTATTTTGTCAAGCGATTATAAGATAACAGATATAACATAGTTATGAATACATGAAATGGATACATATAAGAAAAATAAAAAGAAACAATAGGACAGTGACAGTAGGCATGTTGGTGCACTTATGCACGACCCCTACAGACCTCTTAGGAAAGGGGTGAAGTCAATAGTAGACAGTCTAAGGTTAAAATTTTTGGGGTTTGGAGAAGAAACCACAGAGTCAGGTAGAGTATTCTAGACATTGACCACTCTGTTGGGGTAGCCCTACCATTCATTGTCAACTAATATAAAATAAAATATGGTGTCTTCTAATATCTCAACTAAGATATACATTTAAGTGAAACATTAGCAATGGACAAAAGAGATAGTGACTCAGGTTTCATTAAAAAATCAATTCAGCTTAATAGTGCCATACTATAGAAAAGCTGTTTTTCTTTTTAATTAAGCAAATATGAATTAAGCAAATGATGAATTAAGAAACCTGGTTTCTAATTTCAATGTTTTTTCCCTAGAATTTATTGTATGCTTTGTTTGAAAGGACATATAAAAACTTGGAAGATGACACATCTGGTAAAAAGGTGCATCATACTCAAGTGGAAGACTCTTCTTACTCATATGGCTTTCCTGACAATTCAAGGCACTCTTTTAGCATATTTTTTTTTAAAAAAACAGGTATTCATGTGAGAGTTGCTTATCTCACCAAATTACAATACCAAATTAAAATCCTCTTGCCAGTGTTTAATTTCTGATTCTGCTATTTTAAAAAAATATTCCATCTTATATAAAAAATCATTTCAGTTGAGTTCCCCAAGGTAAACATTTCTATTTTAATGTTATTTGTAAAAATCCAGGATGCTTTGAAATTGCTCTGAGGACTAATGATCAAAAGACTTTGCTTTTTCATACCTAAAGAAAAAGAAAACACAGGAAGAGATTATAAAAAAGGGGAAACTTATAAAAGGAAGATTCGTTTTGGGGTAATACAAAGCTTTGGATGTTATTTTGAAAGGATGGTTCTTATACACCAAAAAGGAATTAGCATCTTACTATCATTCTTTAAAGCGGCGACAGCTGTTCTCAGAATTGTGTTCAGCTGTGAAGGACAATCACACTGTTATAGGAAAAAGAGAAGAGGACTGCAAACAATGGCTGATTTTGTGCAGCGTATGGTATTCATTTTCAAATATTGTACATTCACATAAGAAACCTTAAGTAAAATCTTCTACCCTGAGCTAATGTTCCTTTACTGGATAAGACAGATCTGCTTTCAACTGTTTATGATTTAGATACCATCAAAGGCAGGGGTGTAAAACTCATGACGTCACGTGGTGGTGTCACATAATGTATTGGGACTTTTGCCCCTTCGCTAAACTGGGCATGGGCATGGGCATGGGCATGGCCAAGGTGTGATGCATATGGCCCATGGGCCGGGAGTTTGACACTCCTGGTATAAGTGGAAATTATTCTCAGATAGGGAATCGCTGCTCTAAAGTACAAAATATCCTCTTCACCCTCTTATTAGAATCTCTGAAATGTCAACATATATCCCAAAATGCTTAAAAGGTGAAATAAGACGGAATGAAAAAGAATTGCTCTATGATAAGGAGATTCATCATGCCACGCCACATACATTGGACAGACCAGTAGAAAAATAAGTACCCGCCTGGATGAACACAAAAATGCAATAAAAAAGCTGGAACACACCTCCTCACTAGTCCAACACATGAAAGCCACAGGTCACAGCATCAACTTCAATGGCACCAAAACCCTAGCCACAATAGAAAACCCCAGCCACAGAATCATCAGAGAAGCCATAGAGATTGAAAAAGACCTGAAAACATGAATAGAAGAGATGATTCCACCAGACTGAAAATCATTTGGAAGCCTGCACTCTCAAATAGAAAGATCTCCACACCACAAGCCAGACAAACACCTGGGAACAAACAGACTCCCCCCGATACCTCCAGCTCAAACACACCAAAACCAGGCACCCAGATGAAACCTAGCTTCCTAATAGATAATAGCTGTCCTTTCACGTGAAGCCAAGCTGCAATGAAAGCCTCCAATACAGGAACAGAGTGTTGCCAGCCAATCAAAGCCACAAAACAGACAGAAGAAACCAGAAACACCAATCAAACAAACTCCAAGTCCAATAAACACAGACCAAGACTCCCAACCAATCAGGATGTAGAAAAAAACATCCTGCCACAATAATAGGCTAGCCTCAATTTTAAAACCAACGGCTGTGAGACCCTGACCGACATACAAACTCAGTACAGAAGCCTGATGATGGCAGATGAGATTCTCCTGAAATGTTGCTACAACTTTAAAAGCACTACAATGACGTGGGATAATACCCGAAGGAAGCTGAACAGCACACATGTAAGTACCCGCGAAAACTTAGAAAAACAAATATCTGACCTCTCCGGGGAGGAAATAAATAGCCAGATCAAAAGCTATGAGAAGCTGGAAGTTAAAAGAGCAGGAATATTATGTGACCTGAAATTCCTACGCAGCTGCAGAGACAACAATGCAACACCAACCTGCTTCAAATTAACATTTCATCACAGCACAGCAGCTACTAAACGTATCCTGAAAAGAACAGAAATGGCTTTACTCAGGAACGAAGTTCACAGTAAAAGATTCCAATTGGATCAGTTAAACAAAGATTTTCTAGCACTATACCTGGAATTGAGCAGCAAATCTACCATTTACTTTGGGATAAGATAAAACAACTTACAACTTGGAGAGCTGAAACTGAAACCACTTACAAAAATGAAAAACTCTTAAAGAAACTAAAGAAATTAGAACATGACAAGAAAACCCCCAACAATTCACAACAACACCTGAAACAATTAGTATATAACGTTTCCAATAGAGAACTCACCAAAACAAAAACAGATGTCCTAACCAAAGGATTCAATTATGCCATAGCACCCAAAAAAATCCCCACAGAATCCATCATATGTGCAGTAGAATCCAGCCTAACCAAATTAAATGCAGATGAAGCTGACAGAATAAGATACCAGGTTACAAACATCTTATGCACAAGCAAACCACCAAGAAATAACTTGGGGTGTTTGAGCTGGAGGTATCAGAGGGAGTCTGTTTGTGCGCAGTATATATATATAGATAGATAGATAGATATAGATATATATATATAGATATATATATATAGATAGATAGATAGATAGATAGATAGATAGATATAGATAGATGGATATAGATAGATATATAGCTATATATCTAGATATAAATATATAGATATATAGATATATATAGATATATACAGATATATATAGATATATAAAGATATATATAGATTTATATATAGATATATATACATGTTTTTTTTTAAGCTTTCGCGGGTACTTACATGTGTGCTGTTTAGCTTCCTTCGGGTATTATCAAATTAACAAATTTGATAATTAACAAAACAGAAACAGATGTCCTATCCAAAGGATTCAATTATGCCATAGCACCCAAAAAAATCCCAACAGAATCCATCATATGTGCAGTAGAATCCAGCCTAACCAAATTAAATACAGATGAAGCTGACAGAATAAGACACCAGGTTACTCACATCTTATGCACAACGAAACCACCAAAAAGTAATTTGCAAAAAGATGAATTCAGAGCACTACAAACCCTGAAAAATGATAACAGCATTATAATACTCCCAGCAGACAAAGGAAATGCCACAGTAGTAATGGACAGAAAAGACTATGAAACAAAATTGACAGACCTACTCCAAGACTCCACATACAAACCTATAAACACAGACCCAACCACATATCTAGAAATATTAACCAAGAAGAAAATTATAACCAGCCACATAAGCAAAGAAATCCAACAGACGATCATCCCAAGAGAAAAATCTTCTAGATGCCCGAAATAATATGGCTTCCCAAAAATACACAAAGAAGGCATACCTCTCAGACTCATAGTCAGCTCCATAGGAACACCATTACAAAACCTAGCTAAATACTTAGCAAAACAACTACAGCCCCATGCTGAAACCGCAGCTTCATATGTGCAAAACTCATACCACTTCTTAGGAATGATCAAAGATCTACAAGTGGAACAAGATCTGCTTGTAAGTTTCAACGTGGTTTCACTATTCACTCAAGTCCCGATAAAAGAAACTCTTGAAACCATCAAAAATAAATACCAACCAGCTAAAGACCTCATGGAACGAACAGAACACTGCCTAACCAACACATATTTCATATACAAAGGACAAAGATACAAGCAAATTGAAGGAGCCCCTATGGGATCACCACTGTCACCCGTCATTGCAAACCTGTTCATGGAAGAATTCGAATCCAGAGCCCTGACTAATGCCACCCACAAACCCAAACTATGGTTAAGATACATCGATAACACATTTATGATTTGGCCCCATGGAAAAGAAAACCTAAACAATTTCCTAACACACCTAAACAGCACACACCCCAAAATCAAGTTCACCATGGAAATGGAAATAAACAAACAACTACCATTCCTAGATGTACTAATCTACAAAAGAACACATGGCACACTGGGACACACCATATACCAAAAGAAAACACACACCAACCGCGACCTCAATGCCCAATCCCACCACCACCCAGCACAGATAAATTCCGTGACGAAAACACTAATTACCAGAACCAAATGCCTGGCAGATAAGACACATATAAAGACTGAACTATGCACCCTGACTGAAGTATTGACAGCCAATGGCTTCCAAAAAAACAAAATCACCAACTTGATCCACAAAAACACACCAAGACATAACAGAGACCTAGAAGACCAACAGACCTATGGAACAGCTGTCTTGCCCTACATAAGAGGTACTACAGATAAAATCAGTAAGATACTACACAGGCATCACATCAAGACTGCCTTCAAAATAGACAAAAAAAATAGCAGCCATCCTTAGAAACTCCAAAGACAAAATTGACCTGGAAAACCAAGGCATATACGAAATTCCCTGTACATTATGCCCGGCCACATACATTGGACAGACCAATAGAAGAATAAGTACCCGCCTAGATGAACACAAAAATGCAGTAAAAAAGCTGGAACACATCCTACTCACTAGTCCAACACATGAAAGCCATAGGTCACAGCATCAACTTCAATGGCACAAAAACCCTAGCCACTATAGAAAACCCCAACCACAGAATCATCAGAGAAGCCATAGAGATTGAAAAAAGACCTGAAAGCATGAATAGAAGAGATGATTCCAGCAGACTGTCAATCATTTGGAAGCCTGCACCCCCCCCACCAGGCACCCAGGTGAAACCTAGCTTCCTAATGGATAGCAGCCGTCCTTTCACACGAAGCCAAGCTGCACTGAAAGCCTCCAACACAGGAACAGAGTGTTGCCAGCCAATCAAAGCCACAAAACAGACAGATGAAACCAGAAACACCAATCAATCAAACTCCAAGTCCAGTGAACACAGACCCAGGCTCCTAGCCAATCAGAATAGACCAGCCTCGAATTTGAAACCAGAAGCTGTGAGACCCACATCCATACAGAAGCCTGATGATGAAGTCTCATTCATCATCTTCAGGCTTGTTTCTTCAGCTCTGTGAGTCTCAGAGTAATGTGAGCTTGCAGCTGCTTCTTCCTTTTCAATGCTAGTGGGGGGGTGACTTGATTGGGTGGGGGTTTGGCTGTGTTCTGATTGGTAGGGGGGTTGGCTGTGTTCTGATTGGCTGGGGGTGTGTTCTGCTTAGGTGGGGGCTTGGTTGTGCTCAGGTTAGTCTTAGTTGCTGGGGGATTTGAGTTGGTGAGCTGTAATCTTTTTGTTTGGCTTCGTGTTTGTGGTCGTGCCACATCTTCATGGTGGGTGTCAGTTTGCTTCTTGTATGGGTCAGAGGGGTTTGAAGCGGGTAGTGGTGCAGCTGCAGTATGGCTTCTAGTTCGTGGTCCTCTTCTGTGTGGGTGTGAGTCTTTTTTCTGCGTGGAAGTGTGGTGGTAGCATCTTGTGTGGCACTTGTGGGTGTGGGTCTGGTGTCCTTCTTCATGTTAGGTACTCGTTTATTAATGAGGGCAGGTTTCCAAATGGTTGGTAGGCGGGAGGTATCATCTCGTTTATTCATACTGTGTGGGCGTTTTTCTATCTCTATGGCTTCTCTGATTATTCTGTTGTTTAAATGTTTGGTTTTGGCGATAGTTCTGGTATTTTTAAAGTCAATTTCATGTCCTGTGGCTGTACCAGCAAACCACCCAAAAGCAACTTATCCAAAGAAGAACAAACTGCACTACTTAACCTGAAAGAAGACACCAGCATAATAATCCTACCAGCAGACAAGGGCAATGCAACAGTGGTTATGAATACATCTGACTACCAAACCAAGTTAACCAACCTACTCCAAGACCCCACATACAAACCCCTAAACACTGACTCCACCACCTACCTAGAAAAAACCACCAAATCCAAAATAAAAGCCTCCCCCATCAGCGAAGAAATCCAGCAAAGAATCATAACCAGAGCAAAATCATCAAGATGCCCTAAGCTGTATGGTCTCCCCAAGATACACAAAGAAGGAACCCCCCTACGACCAATAGTCAGCTCCATAGGCTCACCTCTACAAAATTTAGCCAAATTTCTTGCCAAACAATTACAGACCTATGCAGAATCCATCAACTCACATGTAAGGAACTCATTCCAGTTCATGGAGATCATAAAGAAATAAAAGTTACAACCCAGCGACCTACTAGTGAGCTTTGATGTCATATCCCTCTTCACCCAAGTGCCTATAAAAGAAGCCTTGACAGCCATCCAAAACAAATACAACCCCCCCAAGTACATCCTAGATCTTACCAACCACTGCCTATCCAATACATACTTCACCTACAATGGACAAAAATACAAACAAATAGAAGGAGCACCCATGGGATCACCCCTCTCACCTGTCATCGCAAACCTCTACATGGAACACTTTGAAACACAAGCTCTAGAAAAATATGATCACAAAGCCAAACTCTGGCTCAGATACGTAGATGACACCTTCATAATCTGGCCACACGGGAAAGAAAAACTGAACAACTTCCTCACACACCTCAACAGCCTACACCCCCAAAATACAATTCACCATGGAAACAGAAGCCAACAATCAACTTCCCTTCCTAGATGTCTTAGTATACAAAAAATCCAATGGCTCCCTAGGACACACCATCTACCAGAAGAAAACACATACAAACCGCTATCTACATGCACTCTCACACCACCACCCAGCACAGATCAATTCCATAGCCAAGACACTTATCTCCAGAACAAAATGCTTAGCCGATGAACAACACTTAAAAACCGAACTACACACTCTCACTAATGTACTTACAGCCAATGGCTTCCCAAAAAAGAAGATTACCCACCTAATCCAAAAAGAAACCCCAACCAAAAACCAAGACAGAGAACAAGAGAATGGCAAAGCCCTCCTCCCATATATAAAAGGCACTACAGACAAAATCAGCAAGATCCTCCAAAAACGCAACATTAAAACAGTATTCTGCACAAACAGAAAAATATCTACCATCCTAAGAAACCCTAAAGACAAAATCGAGTTAGAAAACCAAGGAGTATACGAAATCCCTTGCACTGCCTGCCCCACCACATACATAGGACAAACTAACAGAAGAATTAGTGCACGCACTGAAGAACACAAGAACTCAATCAAAAAAGAACTGACCTCTTCCCTGGTCCAACACCTCAAAGCCACAGGACATGAAATTGACTTTAAAAATACCAGAACTATCGCCAAAACCGAACACTTCAACAACAGAATAATTAGAGAAGCCATAGAGATAGAAAAATGCCCACACAGCATAAATAAACGAGATGATACCTCCCGCCTACCAACCATTTGGAAACCTGCCCTCATTAATAAACGAGTACCTAACATGAAGAAGGACACCAGACCCATACCCACCAGCTCAAATCCCCCAGCAACTAAGACTAACCTGAGCACAACCAAGCCCCCACCTAAGCAGAACACACCCCCAGCCAATCAGAACACAGCCAACCCACCTACCAATCCCACCCAATCAAGTCACACCCCCATTAGCAGTTAAAAGGAAGAAGCAGCTGCAAGCTCACATTACTCTGAGAAGCACAGAGCTGAAGAAACAAGCCTGAAGATGATGAATGAGACTTCATCGAAACGTTGCCTAGATACTTCCAATTCTATGCGGGAGAAAACCCGAATAACCAAAGATCCATATATGTGTGTGTGTGTGTGTGTGTGTGTGTGTGTGTGTATGTATATATGTATGTTTATATATATATATATCAGCCCTTGCCAGTGAAAAGAGAGATGCTGTACTTCAGCAATATTTAGAAAACCAACAGTTTTCTACCTCTTCCTCTCTGATTTACCATATTGCAAACAGCATTCTTCTGTTGCAAGAGCCACAGCATGGATCACACCAATGAAACCAAGTTTCACAGGCCTTAAAGCACACAGGTTCAGACTACATATTATTATAAAGTAAGGAGGCCAGCTTTTTCCAAGTTTAAGGGCTAAAGAAACATTTATTTTAATAAAAATTGACATCTGATTCTATTTGGGTATAACAACTTTGGAAATGCATTTCTAGATAAGTTTTTGTTCTGCTCCTGTTTTGTTTTAGTTACTTATCTGTTTTGTTTTAGTTACTTATCTGTTTTGGTATGCTTCATAACTGCCAGATTTTCAGTAAATATTATTCCAGAGCTATCAGTTTAGAGGGACCTGCTATTTCCTGAAAGACCCATTGAATTTTGAGTATGCTCAGAGAAAGGAAATGTAGAATACATTTCTTTGTTGTTTGAAAGTTATATAAGCAACTATTCATGATATGGCCTTAACTTCTTTGCCCAGAATGCTATGCACTACCAATAATTTAAAAAAAAAAAAATATTAGTTTTTAAAAACAATACACAAACAAACAAAACATAGAACCTAATAACATAAAATCTCTTTTCTAAAAACTGCTCATTAAATTTTAACAAAATAAATAAAACATCTTATTTGAGTACAACATAGTTCCAGATTATCACATATGCATATCTTATTTATTCTTTTTCCAACTTCTCCTTTTACCTAAATTTCTATATCTCTTTATTCCTTGTACTTATACTTTCATCTATCTTGTTTACAATTTCATTATTCTCTTCTAATGTTCTTACAAAATTTTATTAATTCTCAATAAGCTAACTTAACAAACAAAAACACTAAACATGAAAACATAAAACTTTTTTTTGGAAAGCAGCTTAATTCCAGGTTAGCATCTTTTTATACAGACATAAATCAAATTCATATTCACCTTATATACTATTTCATATCTCATTTATCATTCTAGATTTTCTATATATTTTCTCCCCTCTTTTCACTCTCTTAATTCTATTTTATTTATTTCATCTCAATTTAAATCAATTTACTTATATCTTTTGTCCGTTCTTTTTCAATTATCAATTTTTTTTTTCTCTTTACTGCAAAATTTTTCTGTAATCACTGGTTGAAGTATGACGATTTTTTATCTTTCCCCTAGATTTAACACTTAAAATAATGTATAATTTCCATACTGATTCTGCTTGGTGCATTCTACATAGTACATTTTAAAATAATAAAAGAAAAGAAAAAATAATAAGTTCATAATATAGTAAAAACAATATTCCATAACTAATTAAACTCTATTAAACATTTTACACATTCCCTTTAAAATATTGTTAACTCATATAATATTCCAATTTTCTAACTCTATTTCAAATACAAATAGTACAATACAATCCTTTGCACTTTTGCAGAATCTCTTCTTTAATTACATTTTACCCTTTGTCTCTAAAAAAACCCTGTTTTTTAACATCTTGTTTTAAGTCTTTATAACTTCTCTTCCCTTTTTCCCTTCCTCTCTTATCCAGTCTAGTCTTTTTGCCCCCCAATCTCTCAATCTCCGCCCTCTTGGTCTCCCCTCTCTGATGTATTCCTCTTTTCTGTTGCTTCCTGACACTGTATTGATTTTTCACTTTATTTTTCCCTTTCTTGGTTGTTTTTTTAAATCTTGAATTCTCCATTTTCTTTCCTTTTGCCTTTTCTTCTTCAACTAAAATTATTTGTCCATTAAAGATGGCTTCTTCTTCATCATCCCAGCTTTCTTGTTGTTGTAATTCCTGGTAGGTAGAAATCGCCATTTCTAAGAAGTGAAAAACAGATCCAGAAGAGCCCTTGCCTTCTTGTTCCTCTTCTTTTAACTTTTTATATTTTATTTTCAATTCTTCAACAGATAATGCCATTGTAAGATTTAAAAAAAAAAAACAACCCAAATGATTTTAGTCTTTCAAAAAATAGTTTCCAAGAGTCCCAAAGTCACAAAGCAATCCAAATCAGCACAAACTGTTTCATTTAGCACTTTCTTCTTTTTGTACTATCTTTTCCTGGGGTGAAATTTAATTATACAGTTCCAAAGTATTTTTTTTAAAAAGTCTTATTGCCGTTATCTCTGATCTTAAATGTTCCAAGTCGTCTCCTCCAACAAAACCTTAATATATATTCTTTGCTTCCCCCTTCCCACTTATAGCAAAAAAAAGAGAGAGTTTTGGTTTTTAGTTCCAATGCTCAGAAATCTTAATATCCCTTGGCTTTAATTTTCAAATTTAATTACCTTCTATGCCAAAGCAGATTTTTCTGATTTCCGTCTGCTATCTCCGTAGGGAAGGAGAGTGAGAAGAAAACAAAACTTTCCCTTTGTCTTTTCTCCGCTGCTTTTAACGATCTTGTTAGGAAACAATGTATCCTTTGAAAAGTTGAACCTCCAGAATAAAGCTGTAACTTCTTGTCCCAGTTCAGCCAAAAACTTTCACTTATTCAAACTTCCTCCTGCACAATCTTATCCAGCTGAAAGCTTCTTTGTGGTGGCCATTACTGACTGCCACTCCACCGCCTTGGGAAAAGGGAGTTAAACCAGTTGAGGAGGGGGATTGTGATTCCCCCAGATCCCTGCCCAGATCTCCCGTCTTCGGTTCCCTCTACGGGGTAACCATAGCCTCCAAATCCAGCTGGATCGGGAGCACCTTGGCTGCGAGCGCAGCAGGAACCACGCACGATTGCGGATTCCTGCTGCCACCGAAGCCTTGCAACCGGATGTCACGCACTATTAATAATTTTTGTCTGCTATAGTTACAAATCATTTAGTTAACTGGGTGTCATCAAGTTTGGTTTAGCTCCTGCCCAATTACTTCAAATTAGCTACAGATCAATGCAATTCTAAAAAAAAAAAAAATCCAAATGGTTTAATTGATCTCCAGCACTGCCTTCCTTGTCAAAAAGGAAAAAAAAATATTTAAAAAGTTGGAGGAAATAAGATAAAACTGCTTTGTTCTCTAAAACCTCCCACTAATACGGATGCATTCTATAAAATCAGGTAAAAGTTGTGTAAGGTAAAGGTTTCCTAAACCTCCACCCCCATCTTTTAAAAATCCTTGTCTTCTGGGTCAAGTGACCAGAATGGAATAGAAAAGAGGGTAAATATGGAAGAATTGATATCTTTCCATTGACCAACTTTTTCTCACAAGAATTAATTGATGGAGGTTGATTTTCCTTTCCATTGTTTTTCCCTCATAGCTTCCAGATGAATACAGACCATTTCCAAACTCCATCTTTTTTCTTTGTGCTACTTTCTCCCCAAATAAATTTTAGTTCCAATCTGTCTACTTCTTTTTTTAAAAAAAAAATCCTGTTGGTAGATCGAAAGTTGATCCCATTTATGAAATTTCTTTCCAACATTCTATTCAATAGAAAGAACAAAAGAGCAAGCTAATATTAACAAGAAAAACTGTATACTCTAAAAAAGATATTAAACTAAGACCATATGTTTTAAATTATTTATTTATTTTCAAGATATGTAAGACCTCTCAACTCAAACAATATGACTCTGGACAACATGTTGCATACACAACTAATAATAAAAAAGAGAGTTCATGTCAGATCTGTGTATCTGTCATTTCTTCAGTGGAAGAAGAAAAGGAAGGGGAGAGGCTGATAAAGAAATCCTTTCTTAATGTAACCTGAATATATTGAATCTTATATCAAATTTGTATAACCCCCACATGATACAACGGAGGGAGAAAAGCCAGATGGCCAGAACTATCACCTCTGAGAGGCACAACCAGGAAATGAGAAGATCATAAAAATTCCACAGCGGGATGTGTCTTGGAAATCTCTTGAATAGTTTGTTCTAAAAAGGGAGTGGGGGCGGGGGGAAACTAGGTATGCCCTGGGAAACTGTGAAAAAGATCGTTCCTTAAAAAAAAGGGGTGAGGAGGAATTAACATAGTGGCTTTTGTTTCACTAAATACACATCTAGATAAAGGGAGGGGTTCTAAACTCACTTATGTAACCCTGTATGCCTGAGAGACCTCAGACGCTGCTTTGAACTTCTATAGGAATTGTCTCATCTCAATAAAGGATTCCTTTTTGATATGTTTTGATACGTTTTCAGAAGTTCATTCTAGTTGAGTGAATGGAAAAAGTTCTGTAGCCTGACATAAAGCAGCATCTGCAATAGAGATCAGCCTGGAGAGGAATTTTAAAAAAAAAACACAAAAACCCTTCACTCTACCGAGGGGACCCTGCAAGAAAGGAAAATGCCTGAGTACAGCAAGGACCAAGGGGAAGCCGAATGCTGGGGAGAAACATCGAGAGTTATCCAGCCAGATACTGATTTGGTGCACCCCATCGAAGACATCGAGGCTGCCTACGAAACCTTCACCAAGCCCCGGTGGTCTATAGGTGTAGGAAAAGAGACAGCTGGGATGGAAGAACCAGAGAAGTAACCTTCACCCGGGGCAATCGTAAACCTGGGTGGAAATTGGAGCTGGAGGTCCTATTGAATCAAGAAGAATAGGACAAGGAGCCACCGGCCGGCGACCGAATGAGACAGTACATAAATCACCTCATGAGGGAAGCCCTGGAGAAGGAGGTGAGGGATACACCAGGACGACAATACAGGAGAGTGAAGGAACCAGAAAATGAGAGAACCCAAGCTGCCACCCCGGATCCAGCAGAGATTGAGCGGGCAGAGGGACAAGCCAAAGAACCAGGAGCCATACCAGGTACCCAACCCCTAAATGCCCTGGATCAGGGGATTAACCCTGGCCAACACAGAAACATCCAACTGCAGAGGAAGATCCCACTCTTGGGGGTAAAATTTGATGGAGACCCTCCAGAAACTGGGATTTTTCCTGGTGCAAGTGCTCACCTACATGCAAGAATATGGTTGGGATTTCCCAACCCAGGGTCCAAGTACGAATCATCACCCTGGCCCTTGAAGGGGCAGCAGCCAGATGGATGGTGACGCTCTACAACATCAATGCCCCAGAATTAAGGAACCTCAATCGCTTCATGATGGCCTTACACTACTGCTTCGAGGACCCCCTTGCTGATAGAAAAGCCCGCAAGCGCATTAGAGTCGTAAAACAAGGCCCTCGCCCGGTAGCAGAATACACTGAGGAATTTCGTGACCTGGCCAGCCAGGTAGACTGGCCAGAAGATATCCTAGTCTGTTGGTTCAAAATGGACTAAATGATGACCTATACGCTGTCTGCCTGGCCCGTGGGGCTCCAAACCTGTTGCATGAATGGTACATGATGGCAGAGGAAGCGGAGATAGACATGACTCAAAACATGATGGACATGATGGAAAATCCAGATTCACTTAACAATCATGATTTTATGTAATTACGATAGTTGAAAAATTGAGTATCACTTATTTCATGAACATATTACTAAGTGAGACTGATCCCAATTGTGATTGTAAGTTAAGGACTCCCTGTATCCAGCATTTCAGCTGGAAAGATTCTCAATATAGAATATACTTTAGTAAAACAGAGAAGCCCTGCATTGAGGTTGACAATTTAAAAAGACATGGAGAGAGAGAGAGAGAGAGAGAGAGAGAGAGAGAGAGAGAGGGAGGGGGGGAGGGAGGGGGGGGGGGAGGGAGGGAGGGAGGGAGGGAGGGAGAAGGCACTGAGAAAAAAAGAGTAATCATCTGCAATCCTAAAACTGCATAGATCTCAGGTTCTCCTTCTGCCTTAGTCAGATGGAATTCATTTTTGTAAAATACTGAATAGGTATTTCACTGAGTTGTAATATAATTTAGTTGGTTTGGCTTAATCCATTATATGAACCCAGCCATTCAATTTGTGAAATATAGATACTGGCTTAATGCTATATTGACTTATTTGACAAATTGTGGTTAATCAACCAGATGACTGGATAATGAAAATCAACAAGCTTACAAATGTCTTATTTCCAATCTAGTCTTATCCATCTTCGAGCTAAACTAGGAAAGGAGAAATTTAAATAATACATTTTCATAATATGATTCAAAGTAATCAGCTTGCATGAAACATTTTGTTTCAAACCATTTTGAATATGAAATTTCACAGAACTCCAATTTAAAATGGGAAATGACGGCTTTGAAAAACTCAAAAATTGTTCAAAAATTGTTTTACTTAGTTGTAAAGAAAACTTTACAAATTCCACATGCGATAGCATATGAAAAGAAAATTCCTATAATATTAATCAGAAAGAATATAACAATGGAACTATAAAAGCATTTCAGATATCTAGGTTGACTACAGTAATTTTATCTTTCCTAATCTTCAATGATATAGCCTTATCTCTCTCTAAACTCAGTGGGAGTTACTGGTAACTAGATATGTATAGCATTACAGAAGAATTGTAATTAATCCATATTAATTTTTAATCTTATAAACTTGCCTCATGTGGTTGATGAATTAAAAGACCCAGATGGCATGGTCAAAGGTGAAGAATGTGAAATCTGCTGTGCCTCACATTCTCTCACTCAGCATTAAATTCAAGTACATTTAATTTATATGCTTTATTACATTTTGCCTAATAATTGAGGAACAAATTCAAGGGAAGGGATAGTTGGTGAGCGACCAGAATTTACCTATATCAAAAGGTTTGTATTCAGCCATGAAGCCAAGATTTGTAGTAGATGAAGCTCTGAATTTTATATAAAGAGAGTTATGTCTTGAATGAATCACAGGTGGTATAGTGTTCCCACAGTATTTTCCCAAAGAAGGAGAAGTTGCATTGCCACCATTTCTAATCTGCAAAAGAAAAAAGTTCAATCCCAAGAAAATACCACAGAATTAAGCATACATATTACAGGGAGATATTCCTGTCAAGACTTTGGATAGGGAAGGAAAATTGTCTCCTATTCTGTTTTAGATTACTTTGGCTAATTTCCCTATCACTTAAAAAGACATTTTTAAGACTTTGAAAATTAATATCATTTTTGTTCATCTTTCTATATGAAAATTGTTTTCTCATACAGAATAGGTGAGTGACTGTATATGCATTTTGATAAAATTGGTTTAGTAGAACTATTTGTGCAATCATTTTCTGGAGGGTGGAGGTTCATTCTCCAAGCTTGTAGCTTGGTTTCTGAACGTTTTGTTTTCAGGCTAAGTAACTTCTTTTCTGAACTTTGTATCACAAAAATATTCTTATTCTTCTGTCTATGTTTGTCATTGTATTCCACTCTAAAATGAATCTTACCTTACTTTCTTTAACACACTATATTTAATTGTTTTTGAGCCTAATACAACAAATACAATATTTACAGCTTCGCTGTCAAGTGTTAAGTTCACTATTCATGTTGGTAGATATTATTATTATTTTCTACTTATTTAATACTAAACCTGTTCTTTGTTTTTTATTTTCCACTTTCAAAATGCTTCTAATTTTCTATACTTCAGTTTTACCAAGCATTGTCAATCTGCATACCTACATATGTGAATGTTTCAATCTCCTGTCCTCACATCTATCAAGTGCCAGGGAAATCAGGAGATTCAGGCAGTTCAAATGAGTATAAAGATTTGTTGCAAGCTTAAGCTCTCTAAAAAAATCCCTTGACCAAACTAAGGGTCAAGGGAAATTAGAAAGAGATAAGATGTCTCACAGGGCACAGGTTTATAATCCATTTGTCCCCTCCCTAAATCTCAGCTTCGTATCTCCCAAATCTTCTCTTCCCCTTAATCCTAATTTGTATTCTGAAGCACTGTTTCTTTCAATTCTGCTTCACTGTAAAGATTCATCAGAAGAATAATCTTATATTCTGGCATATTTAGAACTTTATTAGCCTTAATATATTCCACATTCTGGCATCACGCAGGAAAAGGCCTTGCTGAATCAATAAAGCAAAGGTTTATTGTTTTATTGATCCATATTTCTGCTTGCCCTCTGTATTATCTATCTGAGGTTATCTGTCTGATCCCATGTTCCTCTACCTTATCTGAAACTTGCCTGTTCCTATGTCTCTGTATATAGCTGTAATCTACTTTGTGAAAACAACATAGATTTTTTATTTTACATATTATTATTTTGAGAAGTGCAAATTCCCAAACCTCTTGCTTTATTAGGAAATATTTAAGTAATTCTACCTCATCAACTAGGACCTCATTGTCTAAAGTTAATTGTTACCCCAAACAATTCTATTAATTACTTATTAAACTGTCTACTGAATACAGTTTATAATAACATATAAACTTGCATTGCCTTTCAATCCTAACTAGGTATTCTTAAAATATGAATCCCACCAATTTCTGCACAAGCAAATATGTTAGAATTATGGAATCAATCTAAACTTGATTTTTTTTAAAAACCCACATATTTCAATTTTCCAAGTCCAACATTACATTTGGTCTTTGAGTCAAGGATCGAAATGACAAAACGCAAAATCAATTACTTTAAATTTCATGAAAACAGGGTATATTTTTTCCCTTTTCTGTCATGATAAATATTATATGTAATTAGAGATTTTGGATTCTCATGATGTATAAATTAAATGTGTGTAATTTTTTGAAGAGACACAGCCAGTCATATCTATGTCCTTTATAATGTTTGGTTTTCATAATAATTTCCTTTAAAATTTTTTTTACCTCCACATAATCTGAATTGCAAGCAGTGACATTATAGATATGAAAATTAATGAAGTTAAGAATCACAATATTGCCTTCAGGTTCAGATATGATCCATTCACAGATACGGCCCTTTGGCAATGGTCTGGTAAAGTAGGGAGATCTGATGACCCCTTTACCAGACAAGGATCCCCCGCAAGCTGTCAAAAGAAATGGAGAATTAGTTTAGTAATTAATATTAACAAATTATTTGAAGAATGTTGACTGACATGGATATTAGTATTTACTCCACATACAGTAGTATGTTTCAGGTTGCTGTTTAGTATCATTTAACACTACAATTTAGATTTTGAAAAACTATGTCTATTTGATGGATATTTAAAACAAAAATCACAGCTTGCAGGGAGGATTCCAAGCAATGAATTAATTAAGACAAGAATTATCTTGGGATTGAACAGGTTATTACAGACAATATATCATTTTGATATTTACACTGAGGAGGGTTAGATAGTAAAATGGGGTCTCTGCAATTTAGAAGTTTTATTTAAATTAAGCAATGACTAACTGCAAGTTCCAGATTCTTCTCCTTTGCCTCTCTTGCTTACAACTGAACTACAATATTTCACCCATCTATGAATTCATTTACCTCATGAAATAAACTTAATCTGCTCTAAATCTCACTATTTCCACTATTTCCAAGCACCAAAGACCAGCTATGGGGCATATATCTTTACCCGCTATGCTACATTTATTTAAGAGAACTATTGCACTATTAAGTAGAGCTAGATTAGTCTATGAAATGACTAACTGGCTGATTTTTTAAAAAGTGCTTACTTTTTAAAAATATCCAAGTTGGAGTAGCTATGTTTATAAGGGGAGATCTTAATCAGAACAATTTATCTACGGGTTTCCTGCTGAATTTTTTGAAGGCCGCTATTACAGCCTGTCCTTATCCTGCTATCTCCTACATAAAAATGAGGAAAGTGGGATTCATGAAAAAAAAAGTACTGCAGTCAGATCCTTAGAGAAATCTGACTGCAATGTGGTAAGATTACTGTCTTCTGAAATATCTGCTATCCTGAAAAGGAAAACAAACTATTATAAGGCTAAACTGCTTTATAATAGCAGAAAGGGTGAAATTAAAAGAAAAATATGTCACCTTCTCAAAGATCATTACGGTTCCCATTTTGGGTCCATTTAAAATAGTCTACAGAATTTACAGTATAGTTTGACCATGAAGTTAGTGGATACCCTAGAACCATGATGGTGAACTTACAGCACATGTGTGGGAAGTGGCATGCAGAGCCATTTCTGCCAGCATGCGAGCTGTTGCCCAGAACAGATCTACTACATATGGGTGTGCCTCCCACCAGCCGATAGTCCAGTATCTGCTGCACATGCGCAAGGGGTGGGGTGTGTATGGGGCGGTTGTGCGTGCATGTGCGGGGGTAGGGGGGGTTTACACATTATGCATTATGTGTGCATATGTGCACACACATACGTTTGGCACACGACGTTGAAAAGGTTAGCCATCACTGCCCTAGAACTTTATGAAAGTTGCTACCTTACCTGAAGTTGTTGTTTAACTTACCGACTTCATAAGTGGCCCTGAAGTTAGAAATATTAACTGAAAGGTCAGATTTGAATTTGATCCAGAGGCTACTTTGATTGGAAGTGATTGCAGAAGGAAGTATACTTCCACAGAACTTGTTGATTAAATGAGCCATCTCAGTGTCACCATCTCGGATCTAATCCACCCCCCAAAAAAACACCTCAATTATAATCACCTCAATTAACATACACACACACATACTCTGCAATCTCTGGAACTTAAAATTATATTTATTGAACTTACTAAGCTTTCGTCAGCCTTTGCTGACATCATCAGAATATTAAGCTACCATTACAGAGATATGGTAATATGGCATTTATATATCATTAATCAATTTAGCCCTTGCATGCGTGATATGCCCTTTCGGTACAATAAATTTAATTTTAAGTTCCGGAGATCGCAGGATGTCTGTTTCTTCTTTTACTCACAAACAGACACATACACCAGCCCGTTGTCTCAATGAAATATTAGAACAATAACATGAAAATTATTGGAATCCTTGGTTTGCCATTGCTCCAGATTTTCCATGCTGGCTTTTCAAAAAAATTTCTTTTTTCAAAAAATTTTATAGTCAAAAATTCAAAAATGAAAATTCAAAATTGTTTATATTTTTGCACTTCACTCATTTGTGGAAACTTAGTGGAGTTGACCAAATTTACAAAGCTTTACTTATAAAATTTCTTGAATATCTGCTTTCTGGGGAGAAGGCAATATATGCAACTTGATAACAGTAAATATACAGATGTAAGCTCATTTTAAAATCTCCAATTTGCTTCTACAAGAAATACACTATTATATGAGATGATGCTACATTTTTTAAATTCCAAACTTTTAGAATAGTACCATACATTATCAAATAATGTATTATCACATTTCTGAACATCTCAGCAATATCTGCAGGGAGGTAGGAAGTACAAAAATACAAAATGGTGGCCACAACCATGGTAATCAAAACCCTGGGGTGTACATAAAATTAGCTGCACAATTGTGACCACCATCTTGACTTTTTAAAAAATCTGCAGCAGATTCTCCTGTCTGGTTCTTTATTTCACTGAATTGCAATTTATGCAATTTATCATCACTTATTTATTTGATTTGTCAATAATTTACAAGATAACAGATATAAGTATAAACATAGTTATGAATACATGAAATTGATACATATAAGAAAAAGAAAAAATAGGACAGGGACTGTAGGCATGTTGGTGCACATACGCATGCCCCTACAGACTGCTTAGGAAAGGGGTGAGGTCAATAATAGACAGTCTAAGGTTAAAATTTTGGGGGTTTGGGGAAAAAACCACAGAGTCAGGTGGAGTATTCCAGACATTGGAATTTGTCTGGAAATACGACTCCTATTGCTGAAGTCGTATTTCCTGCATTCAAGTTTGGTGTAGTTTACCTTGAGTTTGTATCTATTGTATGCTCTTTTGTTGTTATGGTTGAGGCTGAAGTGTTCATTGATAGGTAGGACATTGCAATGTATGATTTTATACACTATACTTAGATCGGACCAAAGGCGGCATAGTTCTAGGTTTTCTAGGTGTAGAATTTCAAGTCTGGTGGCATAAGGTATTCTGCAACGAGTAGAGAAGTGGAAAACTCTTCTTGTGAAATATTTCTGGACATTCTCAATTGTATTAATATTAGATATGTAATGTGGGTTCTGGACTGATGAACTGTATTCAAGTATTGCTCTAGCAAATGTTTTGTATGCTCTAGTTAGTAGTGTGATATTACCAGAGAAAAACTACATAAGATTAGGTTAACAACTCTTAATGCCTTTTTGGCTATGTACTGACAGTGGGCTCTAGCACTTAGATCGTTAGAGACAAGTACTCCAAGGTCCTTGACTCAATTTGGATCATCAACAAGTTCTTGACTATTCAGCCTGTATTTTATTCTCTGATTTTTTTTATATATATATATATATATTGCCAATTGGTAAGATAGAGCATTTGTCTGTTGAGATTTGAAGTTGCCGTTTGTTTGACCTTTCTGATACATGGTCTAGGTCTTTTTGAAGGGTACCTGTATTGTCTGTGGTGTTGAATAGCTTTACATCATCAGCAAAGAGAACGCAGTTGCTCTTGATATGATCACAGAGGTCATTCATGTAGTGTATGAAAAGAATTGGTGCTAGAGCACTGCCTTGGGGGACACTGCTGTTGACAGGTACATAATTTGATAGGACGCTCCCAATTTTGTCCATTTGTTGTCTGTTTGACAGGAATGCTTCTATCCAGTTATGCAGGTCTCTAGAGATACCATAAGTTTTTAGTTTTTTTAGTTTTAGGAGTAGTTCGTTATGTATATATGCAGTATAAGAGTTGCAGATTACAGGATAGTTTTTCTGAAACCAAAATGCTTATTAGAGAGTAGGTTGTTTGTCTCTAAGTGGACGATGATGGATTGGTTAATAATTGATTCCATGACTTTACAGGTCGCCCAGCATAAAGAGATTGATCTGTAATTTTCAACTAGGCAGGGGTCTCCCTTTTTGAAGATGGGGATGACCGTGGCTATTGACCATAGTTTTGGCAAGGAGCTGGTCCTGAAAGATTTTTTAAAGATTATGCTTAGAGGTTTGGCTATGGCAGTGGGTAGCTTTTTTAAGAAGTAGACACATATTCCATCCAGTCCAATAGATAGAGATGGTTTTAGATTGCGTAGTGCTTTTTCAACATTGTTGAATGTTGTAAAATTAATATTTATTAGATCGTTGTAGTTGTCTGTGGTTCGACTAGGAAATACTGGGCATGATCCATTGCTGTTTACAAATACTGAGCCAAAGAATGTGTTAAAGTGGTTAGCTTTAATGGTGTCATCGTTGCAATCTTTGCCATTAGGTCCTTTCAGGGGTGGGGTGGACCTAGAGTCTTTTAATTTGTTGTTTACAAAATTGTAGAAAGCGGAAGTGGAATTGGTGCATAGAAGGTTTTCCTCTTGTTTAATGTGATAATTGGTGCATTCAGTCTTTATCTGGTGGCATAAATTTTTGTATCCGCTTTTGAAGTTGGCAACGTGACCAGATTTGTTTTTCCCCCAAAGTGATCTCTTTTTGGATTGAAGCTTCCTTATTGTTTTGGGTAATTTGTTTTTTCACATCCATGTTATGGAACAGTTTCACATCCACGTTATGGAACATAACGTGGATCACATCCACGTTATGGAACAGTTACATCATTCATATTCATGACAAAAGCACTGGCAAATAGAATTACTTAGCCAGTTGATATGTACCATATCCAGAAGCATGTATAAGTAATGTATCATCTAATCAGTAATTTGTGCTTTTTGAGGAATTCTGATGAGTTTGGATGTGTATTTAATCAAAAGTACAGACAGTCCTCGACCTACGAACCATACTTGAGTCTGGATTTTAGGTTGTTAAATGAGACATTTTTAAAGTGACATTTTTGCCCATTTTACTACTTTTCTTGCCATATTTGTTCAGTGAATCTCTGTAGTTATTAAATTAGTAACACGGTTGGTAATAAATCTGGCTTCTCCCTTGACTTTGCTTGTCAGAAGGCTGCAAAAGGAGATCACATGATCCCAGGACACTGCAACCATCATAAATGTGAGTCAATTGTCAAATGTCCGAATATAAATCATGTGATCATGATGATGCTGCAATTATCATAAGTGTGAAAAATGGTCATAAGTCCCTTTTTTCAGTGCCATTATAACATTGAACGGTCACTAAAAGAACTGTTGTAAGTTGAGGACTACCTGTAATGCAGTCACTGTTGCAATTGTTAACAGCAAATTATCAGTATTTTCCAATGGTTATTCTCTGATTGGGTTTACATTAGAACAGTGGTCGTCAATCAGGGCTGGAGATCACTGGTAGTCTGTGAGAAAATTTTGGTGGTCCGCAGAGAAATGTCACCCCCAAAGCACCCCCCAAAGCAATTAATCCAGGCTGCATGGGAACGTAAAAGGCTGCACTGCCCACATGGCCTGAGGGAACACAAGGCTTGCATCATGAATAACACGAGGGAGTGAGGGGAGGGCAGAGGGGGGGACTTGCTCCACTCATCCCATGCGCCTTACCTGGCTATCAGGCTGCGTCTTTCTGCTTCTTCTGCTTTTGGCTGCACGCAAGGAAAGCAGCAAAAGTCTTTCTTTCTCTCCACCAAACTCCATCAGAAATGACTCTCTGGGACCCTGTAAGGCATCCTGTCCCAAGAGGCTGTGCCAGCATGTCAAGTCTCACAAAGACTTGTTTCTGGTGGAGTTTGGAAGAAAAAAAGAAAGACTTCTGCTGCTTTCCTTGCATGAAGCCAAAAGTCTGTCTCTCCCGCCTCCCTCAAGAATGGAGCTGGAGATGGTATCCTGTGATCCCAAATAATGATCAATCATTAGGAAAATGGGGTGGGGGATTTTCCTGCAGACTTTTTGGGAGGATTTTCCCATGGACTCTGGTCCCCGGGATTTAAAATTATGAGTTTGGTGGTCCCTGAGGTCCAAACGCTTAGCGACTCCATTAGAGCACAGATAAATATATTATCTGGAGTTTTAGAGTGAAAGGCCAGAAATCCCAGGCACTGTTATTGTTTCAAAGACCAAAACATCTCCCACTCATGCTAAAATAGACAGCCGCATATTTGATCCTAGATACTTTACAGTTTCAGAGAGCAATATTGCATTATTGCTCTGAGGCCCATGAGAAATTTATGATTTTTCAAGATGTGTGGCCTTGGAGACTCTTCTCAGAAGTACCCTACAATCACCATATTTGAAAACCCAATGATCTGGCAGATAGTCTTTCAGGATCCTTGAAAGAAAGGAGGATATTTTCCACTTCTGCCCAATCAAGTTCCTATGCTTCCAAATAGCAAAAATATTGAGTTTCTAAGTGTTTGTTTAGCTTTCTATACTCATCGTCCTTAGCCGAGTGGATGTGTGGAGGTTCAGAGGGGGTGAAAGGGACCTCCAGAAGAGATACAAGATTCAAGCAGGCAAACATATAAACTCTGGAATTAATTCCCGGAAGACAAAGGAAATGCCTTGCTAAATTAAACCTATTGTTCCTTATTAAAATGGTTTCTGTTCCATCTGGTTTAAGGCATGTTACTATGATTTTGCCAACAACCAGAGAAGGAAATTGCTAAATGTTTCTGTTTTTATTTTTATATCAGATTTCTGTCTGATTTTGGAAATGAATTCTGCTTATGAAAGAAGGAAACAAGAAATAAATCTATACATTCTAGATACTTCTTCACATACCTTCTAGATATTAGCTCACATAAATCTTTTTCAACATTTCTCACAAGGCAAGTTTAAATAAAGACAACCAAGGACATTTCCTTCTCATTAGCGTTTCAATTCAAAAAGCCATATGGAACCAATTTGCTGACTCAAAATGCACAGACTACAAAGAAGAAAGTGCAAAAAAGATCAATCTGTGATCCACCCCACCTTCGGAGCCACTAAGAGTTGGAGTAACAAAATTCCCTTATCCCAATTCCATATATAAAAGAAATAAAATATATTACTAGAACTTTGAGTTTTGCTTTTTGAGGAACTGTGATGACTTTGGATATGTATTTAATAAAAAGTACAGGTAGTCCTCAACCTACAAACCATAACTGAGCCTGGAATTTATGTTGTTAAGTGAGACATTTTTAAAGTGAGTTTTGCCCTGTTTTACCACTTTTCTTGCCATGATTAAGTGAATCCCTGTAGTAGTTAAAGTTAATAACATGGTTGTTAAGTGAATCTGGCTTTTCCCTTATCTTTGCTCCCTTGTTAAAAGGTTGCAAAAGGGGATCACATGATCCTAGGACACTGCAACCATCATAAATGTGAGTCAGTTGTATTTCTGTACTTTTGTATGCTGCTTTGCCAAGCACAAGTAAAAGCACTGAAATAGTCAGGGAGAAAACAAAGAATAACATATGAGCTGAACCAGGAAGTAGGCAAGAGCTCTTTGGAGAAACAGATGTTCTCAAGTTCTGCAGAATCAGAACAATTCAAAAGAAAGAGCAGCATTTACTGCTGTTTCAAAGAACCTGAAGTAGAACCCGAACTAAACCAACTCTAACCACAGAAATAATTATCATGAGATCAGTCAAGGGCCAACAATCCCCAAATGGGTTGAAGCATTGGGGTGCAAATAACCTGAACCAAATCTAGATTTGTAATAGTTTCATTAAAATTCAAGCACTTTTCTCTAAAGGTCTGAACGCAGGATCTTTTGAGGAACCCAAGAAGAAAAATTACTCAGTCTTTGACTTATGATCACAATGGAGGCAAAAATTTATGTTGCTAAGCAGGACAATTTCAAGTGAGTTTTGCATCATTCCTTGATATAGATGTTAAGTGAATCACTGCAATTACGTTAGTTGCACAGTTGTTAAGTGAATCTGTATTCCCTATTGACTTGCTTGTCAGAAGGTTGCAAAACGTGATCACATGACAGTGCAACAATCATAAATATAAACCAGTTGCCACGTATCCAAATTTTGATCACCTGACCCTGGGGATGCTGAAATGGTCATAAGTGTGAAAAATGTCACTTTTTTCAGGGCCTTGTAGCTTCAAATGGTCACTGCTTACAAGGAATGGTTGTAAGTCAACGACTATCTGTGTTTCCTTTACATAACATCTTATAACAAAATATTTCTTTATATTTTTCACTGAACTCCCAATACATAGAATTATGCAGGAATTGCTATTGCATTTTTGTTAAATGTTACTGTCTTGAATAAAAGTATTCATCCATCTTTAAAGTTAGGTCCCTTTAAATCCTGGGGAATTGCCTTTAATGACCTCAAGCCAAGATCATATGATAACTTTCTCCAATTAGCTGAAGGAAAACGGTCATATGTTCCCCATGTGTTTCTTTTTAAAGAATATCTTAAAATAGCTGGATCACATTGTAAATTTCAACTTCTCCCCTCAAGACACCGCTACAGAGCACTGCCTGCCAAAATAACTAGATACAAAGATAGTTTTTTTCCCCATGCCATCAGTTTGCCGAACATTTAATTCCCACAGCACTGTTTTATTTCTCATCTTTTTCATTTTCTCTTTTTTACTACTATCTTATATTGTTTTTTATGATTTATTAATTGTTTGTAACTTCTGATAAATGATTCTAACTATGATCTATAATTTATTACTGGTGTTTATATGCATCTTATGAGCTTATGCACTGGAAACAAATTTCTTATGCAACCTCTGATAAGCAAAGTCAAGGGAGAAGCCAGATTCACTTTACAACCATGTTACTAATTTAACAACTACAGAGGTTCGCTTAACAAATATGGCAAAAAAAGTAGAAAAATGGGCAAAAATGTCACTTTAAAAATGTCTCACGTAAAACCTAAATTCCAGGCTCTATTATGGTTCGTAGGTCGAGGATTACCTGTAGTCCTTCACCAGAGGTGGTATTCAGCAGGTTCTGACCTGTTCTGGAGAACTGGTAGCGAAAATTTTGAGTAGTTTGGCAAATACCACCTCTGACTGGAGATTTTACAATATCCTTCCCCTGCCATGCCCATCAAGCCATGCACACAGAACAGGTAGTAAAACATTTTGAATCCAAGCACTGTCCTTCACCATTTTTTTTAAAAAATAGAAACTAATAATTACCTCAATATAGTTCCGGGAACAGTTAGGATGTCTTTCCAACTCTAGGTGTGTGAAATTCAAGTATATTTTTTCATTGGGTGGCTGTCGAATGATATAAATACATTGTCTGTTGTTCAGATAAGAATTGGGCCAGTAGGGAGACGTGATGGCCCCACTGCTATCTGTATAATTTCCTCCACAGTTGGGATCCACTACATTAAGAAGAGTAGTTAAAAATATTACTCAAAATAGCACTGAGAAATATAACCAGTCTTCAAACCAATGGCCATGGCTGCAACTACACAATCATGCGATCACATTTAGCAACTGGCATGCATTTACAAAGGTCACAGTATTGTGCAGTCACATGTTCGTCATTTATGACTTTCATAGCTAGCGTCTGATAGGGAAAGTCAATGGGAATAGCAGCAAGAAGTTACAAGTTGCAATCAAATAATGTCATCCTTAATAACAGCAGTCAGAACTGTAATGTTTCACTTATCAACCCCATTGTATAGCAGTGGGATTGCTGATCCCATTTACAGTCAATGGATAAGGAGTATCTCAATATGCTGTGCTCCAGACATGATATGTAGTCTTCTTCAGC
The DNA here is from genome assembly GCA_015471245.1 of Laticauda colubrina. Lineage (NCBI taxonomy): Eukaryota > Metazoa > Chordata > Lepidosauria > Squamata > Elapidae > Laticauda > Laticauda colubrina. Next base: position 1,338,589 of record BLBF01000043.1, on the reverse strand, counting down.
CTGCTGCAGTCTTGTGGGATGAGAATTTTAAAATTAGGGTTTCCATTGCCAATATACCTGAAAGGCACCAGAAGATGGCTGATAGGAATAAATACTTACTGGGTGATGTTATGTATGTGATATGGAATCCTCTATTGTTATCAAAACCATTGGAATGAAAATGTATCCAAGCATATGGACCAGTGGTTTGAAGAGGAGGTGGTAACCCAATACTGCAATATTTCCCAAGGAGGGGATCTTGTGAGAGAAGGCCATCTCGAATCTAAACAAAACCATGTCATCCTGTATTTGTTATACTTTGCAAATGTAGACATACCATCTGTATCTAACATTAAAAACATATCTATTTTCTCTATTATTTTTTCTACAATATTTCATATTGCCTGTAATAAATTAATTTCAACAACCCAGATACTTACTGTTCTATTTGATGCTATTCAACTGATCTAATGTTTGTATCATTGATTGCAGGCAAAATAATAAGCAGAGCCACTTGGCCTAGTGGTTAAGACACCAGACTGGAAATCAGAGTGTCAAGGGACTGGGAAATCAGGAGATTCAGGAAGTTCAAATAAGTATTATAAAGATTTATTGCAAGCATAAGTTCTCCACAAGAATTTTGCCAAGTGACTATTAAGGAAAATGCATGGGAATTAAGAATAGAAAGGAATCCAAAGTGGCTGGATTTAGACTTTGGATTCAGCCCCTCATGGTATTGTGGGGGAAAACAGGAGAAAGTTGCATTGGTTATGTTTGCTGCCTTGATTTTTTTTTTTTTTTTGAAAAAGCAAAATCTACCTGTAGCTATACATTTATCCTGCCTACTAAAAAAATAATTGAGTAAGGGTTGTACACATAAATCCATCCTAAACATCCCCTGAATTATGACTCTAACCTTTGTTCTTGGGGGTGTTCATTAACTAAGGATATTTCTTTCTACTCTTTCCCATTGTATTCAGACAGAAGACCATGTCCATTACATTCAAACTCTAGAACTGCAGATTTGGACTTCAGATTTCTCTGGCTGCCACTGACAATAACTCCAGATAAAAAGCTAGTGATATTTATTAAATTGAGCAATCCTTAAAATTGCATGATACCAAAATTAAAAATAACAGTGGATGATTAAAAAAAGTATTTCGCATTATAAACCCTTCTGAAGATGCAGCTGATTAAATATAAGAGGTTTATTTTCTTTGTATGGTCAGTGTTGCATATTATTCAAGAAGTGCTTGAGAAATACTTATTTTCTTGGAAATGGAGATAAGCACTTAACATTTAAATGTTTTCTAAAATATTCTCATCCTTCACATGATTCTTTTGATTCATGCCTGGGTTTGAAATGATTCAACAATAGAATGACCTGTTGTACATGTTCTATAAAATAGGTTTATTTGACATATGTTTGATGATGTACTCATAACAACTTCAGTGTGTTTTTATTGTTTGCAATATGGATAGATATCTAATCTTAACCAAGAATAATTCTAGTTAGTATGTTTGTTTTGTTTTGGTAGCTTAATAGAAAAATGGGATAATGACATATTAGATTTCTTATGCAATGTAACAAGATCTAAATGCCTATTTTTGTGCAAAGTTGTCAAGATATGAAACTACGTCTCTGAAATGTATTTGGCTTAGGTTCATATATGACACAAGGATTTCTAGGTTGAAGATAATATGATTTGTAACTTTTGTTTAATATTTTCTTAGCATGTTGCTGGCTAGAATATGGCAATCAAGATTAAATGAGCCCTTCCTATAATATACAAAAGTTTTCTATTTAGCTTAAGTGACGGAAATTAAATTCATTTTTTGTGCTGTTGCAATCCATTATTTTTCAAATTACTTTTACCTCAAGATAATCTTGGGTACAGTTATCATGATGTTCAAGTCTCAACAAGCCAAAGGCAAACGTAATAAGAAGACCAGGATTAGTTGAAATGACCCAGTAACAATCTCTGTTGGGAGGGTAGCTGCCAGGATAGCCAGGTGAATTAATTGTCCCATACATACTGGTCAGTTCTTCACCGCATTCTAAAGGGAGAAAGAAGGAGTTAGAGGAGGAAAAGGAGAAAACTTAACAAAATTAACTACTTCCTGTTTTAATATTTTCATTACATTCATTAAAGCTATGATTATGACTATCATCGCTAATAGTAATATTATATTTAATATGGGCCATAGGTCATATTATTTTGTTAGCTATTTGAAGTACAAACTATTCTTTCTGAATATTAATTCAAATACAAGAAAAAAAATACCCTTGAAGAGCAATTCTACTCTGTCTTCATCAGACTTGGATGAAGGGAAGGAAAGATGAAAAAATATATATAGTTCCTTGGTGACTAAAACCAGAAAGTTATAATCCAACATTTCTGGAGGCCATCATGCTGATGAACAACTACTTCCATTGTGATACTGCCTCATTGGACCACCAAGCTAGCCAGAAGATCTAGGTTTTTAGGCTCTTCTGGAAGGTCAGGAGGGGTGGAATCAAACTCACTTAAGGAGGGGGCAAGATGTTCCAGAGCAATAGTTACCAACCAGTGGTCTGTGGACCATTGGTGGTCTGCGAGAAAATTTTGGTGGTCTGTAGAAAAATTATTTGCATTTTTATATTGCACTAAATACTATTTATCTTTTAAAAATTATATTAGTGGTATACGGGGTTTAAAATTATGAATTTAGTGGCCCCTGAGGTCCGAAAGGTTGGTGATCCTGTTCCAGAGGACAGGTGCAGCAACAGAGAAGATCCTTTTCCTGAACTCCCTAGTCATAACAATTGAGCTGACGGGGCCTGCAGCAAGCTTGGGGCAAGGCAGTCCCAGCGGGATGAGGCTACTGTCCCTCAAATAGCCTGGACCTGAATAGTATAAATACTTTTGTCAAAATTCTTCCTGAATAGGAATTATGAATGTGTGATTCTGTATTTTATGCCTGAATTCTGAGTAAACCATATCTCAATCAAGCTACCATATACAAATAGTTCTCATTTCACTTGTTTTACTGAATATGTTATTTACATGATATTACAATATCTGCAAGAAGAAAAAACTCAAGAGATATAAATAACCCAACAATAGGGAAACCATTACATTAAGAGCCTAGCTTACATTTAAAAATGTTTTTCTATAAAATTATATGAAGATTCCTCAATTACTCAAAACTTGTTCATATCAGATTTTAATCCTATTCTACTAGAAGTGCACTGAATGGATTTATTATTTTTGCCAGACTATAATGGTTCATTTGTTTGTGATTTATCATGCTATATAAAACTACTGAGGCTTTTAAATCATGGTTTAAGATTAAGAGTATATAACTTGTTGTCTAGGATGGCATTCCTTCTCCCCTTTCCAGGAGTGGGAATTGAGGAGCCATAATAAATTTTAAGCCTGAAAATTCACAAGTAGCATTTATTCCAACTACCATTAATTGGGGGTTAGCTTCTACCATGCCTCATAAAATTTCATACACTCAATCAGTAGAAATTGCAAATTCCTGGCTTAGAGTACAACCTGAATATGGATCCATCCAGAGCTTAAATCCTTAATTTTTAGAAACAAAATACTGCTCCTTACAAAAATATGATCTTACCAGGCTGTTGAGACTCCCAGTGAATTCTAAACCCATTACCACTAATCATATAATCAGAATGAAAGAAAAAATACAAAGAATTGTGACTGCTAAAAAGCTGCTCTGGTTGATGTAGTCCACAGTATTTCCCCAGCATATTTGCAGCTGTTGATTCCCCATCATGAATCTGGAGAGAATCAAATCTACAGTCACTACTCTCTTCCAGCTGGAAGAATGGGAAAGTGATGTGCAGAATCTAGGAGGAAAGAGTAGAGAATGATTTCATTGTGGGTGTTTTTTTTTCTTTTCCCAAGAGGGAGTCAATTCTGCAGGATGATTTGTACAATTAAACTGTACAGATTAGATAGCACACCTGTCTCCTATCTATAACTGTCTCTCATGCTCTACAATTTCTTGATATAGCCCAAAAGGATTGAAGGTTACTGGTCAAAGGAAGATATAAACCATTACCACAGACCCAAAAACAGATTCTTGCTAATTATTTCAGTCACCTAATAACATTTTATTATTATGCAATTTAATTGTTGCACTAGTAGCTTTGGAAGGTCACCATTCATATTCCTTATCTCCTGTCTGTTCATAATAACCCTCTGTAGCCAATTCAGAAATTATATATGCAAGCAACATTAGTATAACAAAGTAATGTCCTTGTAATATTATCTTATTGCAATTTGCATAGAAGTTATTTCTAATCTGATGTCTTTTAGATGTATTTGACTTCAATTGTCAGACTTCTCAGCCATCACAAAATCTAAAATCCATATTGGACGAACACAAGGTAGAGAAAGGAAGTCTTTACAACATTTTAGAAAGTATTTTCTAAAATATATTTGTTGATTTTGGTATAACATAGTGCTTAGTGAATCTATAACAAAAGTGTAATAATTGTTGTATATAATAATTATATATAAAATCTTTTCCCCAATTTTATTATTGTCCTATTTTTTCCAGGTTTAATACTCTTTACCTTATTATAATTGGTCTTGACAACCCAATTACAATTGACCTGTTGATAATTTTGCACATATCCTGAATTATTAGGATAACTGAATGATCCTGAGGAGCCAGTGAGGGATCCTCCACAATCTGCAAGTGAGGGGAAAAAAAGGAGAGTTAGCCTATGCAAAGCTATTAACAACTTTTCTGGAAATACAAATCTCAAGATTTCTTGCCCACTATGGCTTCGGGTATATGAGTTATAGCTTTCACAGAATGGGTTAAATAGGGTTGGTTGCAACAATTCCTTTCATGAAAACCTTAGTGCTATTCTCAGTTACCATAGCTATTCAACCTACAGATCGATGCTTATTGTTCAGATTATTTTTCTTCCTAAATCTTCCTAATGTGATGAGTCACATTAACAAGAGACCAATTACCAAAAGCAGTGTTCCCCAATCTTGGCAAAAGGAATTGTGTATTAGATCTCCAAGAATTCCCTACACAGTTCGATTAAAGCCCTCACATCTTAAAGAAGCCAAGATTAAGAAACACTTGTCTAGGGAATACCAGCTTTGGAATGGTTCACTGAACCAACAACTTCTGCATACTGCTATTGACATTATATTGCGTTACAATGAGTTATTCATTTACTTTGCTAGATATTTGATGCTGCAGTCCAGTCCAACTTCCTTACATTCACGAGAGTAGCCATTCACTCCAGTAATGCAACTTCCTTCACAGTAACATGGATTTCTGGAACACTCACCAATTTTTTCTGAACAGTTGATACCAATCCAACCGGGATCACACTCACAGTTATAGCCAAAGGCTGTATCCTGTAAATATTAACCCAAACAAACAATAAATGCAGTGCTGTAAACATGAATAATATCTTAGCAGAACCCAATTTCATACAGTAATTCTATCCATGTTGAGCTATCGTAAACTAAATTCAGTCTATACTTGGGTTTTTTTTTTAACATGCTCCGTCATGAATCTTTGGACAGCTTAGAAACCAGCCAATCTTGCATGTAACCCTAACTAATACAATATTTTGCATATTTTGAAGGGATTATATTTGAACATTTGGTGGCAGTAGGAGGAAGGCTAGCAAAACATTAAAGTCTGGACCTTTGTCTGCTTCTTATTCTGTGTATATGTTTGTGTTTGTGTATCGTGAGTTATTTAATCATAGTTTGTGTTTAAATCCAGAATCCTGACTTTTTCCTGACTTATGGCCAGCTCGATATGCTCTTTCATTTCTTTAGGTTTGTTGGCAGACACCAAGCCTTAATAACTTTGCTTGTCTAAACAACTCAGTTTGACTTACTTTTGGCTTAATGCAATATCTTAATCTAGACAACATATATTTGGGAAGTTACTAATGAAAATATTATAGAATAGAAAAGTTAATATAATAATGCATTGTAATGTATCATTAGCATAATAATAATATAGTATAATTCATACAATAAAAATACATTGATGAGTAACATTTTGAATATCTATTGATAAGATAGATGTGGTCTGAGAAAGTACAAGTTTATATAATCAAAATTTAACAACAGCACTGAAGTTTTAATACTTTATGTTCATAAATTCATTTTTAAAAACACATACAAGACATTGTCCATTTACACAAGGATTGTGTGTTTGGCATATGGTGTTCAGGGCAAAACATCCATCTGAACCATAACCATTTCCAGTGTATCCATCAGGGCAAACACAATTAGATACAGTGCCTACAAATAAAAAAGGAGGACGTCAAATTCATCTGAATTTGCTTTGGGAACTGTTATTTTAATAACATCACAATTTTTCATTATCTGAGAGTATCTAAATGTTAACAGTAGCATCCATGCCAAAAAATGAAGAGACCAGAACTGTGAACAGAGAAGAAAGTAATAGGAAATGCCAAAGGGCAAGATGTCTGACCAGCCAGCCAGAGTGAGTAGCCACATTAGTTAACATGAAACATTATGAAAACAATAGCAATAGGATTTAGACTTATATACCATTTTATAGTGCTTTACAGCACCCTCTAAGCAATTTACAGAGGCAGCATATTGCCCGCATCAATCTGAGTAAACAATTTTACCAGCTCTGGAAGGATGGAAGTCAATTTTCAGTCAGTCAGGATTGAACTCCTGATTTGGACAGAATTAGCTGCAATACTACATTATAACCATTGTGCCACCACGGCTCCTGTAATAACATTATTACTGTATTTTTTATTAAAAAGATGAATGGAGGCGTTATTGAAATTTGGAAGTCTTTCCCAAAGAAATTTGAACTGTATTCCATAAACTTTGAATGGATATTAGGAGACACCAGCATGTTGCTCCTCTTCATGTAGTACAATGTTTGGGGCTAGCCCTCAGTACAAAGCTTCTTTGTTGTATAAATCAGATGAAGAGTGTAAAGTTTTACTGGAATCTCTCTATATATTTTAGAAGACTATATTGAATATATTGACCAATATAGAAGACCTCTTCCTTCTATATTGAAGCTAAAAGATTATAAAATGGATGCCCCCAACCTCCAATTGGAATGGAGAAATTCCATTATTTCTCAACTTTGACAACTTTATGTTTGAACTTCAATGTTTTAAAATTAAAAGACTTAGAAGTCCACACATTTTAAAGTTGACAAGATTGAGAACCCCCTCATATCTTTTTGGCTGAATGGAGATTTCAAGATTCTCAGGATTCTAGTTCAATTTCATAATATTCCCTTTTCATTGAGCACTCCTCCAAGATCAGCCCTGAAGATTGGCTCTCATTTCATTTGTTTCAGGGCCCACCTGAAAGATACACTTCTGCCAATTATGTGGTCTGTCCTGTGCACTCTAAGTAAGGCTTGTCAGATGAACCAGTTCAGTGCTCTGGAAGTTAAGATTCAACTGCCAGCTTTGGTATATAGAATGAAAATTGGGTACCATCTTGTCTTGAAGATCATTTTTTCTCAACCTCTATCATCTTTAAGATATGTGGGTTCCAGTCCCACATTTCCCAGTAGAATATTGGGGGAAATTTGGGGAATTGGAGGTTTACACATCTTCAAATTCCTAAAACTGAGAAACATTATTTTATATAAAGAAAGAGAAACATTTGCTGGCTAGATATAGCCTTCCTACAAACCTGGTGTTGTTGTTTTCAATATTACCTGATATGTTGTTACATACAGCAAGTGGATGGCAGCCCCCATTGTCGACTGAGCATATGTTAATCAGTGTGCATACTTTCCCATCACCTTCATAGCCTGGTTTAAACAAAACAGTAAACTTATCAAGCAGTGATATCATGTGATAGTGAAGTAAAAATAAATACTTCTCTTAGAGGAAAGTGTTGAGGAAACTATTTGCCAAAGGCAAACTGTTTCACAGATTTCTACATTCTAAGAAGAGGCTCAGATTGCCCTGACATCAATACAATCCATTTAAATTAATTTGCAGCAGTATATAAATGAGGAGGAAATGTGGTCAACAGAATCAAATTTATGACTCTTACTGTATTAAATACTGCACTTCATTGATTCAAGACATCCTTGTGCCTCTGCCAAATACCAGTTACTATACTAACACAAGATGCATTACAAAGGAACAATATGGTAATATCCACGTGGAACATGGCTCGATGAACTGTTCCAGAAACAGAACATGCAAAAAATTTGGTAACCTTCAACTATGGGTTAAAATACAGTAATATGAGCCCCTTCCACTGTTATGGAAGGAAATTCTTCAAAAAGGAATGTAATTTGCACCATTAATTTATTCAGTTTTTGAACAATAATTTTTGATGTGAAAACAGAAAAGTAACAGACATCATGTTAACCTATTAATTTAATTTAAATTATATTTTGTCTTAGTATCTTAGAGTTGGAAGGGGCCATTAAATTTAGAGTACAAATCTTTCATAGTGTAGAAATTTAAATTAAAATACTGTTATAAATATGTTTAATTAAATGCAGTTCCTTTTTAATTCATCTTGTGTTAGTATAGTAACTGATATTCAATCATTCCCAAATAAGGAAATTCTATTCTTGGTGTGTGAATGCTTCCAGAGCCATTTGTTTGTACTTACAATTAGATATAATTTTTTAAAAGTCAGTCAAGATCTACTTTCTTTTAACTTGTAAAATCCATTATTTTCTGCCTTGGATGATACAAATTATTAAATGATGCAAGAAGAAGCTTTGGATTTCTTCTCTGTCACTTCCTCCAAATTATTTGAAGAGCCCTACCCCTCCTTCAGCTTTCTCTTCTCAAGGCTAAGCATTATTCATTCTCTTTTTATAAGATGTATGAAATCTATGATTATTTTCCCCTGGACATTTGCCCTTTCTCTGAACCAAGTCTGTATTATTCTTACACGATTGTGATTGTTAAGTATAGAAATCAGAGAGATTTCTGGCCAATATCTGTTGAACAAGATGTCCCCAACAACCTTTTTTCTTTTCTTCAATGATTGACCTATTCTCCAGTTGGGTCTTTTCCTAAGAAAAAACTTCCCTTGTTTTGTATAGTACTATTGATTGACATTCTTGTTCTAGCTAAAATGATTGAGTGAATGTTCAGTTGGAGATGTATAGAAGAACAAGCTAGTGAGCCCTGATAATCAATCATTCTCTCTGTTATTGAAATCCACAAATGCCTGGTAATTCCAACTTCTGATACTGACCATGCTAGCATCTTGTAAAAAGTTACTTTATTTTATGAGTTAATCTTTCTGTTCAAGGCTTTTGCTACATGTACAAACTGGAACAATAGCTTATATAATACAACTAGTTCAAAACGTATTGCACCTTTCAATTTATTAGATATAATTTTTGCATTTAACAATTCACTACATGGATATCAAGGATGAAAAGTATTCTTGTTGGTGACAGAATACAATCTATTCAGATGATCAAGCAAGCCAAATGAAATAGGATACAACACCATGTTGTATTTCATTCAGAAATAAAAAAAATATTGTTCCTCTAATAATCAGTATGGAAACACAGTGTATGTTTGAATCATATAAATACAGTTATGTATTGGGTGATTATATATATGGAGCACAAACAAGGGAATTAAAAAGAATACGTTTGTTCCAGATTTGTAAAGGAAGGATGGAAAGATATATAAACACACATACATACAAACACATACATAGCAATATATGGTGAACCTAATTAATATAGACTTGTTTAACAGGTGGACAATGACTACAATAAAAATATTCCAATGTGTAAAGACAACAATTGGGGAAGATGAACAACTTTCATTACCTATTTCAAATTCATTAATATCTTGGCAGCTATACTCCATGCTCCTCCCAACTATCAAATAACTTTTTAAAAAATGCTAGGTTAGTCTTATGTTTGAATATGGCCAAACGAGAGTTATTTTTCTCCAAAGACAAGACTACTCCAATTCTCATTCAAAGAGCTACTATTTTTAAAGGAATACCCAAACAAAGCAATATAAAGTTTGAAACAGCATCTCAGAAAAAAGGTGATGGCACCATGAAACTCCTTGTAACGCCAATGCTAACCCACATGAGAAACAAATAAGAGGACACTTATGAAATATTGCTTACCTGCTGGACATGGATCGCAAAAATAAAAGCCTGGCATGTTGATACACCGTACAGGAGGATTCACTGAACAAGGTGGGTTCGGAAGGCTGCATTCATCAATGTCAGCATTGCAAGCAATGCTCCCTGGAGGTGACATCCAGCCATCATCACAGATGCAAGTATAATTAGGCTGCCAGGTTAAAATAAGGTAAACATGAAAATAACTGTAAATGTTCCTAAAAGAGTTACTTCTGTTAGCACTATTACTACTACCAAGCATTCTTCTGGAATCTGACATATCAAAATTCTTGAGGCAATTTCAGCTTATCTTATTTACCCAGGTTTTCTGTTCCTTCCTCTAACAATTAAAGCTCAATGCATACTTGCACTGAAAGATATTGATATTAGAAAAAGAAAACCCATATTTTTCTCTGAAATATATAGAACTAAATAGAGGTAGAACAACAAATACACCTTAAACTTGCAGAAAGAAACACACCAATCTGATGTTAGCTGATTTATTTTTGGTAAACTATGTAATTATAATCTGAAAAAGCAGATAAAATAAAAATTGTTCATTCACAGACTTGCAGCTATCAAATGGGTTCCTGATTTAAACATAAGTACAATCATGAAGACAAAGTTAGATTCTACTACATACCAAATAGTATAGTGATATCTTTGAAATCACGTCTGTTGCAAAACGGCAAGTATAGTTATTACAATGACAAGTAAAATATTTGAGTAAGAGCTCAAAGCATTTTGGAGACTCACCTTTTAAACTAAGTATGAATGCTATACATTTTGTAGCAATTAAAAACATGGGAAATATTGAATTAATTAAAAAAATATGCATATAAAACATTGCTAAAGTATTGTGAGAACTGGAGAATACTTTACACAGCAGGATAGAAGCTTATAGAAGTCAATTTCTGAAAGCAAAATTTCCTGTCCCTTCTTTCCTCCAGAAGTCTCCTTAACGTTCTCCAAATGCTACGAAGAAAATCTGGGGAATTTTGGAATAAGTGGAGTGGAGATCCTCCACAATCAGGCAGAGATACTTTCTACTAATGGAGACCTTCTTCACTGAGATTTATTCTTCCACTTCCACTTCTTCTTAGGTTGATGAAGAATGCTGACACAGTATTCTAAGAAAATGCTGTTCTAAATGTTTAACCAAATAAATATAAATAAAATTTTATTATTCCCAGGCTAGCTAAGGTTGATTTTGATTAAGTTCCACAGATAATGGAACCTTCAGTAGAACAGAAAGGACAATGGAATAAAATGAGACTTACATCCAGGAAACTGGATATACAGCAACTGCATTGCTGTATATCTCAAAGTTTTGGAAAAAGTTATTTGGGCAATTGAGTATAACTCCACACATATCTAAATAAAGTATTCCTGGCAGGTCTACTCTTGATACAAGGCTTCTCTTGCTTACCTGATTGTGCTGTTCTCTGATTCCCTCCACACAAACCCCATGCCCACAAAGAAGAGAGGAACCTCCTTGACAATCATCAAATTCTGATGTGCAGTATTGTCCATATGTTTCTGGTGTACAGATGCAACTTTTGAAAGAACAATAATGAATTCATATAAATATTCCTTCCTTCCAGTTTAAGATTTTGGTGCGGGCAGATTCATCATTTTTAATTGTGTTTACATGATAGGTAGTCCTCACTTACCAACCACAGTTGAGGCCAGTAACGCTATCACTAAATGATGAAATTTTATAGTGAAATATCACATGATTACTCCTGACTTAACTACGCTAGTTGATCAGTTTTTGACGCTGACCATTAAACAAATCATCACATCATTAAACATGATGACTTGGTATTTTTTCTATTCTTCATTTTTACACCTTAAAATAAAACATTATATTCTTAGAGAAAATTCCTATTTGATAGAAACAAAAATGTTTTCCCAGCTAGAATGTGGTCTCTTTCATATGACTGAAAAAACATATAGTAGAATGGTTTTATCACTTTTAAATAATAAAAAACAGTTATTTTCAGTTTTCATGTTTCCAAATATTGTAATATAGCTATTAGCTTAAAAACAAAATTGTATATATTTTATTTTTTTAAAAAAATCAGAGGAATAAATGCAGAAGAATGAATTTAAAATGCAGGTTGATATAGTAACGGAATGGAATGGAATTGATTTATGAGGTAATGTATGTGAAATTGAATAGAAATAATTTGATCAGTCCCCTTGTATAAAACAGCCTGCATTTATCTCATTTATTTTCCAATGATGAATTGATTTATTACATTGGCTGATAATGACAAATTTACATGAATTTATAACTGTATGAATATTAATGTGTTTATATGAGAATAAAATAATAACAAACAATATGATTGTTGAAATGTATTAATACTTGTTAAATATATTTGCCACCTATCTCGCCAAAGAAGCTACTCTAAGAAGCTTATAGTAATTAAAAGAAATATGAAAGTATAATAATAGAACAATAAAATAAACAATGACAAAAGAACACAACAAGAATAATACATCAATATTATCACTAGAAGATGGATGAGTGGAGAGCAAGTGGGGAAGGTGGAGTCTGCGTTCAATAATATATTCATGTATAGAAATAATATATACTCAAATATGTACAAATAAAACTAAAAATATCATTACATCATCTATTCTGCATGTTCTCAAGAGTCTTTTCAGGAGCCTTCATCTGTGATAAATGTTTAAGCAGAGGCTAAATATAGCCTTTTGTCTGAGATGCTATACCAACATTCTACATTTGATATTTTGCACTGAGATAAAGCTGAGCAAGACAGTTTCCAAGTCCTTTCCAATTTTGTAAACCTGTAATTTTATGGTCCTGTATGTATAAAGCTCAAGGATTCATGAAGCCAACACCCACTGTACAAACTTTAGGGAAGCTATGACTCAATGCAAGTTGTGTTGCAATAGATTTATTCTTTAATGAGTCTTTTAGGTTTTTTTTCTGCATTACTTCTATTTTACTATTACACATGTAGTAACATATGTTTTACTTTTGGAGCTCTCTTCATTCTGTTGCTTTGAAAAATTCCCAGTTCAAACTTTTCAATTCTTTTGGCACATAAAATAATGAAGATCAAAAGTTTCTAGGCCCAAATTATGCTTCAAACAGCAATCCTTCAGAGAAAGTACAGAGAATAATATCCATGCTTATTCTATGTCCAACATCTAGAAATAAGCTGCATGAGATCTGTTCCGTCCGGAAAAACGCGAGGTAGACCGGGTTCCAACAACAAAGTCTTTATTTCAAGAACAGCTGCAAAACGGAACATTGGCTCAAGCCGCGACAGCCCTTTTGTACTTTTCTGTCTGCCGGCTTGTAGCCAATGACATTCATTTGATTTTGCCGCCTTTGTGCAGCTTCGGGGATTGGTTCCTTTTGAACCTATCCCCATTAGTTTTTTAGTAACCAATCAGAATGAGTTATTTGGAGTCTACTATATTTATACAGAACACCCCTCCCCTCTTAGTTCAGTCCTACGTGGTGACGTAGTCGCACAGGTAGGTGGGGCTTCTCTTGACTCAACTGGACTTGCGCGGTTCATTATTGTTGGAGACTTCGACCGGTTCGGATGGGGTTGCTGTGTCTTCAGTCCTTCTCCATGGAACCGTCTGGAAGGGTGAGTCAGCAATTTTACTGCCGCCTGAGTTTCTTAGGCCGGTGGTTTTGCCGCTCCCTCCTGTTTCCTCCGGGCAGGTCGAGCTGGCCTGGCTGGCCCCTTCGGATGCACTCTTCTCGCAACTTTCTTCAAACAGTGAGTCTTTTATTTGCTCTTTTTGATTGTTATTATTTTCGGAGTTTAATTTAAGTGGTTCTTTATTGATTTCTCGCATTTCCCCCCCCTCTTTGGTTGAATTTCGTCGTGTTTTTCTATGTGTGGTTGTGTGTTTGCATTTCGTTCTATGTTTCGGGAGCGAAGCTGGTCTATGTGCCACTTCCATTCCTTGCCGTCGTCTACCGTTAGTCGGTAGGATTTGGGGCCTGTTATTTGTGTAATTTGTCCGGGTAGCCATAATGGGTCCCCGGTAAAATTTTTTGCATAAACTAAGTTGCCCATTGCAAAGGTCCTGAATCGAGTGGAGGAGTCAGGGGGGTTTTCTGGTGTGAAATTTGGGTGCAATCTGTCTAGATGCAACCTTAGTTTCCTTCCCATCAGTAATTCTGCTGGGGTTTTGTAGTACTGGGTGTGATATGTTGGAGAGTGAGTAATCAATTTATTTTATTTTGGACATCCCCAGTGTCCATTTTTTCTAAACCCTCCTCGGTAAACCTGACCATTCTCTCTGCCCTACCGGGTGGGCCGGCATGGTTAGGGCATGTCTTATACTAGGTATTGCTCGAATTGGAGACTGGTTAATTGTGGCCCGTTGTCGGACACTAGGACGTCCAGTAGGCCATGGGTTGCAAAGAGTTTGTCAAGTTGTTTTATGACGGTTTCTGTTGTCGTAGATGGCATAATTTTTACCTCTAGCCAATTAGAGTATGCATTCACGACAATCAGAAACGTATGCCCCTGGGTAGGACCCGCAAAATCGATGTGGATTCGTGACCAGGGGCCTCTTGGGGTTTCCCAGTCTCTTATGGGTGCTTTTGGCGGGGACGGCCTGATTCTTTGGCATTTATTGCACGAGTTTACCCAGTATTCAATGTCCCTATCTATACCCGGCCGCCAGACATAGCTTCTAGCAAGGCTTTTCATTTTAACTATTCCCGGGTGGCTTTCATGAAGCATACCCAGTTTCTTGGTTTGTAATTTGTTAGGAATAATTACCCGATCACCCCACAATAAACAACCTTTTTGGATTGAGAGTTCAGTTTGTCTGGTCCGGAAAGGTTTAAAGTTCTCAGTTTTTTGGTTTTCCAGCCAGCCTTTACCTACCCAGTTAAGTACGCGGGCAGTAAATGGGTCTTTTGCGGTGGCTCTGGCGACATCATTCGCAGATATGGGTAGATCGGGGCAAGTCTCTATCTGCAATGCTGTTATCGTTGGTGCCGGGTCTTCCTCTGTTGATGGCAATGGTGCTCTGCTCAAAGCGTCTGCATGGGAAATTTGCTTCCCTGGGCGATGTGTCAGAGTATAGGAATAGGCTGCTAGGAACTCTGACCATCTAGTCATTCGTGGGGACAGAATATTCGGTGTGGGCTTGTTTCCCGCCAAAATTCCTAGTAGCGGTTTGTGGTCTGTTACGATTTGAAAAGTTCTTCCATATAGGTACTCGTGGAAGCGTTTCACTCCGGCGACAATTGCTAGAGCTTCTCTGTCCAACTGACTGTAATTACGCTTGGTTTTGGACAGGGTCTTTGAATAGTATGCGATGGGTGCCTCTCTCCCATCAAGCAATTGGTGGCTCAGGATGGCACCGACTCCGAATGGCGAGGCGTCGCAGGTCACCGTCAATGGCAGTGTGTTGCTAAACTGGATAAGAACGGTGTTTGATGTTAATAAGTCTTTTATTCCTTGGAAAGCTTTTTTTTCTCTAAGCCCCCATGTCCAAATTGTTTTCTTGTCCAGTAATCGATGCAATGGTTCCGCTATTGTGGTTTTTTGGGGTAGGAACACATTATAAAAGTTTATCAGTCCCAAAAATGCCTGCAGCTCAGTTTTATTCCTTGGTTCTGGTGCGTCTTTTATAGCTCTGACTTTTTTTTCGGTGGGGTGTATGCCCTCTCCATCAATTAAATATCTTAAAACTCAACGCGATCAGTCATTAGGCAGCACTTTTCTTTCTTTACTTTAAGGCCAGATTCTCTGAATTTATTTAGGACCTCTTTGAGTCTTTTTTTAAGCTGTGTTGCATCTTTGGCTGAAATTAGGACGTCGTCAAAGTATGGCACGACCCCTTTTATGCCATTTAACAGGCGTTCCATGAGGCTCTGGAAAACGCCTGGGGCTACGCTTACTCCAAATTGGAGTCTGTTACATTTGAATGCCCCTTTGTGAGTCACTATTGTTTGTGCTTCCACCATTAAGGGGTCTACTGGGAGCTGTTGGTACGCTTGTGCTAGGTCTAGTTTAGCGAAAACTTTTCCTCCCCCAAGAGAGTGCAGTAGGTATTGCACAACTGGCACCGGGTACGTGCTCTGTTGCAGCGCGTGGTTCAGGGTAGCCTTGTAGTCACCACAGATTCGAACCGACCTATCTGGCTTAATTGGTGTCACAATTGGTGTTTCCCATCTAGCGTGGTCAACCGGTTCTAAAACCCCTTGATCTATTAATTTATTTAGTTGTTCCTCTATTTTTTCTTTTGAAGCAAAAGGAACCCGTCTGGCCTTTAGCCTTTTAGGGGTTATCTGTGGGTCTAGACTAAAAGAAATGGGGGTCCCCCGATACCTGCCTAGGGAGCCGTCGAAGATGTCCTGGAATTCTTGGATCAGGTCTTCTTCCCAGTCAGTTGCGGCCACCCGGTCTTCTCCGGTCATCCTGATGCCCAATGGTGCGAACCATTCGATACCCAGGAGGCTTGGTTGATCTTGGTCGACTATCGTTAATGGTAGTACTGCGACATGTTGCCTGTAAGCGACTCGAAAATGTCCCAGGCCGATTACAGGAATTCGGTTTCCCTGATAATCTTTGAGGGTTAGTTTTTGTCTCTGGAGTTACTTAATTTTGATGTCTGGAATTAGTTTTTTGAGGGTGTCCCATGACACCATGGATAGGAACGATCCAGAATCAACTTCCATTTAGCAGGGGCTGTATTAGATTTTTACAACTATTTTTACTTTCTTCCCACTTTCCGTCTGAGCGCTTCCGATAGTGAAAGTTTGGTATGCTTTCTCCCGGTTAATGGCTTGCCTGTTTCGCTGCCACTTTCTCTCGGAGATTCTTGGCTCAGGGTTTGCTGGGGAGTTGTTTCATCTCTTTGGGCTGTAATTCTTTTTGTTTCTGCAGACTTTCTCGATATTCCCCCTTTTCTTGCATGCTCCGCAAATGGCATCGAGGAATTTGCAATCGGCTCGGGGATAGTTTCCCCCGCAGCCAGCAC